>JASEVX010000002.1:33363412-33451558 GCA_031761405.1 Serripes groenlandicus
CTCCCGTACCCGAGGCGGACGCTCTACCACTACACCACCGAGGACGCTCTACCACGACACCACCGAGGCGGACGCTCTACCACTACACCACCGAGGACGCTCTACCACTACACCACCGAGGACGCTCTACCACGACACCACCGAGGACGCTCTACCACGACACCACCGAGGACGCTCTACCACTACACCACCGAGGACGCTCTACCACTACACCACCGAGGACGCTCTACCACTACACCACCGAGGACGCTCTACCACTACACCACCGAGGCGGACGCTCTACCACTACACCACCGAGGACGCTCTACCACTACACCACCGAGGCGGACGCTCTACCACTACACCACCGAGGACGCTCTACCATTACACCACCGAGGCGGACGCTCTACCACTACACCATCGAGGCGACTGCTGTCAGAAAGCGTCTGTGTTAGAACAAGGGTTGTCTATTTGAAACTTTGGTATTGTGTCTAAAATTTACATCAGTATAAATTGATTGATTTAGTTTTAACGCAGTTTTCAAGAATTGTTCAGTCATATCACGGCGCCAGTTGACCTACTCATGTATTTCCTGGCTTTCTCACACCAGTACTCCACACAACATACTTGCCAAGCAACTGGCTGCCGTTCCACATAGACTGTTAGCCCATCGTAGGAAGACGAATGACGCTTGTCAAAGTGACTGTTGTCAACAGTCGGAAAAAAAATATTGGCCGAGCTGGGTTTCGAACTCACAATCCCTGGATTGACAGCCCGTGACACTACCGACTGAGCTACCGGGGCGCGGCTCAAACATACATCAGTATAAAGAGAATTCCAAGCATTGATAGTATCTCTCGAAAAAATCAGACTGTTTGAACGCCATATTAGATAACATGCTGCTTAAATACATTGATACCAGAACTACTTTATTTCACTGGGGAATGGCTTTAGCGAATCGTGATATATATATGTTAACTTTACTAGGCGGTTATGTGTACGTACATAACACATTTTAAATTAATTCTGTATTTTCGCTTTCCTACTTTCAAAATCGTTTGCCGCAGATATGTTGTATGCGGGAAAGAGTTACGATAAAACATTTAGGCCATCGCTACCAGCACTATGTCAACTCCCAGAGGTAAGAACCCATATGCTTCTGTATTTATCGTGTAAAGTCGTTATATCGGTTTTAACCCTTTCCCACATAGAACAAATCTGCAGCAGATGACTTTTAAATCATTTAGTAAATCGCATGCAAATCTATTGAAAACAGATGAAAACATTGTGGTAAAAAGAGGAATTGCTCAAAATGAGCAATTTCTCCTTTTACCACAATGTTTTCAATATTCGTCTGTAATAGAGGCGTCAGAAAGCGACTATATGTGGGAAAGGGTTAAAAAGAGATATGTTTTCTCATATTGTGGCGTTCTTTGGATTCAAGAGTATATCTTTATAAAGGAGAATGTAGATTAATATTGGATTGCGCTGTATATCCGGGATGATCTCAGTCTATATTGTTTACACATTTTCCTTCAACGTTATTAATGCGATTAACAGGATGTACAACATTTCGGTTCAAACAGTGAAGATCCTGATTTGACATCGGAAAATGTGGGTCGACTGGGCGGACACTTCTGTAACCGAGAAGGTGATCAGCGGTCGTGTTGCATCTGCGAACAGCGAAGACAAGGTCGAGCCTGTACAGAAGTGTTGTCCCATGGGTTTGAGTGCTGGTTCCTTCTATGTGGAGGCGACAAGACCGCCATACTCGCTTCACGCGACCCGCTTACATGTAGTATATACCAATGTGAAGTTAGCATAACGACAGACGTGCGTGTGTCAGGATGTATGGACCAGTAGTACAGCTAACGTACACAGAACACTCCGTGATTCTACTGAACGTATTTGTAAGCGGTGTTAAGCACCATACAACTAAATATAGCAAGGTCTACCATTGAATTTAAGAAAAAGGTACACAACACTATCTACATATTGTGTTTGGTATAGTTGAAAACAACCGATGAACATGATCGTCTAGACGCTAAACGCACTGTTGTAGTTTGTTATTTATCCATTTATCCTGTCTACATGTTTTCAAAGTCGTTTGTTGTATATTTGTGGGAATGAGATTAAAATGCACGTCTAACCTGATCTTGATTCGTAGTGATACGAGGATATGCGGGGAGTTAATGCAACATCAGCGCTGTATTACCACTGTGTGTTCAAGTGCAACGAAAAAGAGACTAATTACTCGACCAACAGTTTTCTGCAATTATCAATTTATCAAAATAGACACAAAACAATAATTACTTGTCTCTGTTATTCTGTACAATTCTACAATGTTTTTATTTTACTTTTCCTTAATAAACACACGAAGAAAAGAATATTATTTAGACAATTAAAACAACTTCACAATACATTGAACTATTCATTTACTATAAGCAGTTCTCCTTTTTCTTTTTCGCAGATGCTTTACTTTTTTCTCTGCTGCAGGCGCACCAAGTTCTATCATCTGGCAAAGGAATTACAATTTTGATACACAATTATCGATTATTTATCGATGCATTTGATGGAATTGCACGGGAAAATACAAATCCATATTGGGCTGCTATGTAATATCTATACATGTATATTCATTTTATCATTATTCGAATAATTGTCTGCCGATGCCATTTCCCATACAACAATCGGTTCCACAGGGAAAGAGTTCATCACCTAACCGTCTGCCGTCAATCATGTACGTCTGCTCGAACAATGTCCGGGACACATTATATAATGATGTTACGTCAACACAATGCAGACGACCAAATGAACAACAATTCGACAACCAGACGTACATAAACAAAACGATATGTCTGTCGTCTGTTCTCAAAAAAGGGATACTACCGCAATTCCAACGCTAGTAGCCCCTTTCCACATATAAACGCAACTTTCAGCAAAATGTTTTTGTAAACTTTGTGGCAAAAGGAGAAATTGCTCATAATAAGCAATTTCCCCTCTTGCCACAATGTTTTCAACTTTATTTAATAGTTAAACTTTCACTTTTGGAGATTTTCCATTTTGTTCCCGTAGGAGTTTTCAAAGTCGTCTGCTGTAAATGTATTGTATGTGAGATAGAGCTATACAACATCGATCCAGATTGACCGACTTATGTTTTCAGCTTGAACCTATCACTGACTGGTCAAGTTGGTATTCCTGGTATCGATGACGTCATCCAGTGCATGTCCCGGTCAGATCCCCGGGTTTATTAATGACCAATTTGCCGTTATTTCCGTCTGCATTGCAATAACGTTCGCCTTTGTCATATACTAATCTATTTGTGCGTGATTGGAGTACTCTGTCTACGTTTATTGCCTTCCTAGAATCGTTGACTTTACACCAGGAAATCCCCGATGTGCGTTCGGTAACTTATTATCTGTAACAAGCTGTAACATCTGTATCAGTCGAATAGCAAAAACGCAAGGTACCTCGTAATTGAATATTTAACTATCGTAACATTTTACATCATTGTCCGAAACTGTAAGACTCTGAAAACGTTTTCTGTGCTCAGAAATGACTCTGAAAACGTTTTCTGTGCTCAGAAATGAACTCCTGCTCCAAATAAGCCTTCTGATTAGTCAATTTCGAGAACGAATTTGTTTCTGAACAATTAAATACTTGAGCACAAATTCTGAGCACAGATTAAACTTTTATATTGGAGACAAGAGAGCCCCTCTGTAACAAACTCATAATGCCTTAGTCACATATGATGCTGCCGCCGTAGGATTCTGCGGTCTGCGGTTTGTATATTCGATTTTTACAAATCGTACGGCTTTGCGGGCTGCGGTAGCCGTGTTCACAAATATTACGGCGACCGCACGGTAATCGTACAAGTCATGAGATCAAATTCCGTGAGGTAACTGTAATGCGCCCTCGCGGCGACCGCAAGGCAACTGCAATGCGCCTTCACGGTTGTTTAAGCCACCGCAAGGGCGCCGTACACTCGAATAGCACCAATCGTAAGGTACATCGAAATGAATGGTTTTAGTATCGTTACCAAAAGTATAATTTGACGGAACGTTCATCGTATTATAATTCATGTGCAAACGGCGAAGTATCAGACAGACAGTGGCTTGTATCTTTCAGTTTGTAGCCTTCACTCTATATATATCAGTAACACAGGTCTATGTGTTAATTATCTCTTTCACACGTACAGCAAATCTGCAGCAAACATCTTTGAAAACATCTGGATACATTTATGAAAATATTTTAAAGGGAAAGAGTTGACAACATTTAGTCAACACGAACAAATTAAATTGCTTGTTATGATTTTTGTTTTACAACAATAAGTTCGTCTACTATAGAAGCGTCAAAATGCGTCAATATGTAGAATCAAAGAAGTACAAAGTATCGCCATATACATCTATATTAATGTATGTTGTATATATACACTGAGACAGCAGGATAAAAGGTGCAATGAAGACTGCATACGCACATTCTGACCAGAATCAACACTATCCGCATATAGACCGGATTGATTTGTTTGGTGATTTAAGCCGCTTTCAGCAATTGTTTAGTTATATCACGGCGTTTCCTGGATAAGTTACTAGTACTACTGGTCCATTATCCTGACACCAGCCAGTTAGTCGTAATATTAACCCCGCAACCATAATCGCCAAGTAGGGCAGTCGTTATTAAAGTATTCGTATGAACCGGTCGGAGATCGATCAAACCCGCGACCTCCCGCAACCGAAGCAGATCGAGTCAGAAAGGACCTCACATATTTATAAAATCTGACATTGGTAAGACTGAATTTTATATTCAGCCTATTTTTATAATTGTATAGTGTTTATATCGAATACAACTTCATTCTCTCTACCGAAAGTTGTTAACTTTTCGTTTATTTGTACCGAAGGGGCAGGGAGACCACAAACCGCCAGAAGCGGCACATACATAAATGTATATATATATACACCAATAAAGGTTAAATTACGCCAAATACATCCGCGGCCATGCTGATCTACCAAATAGTCCCTGAAAAGACATTTGTTTGCGTAAAAATGGGTCACCAGAATGCAAAGCATAAAGGACATAAAGTGTATATTCATTTCATAAACATTAAGGTCGCACTGGAAATGTTTGATTGTATCCGATTGAGTATTATGACCTTGTTTGAAGTGTATGTAGAGGATGTGAAAAAACTATTTGGTCCCAGCCCGATTTCGTCCAAAATGACGGTAACCATCTTCGCGGTGTGAATTCTTTCTTGCATGATACATGATTCATATTGTTTGGATTTTTTCAAAGCTTAGAGGTAACTCTTTTCAATGATATAGGGTGTTCTACCTGTAAAACCCTTAGAACGCTTGACAATCCAGCGTTAAAACTGTTTGATTTAAATGGAAACAAAGGAGAAATTTATTTAGTGTCTTGTGACCTAAATACCCAATATAAATGGAAAAGCAGCCAGTTGCTTATAAAGACTGCTATGTGGAGTACTTATGCGAGAAAGCCAGGAAACACAAGTGTATATGAACCGGTCACCGTAATGTGACTGAACTATTATTAAAAACGACGTTTAATCTTAAAATCAATCAATCAATCAATCAAACAATATATACTGTAATCTTTGAAAAAACCCAGACAGTATGGATAGATTAGATTATCGGCAATTTGAATAGTGACGTCCATCAATAACAAATCAACCAATTATTCATTTAAGTGAAACTCAGGTGATCTATTGCGTAGCCAAGTAAAGAAATAGTATTTCCGATTATTGCCGGAGAATACCGAGTAGCAACGAATACGTTTATGAATATTTTGAATAAACCGGAAATTAATTTACGTTGTATTGTTATTTTCCCGTGATCATTTGACTGTTAATTGTAACGTTTGGTGTCAGGTAAAACTGATTGATCATATTTCTTGTAAAAATGGAGTGTTATGGTAACCCTGACTACAATTCAGCACCTAAATCGTACATGTAGACTCGTAACTATTGGAACCTGTGGCAACATACTTCATTACGGTGGAACAAAGAATTACTTATGAATCGTGACTCCAATGTCTACTTTTTTTTAAACTCAGGGTTTCAAAGTCGTTTGTTGCAGATTTGATGTTTTTGGTAAAGGTTTAATGAGCTTCTGCTGATGTGTCGTACTTTATTATTGATCTTTGTGGGAAAACAACAATATAATTGTCTTCGATATTATTGATCTTTGTGGGAAAACAACAATATAATTGTCTTCGATATTATTGATCGATGATAATTCTTAATACGACGTTCATTTATAGAGTGATTTGAGACCGTTGGGGAATAAGATACTTGGGATTTATTCACTGAAAACAACAACCGCAAAGTACATGTATTTCTCGCCGAGATAAAGGTGGATTGCTATTGCTCTTTATGTTCAGAGGAGAACATAATCTATCTGATATCTATCCCTTTCTCAGAAACAGCAAATCTCCAGCAGAAATCAATTAGGTCAAAAGTATGAAAAATAGTCTATAAGTGAAAGAACAGTTATTGAATGAAAACATAGTTGCTAAAGAAGATAGTGTTCGTGGCGGACGTTCTACCCCTACACCACCTGGGCGGTACAAGCGTCTGTTGGGTAGCCTCTGCAGCAGACGACATTTGAAAACAGTGTGGTTAATGGAGAAATTGCTCATTATAAACAATTTCTCCTTTTGCCACAATGTTTTAAACTCTTGCACACAATAGTCATATTTACATTTTCAAAAAGATTTTTCACATTTCTGACTAGATGTTTTCAAAGTCGTCTGCTACATATTTGTTGTATGTTGGGAAAGGGTTTAAGTTGGGAATAGGGAAGTACATCCTCAACTCACTTCTTATCTTTCCCTTTCCGCATTGTATGTAGCATTGCGTTACCATAGACTTCCAAAACCCCATTTCACTTTATATGGGGAAAATGATAATAAACTAAATAACCATGAAGGGAATTCAAAACGGGCGTTTAGATTTCTCAAAGCCAGGTACCTAAAATGTTTTATCTTATTAAATTATTTGTCCAGTTGTGTCACATTCGCTTAAATATTGAAATGAGAGGACATCTTTTTTTTTATCAAAGGAAATCCCGAGCTGGTACGATTATTCTGAAAAAGAGAAGCGTTATTCAATTTCCTTTTCTCTCGATTAGCCTATGATAGCCTGCTTTGTTCTTTTGTGTGATCCTTTTCATGTACAAACTGTCTCATTTAAAACCCTTCCCACTTACCAGAAATCTGAAGCAGACGACTTTGAACATATAGAAACTATCTATAAAAGAGAATATATTTATTAAAAAGAAATGCAATCTTTCTTATGAAATGATCACAGATGTGTTCCTTTATCACAATTTTTTCTACAGATGTGCCAAAATTCAACTGCATGTAGAAAATGATTGTGATTTACGATTATTTCACGAAATAATTTGATTGGTTGTCCTTTTAATACTCCATTCTTATAACGATATGCAGTGCAACAAACCCTTTGTGTTACGGTGTATTTCAAATCACCGTTATTAAAATGCATTATACTTAGTCATGTGAATTCGTGCTTTTTTGTGTATTTTTTTTTTAACAGCAATTTCACATCACTTTCTCCCTCGCACACATCATCGAAGACACCATTCTGCCCAAACAACTTGCACTCATCGACTATATAAAACATTGGTGTCACTCGTGAAGTATCTGAGTCGGGAGTATATGTTAGTCTAGACGAGTCTGTGTATTTAAGGTAGAACGCGCCT
The DNA here is from genome assembly GCA_031761405.1 of Serripes groenlandicus. Classification (NCBI taxonomy): domain Eukaryota; kingdom Metazoa; phylum Mollusca; class Bivalvia; order Cardiida; family Cardiidae; genus Serripes; species Serripes groenlandicus. The sequence goes on from JASEVX010000002.1 coordinate 33,371,128, forward strand.
CAACATTTCTTTTTCTTTATTTCCCCCACGAACTTTCGCATCACCATAATAGAACATATGCCTAATAGGATGCTGTCCTTACTATTTTAGTATCTAAAACACTCTCGAAACTACGAGACTTCAAAGTATTCCACTAACGTCACTTTTGGGACCTCTGTCAAATTTCCCTCGTTTAATAACAAAAGCTGATAGTTTGGTCAATTTATATAGCTTTTCGCGAATATTGTGACTATCGAGATGCACCTTCTGATCAAAAGCTAATTAATATAACCAAACAGAGACGAGGAATTATATGTTGGTATAGTTTGGTGATGAATCAGAGTTAAATCAACGCATAGGATGTTAAATAGATATAAGGAGTGTCGTCAACCTAGATGCTTTGATTTCGTTTTAGTGGCATTTTACGCCGTTTTCAACATTAGTGCAAGCTGCTCAAGTCAAAAATATCTATTGTTAAGAAGATTGTTCTATAATTTGGCCTAGTGACCTAGTTTTTGACCGGACCTGCCCCATAGTCGAACTTAGCCTAGATATCCTCAAGACAAATTTTCAGACAAAGTTTCAAGCTGCTCAAGTAAAAAAACTGCTATCTCTATAGTGTTAACAAGACCCATATTCAAAGTTAGCCTAGATAACACTAAGACAAACATTCTGACAAAGTTTCAATATGCTCAAGTGTAAAATGCGGCTTCCAGAATACTAACAAGATTGTCATTGAATTTGATCTAGTGACCTAGTTTGTGACCCCACATGACCCAGTTTCAAACTTGGCCTAGATTTGATGGAGATGTATGTTCTGATTAACTTTCATGAAGAATGGATGCAAAATGTTGCCTCTATAGTGGCATTTTACGCCGTTTTCAACATTAGTTCAGTAATATCACGACTACAGTTCACTTATTCGTGATCCCTGAGTAAACACACCAGTACTAGGCTAGAAAATGTGCCTTGCCCAAAGGCACTCCCACATGACCGTCGTGCTGCGACTTAGGGACGCTAATCACTCGACCATGACGGATTCCTATCTTTGACAGTTCGAACAAGTAAATGGAGTATTTATACGTTTCTATAACTGTTTACGCAATTTTCTCATTTTCTGTGATTGTTTTCTATCTACGTAATTTTATGTCACACTTTTATCTATTTCGATTTTTTGATTATTCTTAATTAGGATATTTCCAGGTCGGAAACTCCCACGAACATAATATACAAAAAGGAAAATGCAATATAAACCTAATATGCGTTGAAAAGTTGAATAACAATGATTTCCATGGGGAAAATGCTCGAGGAATATTTCTTTCTTGGTTGGTTAACGAGATCAATGACAACGATTTCAACACATACACTGGAGTAACCAGTATCACATCGTGATTACAGTGTAAACTAGTCCCCTTAATATCCGAGGAGTGTCAGGCAATAATATATGAGTCGTCCCACGAGAAAAGTAACATGGGATTTCTGCGTAAAGTATCGACCCGGATCAGCCTAAGCATGCCGCGCTTGTGGATTTTCTGTTTCAGGAATCATTACTCTCTACCGCTATCCCCCTAAAGTGGAATGTATCGGCAGTCCGCGCAGGCTGATTTGGGTCGATACATTACGCAGATGCCATAATGTTGGTTTTCACGTGGATTTGATTGATTTGATTGATTGGGGTTTAACGCCGTTTTTAACAATTTCTCAGTTATATCACGGCGGCCAGTTCACCTACTCATGCATTTCCTGATTTTCTCACACCGGTACTCCACACAACAATATTCTCAAGCAACAAGCTGCTTTTCCACATAGACTTAGCCCATTGGTGGAAGACGAATGACGCATGTCGCATTGACTTTTGTCAATCGTCGGAAAGAAAGTTCGAACTCACAACCCCTGGATTGACAGCCCGCGTCGCTACCGACTGAGCTACCGGGGCTCGGCTGGTTTTCACGTGTAACGGCTCATATCTGTTATGTTCAAATTAATATTGAAAATTATATTTTAAAATCGTCAGAGTATAGAGAACACTGTATTAGTCAAAACTCGATGAGTAGTAATAACTAAAATCATTTGATATTAAATTAACAAAATATTCTTAGCTATCTCAACATAATTGTTCTTCTCTTTCCTATTATAATTAATCTTTGTATTTGTGGGTATATATTTGTAAATGAATGTGTTTTTGCGTCATTGAGCCATATTCTTTACGTTTATACTCTTGTAAATGGCCAATTTCCACAATTGAAGCCAGAGGTGCAGAGGTTGAGCGTCGGCCTCAGGTACCAAAGGTCCCGGGTTCGAGTCCCGTGATGAGCGGGATCTGACTTCGGGGTTTTTCCGGCGCTAGTAATGGTTAAGTCACAAACAAACAGACATCGAGCGTGATTAATATAAGCTGAAAGCTTGTTTCGCAATCGATGTAAAAAAATAAGTTTAAACTAAATGGCCAATGACACTTAGGTGCCGACATGCTGATTAACATTGAGTTGAGTTATTTGTTTGCAATGTCTGACGTGAGTCTTCCAACAACAATCTTATCCGCTTTGCTCATATTTGATATGTCGTCATAAACATATGTTCAATTCAAATTTACATTTGTGAAATATTTAGGTAACTATCCCAGCATGCTTCAGTGTTTGGTTAATTATTTGTAAAAAACAGACATTCTTTTGTATTGCATTTGACGCCACTATCGTCATATTGTTTTTGCTACCCGTATTGTTCTTATAGTCATGTACAACTTAGGATGGAAAAAATGATTTAATAGCCGAGATTGTATCATATTTTATACACGTAGTCTATGCTGAATCAATGTGCACATGTACTTTAACTGACCGCTGAAGGACTACATACATTTGGTTTCTTGACCATACTGTAATTGACAGAGATACGAGATACATATACTATGATAAAATCATCTTTAAGCATATGTCCTTTAACTGACCCTTTGTATGGCTGCCAACATTTGCTATCTCGACATCTTGATCACCGTATGATTAACAGTTTCAATTTAACGGGATACATCTTAACCAAACAAGTTCGAATCAAGCCCGGTAATGAACACATACAATACAGAAGATCCAATGACAACAGTCCTGTTGTAGATAGAATACTGTTAATGGGTGTTTAAAGATAGCGATCTTTTCAATTAAGTTGAGGCATATTTAACACAACTTACTGGATTCTCCAGATGAGCCGTCCCGTGAGAAAACCAACATTGTGGCTAAAGTATCGACCTGGATCGGCCTTAGCATGCTTTGCAGGCTTACCAGAGGCTATAATGTTGATTTTCTCGCGGGACAGCTCAGATGGTTTTGTATGTTTCGTCATCGATCGTAAATTTCGTTTAATCCTGGATAACATCCGTACACATAGTTGAAGGAATGTGTGCGAGGTGGACACCTTCTATTGTCTGATGAGTGGACGGGGATTTACTAGGTGAGAAGGAAATGACTTCCTCCAATATACCTATAACGACTTCCTTCAATATACCTATCATGACTTCCTCCAATATACCTATAACGACTTTGCTCCAATATACCTATAAAAATGCCCTTCAATATACCTATAACAACTTCCTCCAATATACCTATAACGACTTCCTCCAATATACCTATAACGACTTTGCTCCAATATACCTATAAAAATGTCCTTCAATATACCTATAACGACTTTCTCCAATATACCTATAACGACTTCCTCAGATATACCTATAACGACTTCCTTCAATATACATATAACAACTTCCTCCAATATACCTATAACGACTTTTTCCAATATACCTATAACAACTTCACCCAATATACATATAACAACTTCACCCAATATACCTATAACGACTTCCTCCAATATACATATAACGACTTCCTCAGATATACCTATAACGACTTCCTTCAATATACCTATAAAAACTTCCTTCAATATACCTATAACAACAGATATACCTATAACGACTTCCTTCAATGTACATATAACAACTTCCTTTAATATACCTATAACAACTTCCTCCAATATATATATAACAACTTCCTCAGATATACCTATAACAACTTCCTTCAATGTACCTATAACAACTTCCTCCAATATACCTATCATGACTTCCTCCAATATACCTATAACGACTTCCATCAATGTACCTATAACAACTTCCTCCAATAAACCTATAACAACTTCCTCCAATACACCTATAACGACTTCCTCCAATACACCTATAACGACTTCCTCCAATATACCTATAACAACTTCCTCAGATATACCACCTATAACAACTTCCTCCAATGTACCTATAACAACTTTTTCCAATATACCTATAATGACTTCCTCCAATATACCTATAACGACTTCCTCCAATACACCTATAACAACTTCCTCCAATATACCTATCATGACTTCCTCCAATATACATATAACGACTTCCTCCAATACACCTATGACGACTTCCTCCAATATACCTATCATGACTTCCTCCAATATACCTATAACGACTTCCTCAGATATACCTATAACGACTTCCTTCAATGTACATATAACAACTTCCTTTAATATACCTATAACAACTTCCTCCAATATATATATAATGACTTCCTCCAATATACCTATAACGACTTCCTTCAATGTACCTGTAACAACTTCCTCCAATATACATATAATGACTTCCTCCAATATACCTATAACAACTTACTCCAATATACCTATAACAACTTCCTCCGATATATCTATAACAACTTCCTCCAATATACCTATAATAGCAACTTCTTCCAATATACCTTACATGACATCCTCCAATATACCTATAACAACTTCCTCCAATATACCTAACATGACATCCTCCAATATACCTATAACAACTTCCTCCAATATACCTAACATGACATCCTCCAATATACCTATATAACGACTTCCTCCAATATACCTAACATGATATCCTCCAATATACCTAGCATGACATCCTCCAATATACCTAACAAGACATCCTCCAATATACCTAACATGACATCCTCCAATATACCTAACATGACATCCTTCATTATACCTAACATGACATCCTCCAATATACCTAACATGACATCCTCCAATATACCTATAACAACTTCCTCCAATATACCTAACATGACATCCACCAATATACCTATCATGAATTCCTCCAATATACCTAACATGACTTCCTCCAATATACCAAATTGTTTGTTTTATTTTTATGGTTGGGAGTAGGGTTATGATGCACCAACAATCTCGATCAATTGTAGCAGGTTTAAAAAAAATCTGAAATAGGACTTGTAAATATTTATCATTGCGACCATTAGAAACTTTGAGTCGGCTATAGTGTTATCAAGTTCCAGTAGAAGGGCGGCATGCATACCTTCTCCATCTCTTATAAATTCCTAACGTGAACGTCTAAACATGGCGTATCGACTGATGGTTTAACTTTTTCCCACTTATAAATGCCTTCTGAGGCCTCTGCAGCTGACGACTTTTGAACATGCGAGAGTGCTTGCGTTCGTGAGTGCGTACGTGCGTGTGAGTAAGTGTGAGGGGACTTAATCTGGAATTAACCCATTTTTTATATCTCTAGGTTAGATTAATCACATGCCCAGACACCGTGATTAGTTATGGCTCCTGAGAGTTTATACAATGATAACCCACAGTGCTGCTGTCAAATGTCCTTATTATAGATTGTAACAAGACGAATTTTGATGCTGAGCATCAAAGACGCCGCCCATAATTTTGAAGCATGACTTAAAGAAATCAGATGCAGTTCAGTACATGTAAATAACGTGAAACAGACAGGATGTAAATATTTCAAAAAAGAAGGCCAAATGTTCCTTTATTTTAAACAAGAAGACCAAGATGTGCCTACATTGCTCACCTGGCTACCATAGCCTATAATAAAATGTTACCAAGAGCAGAAAGGGTCAGTTTTGACGTAGAGATAGAGGTTTTATATGCTGCGATATATGTGATATTCAGCATTAGTCGTAAAATGTCAAGTTTAGTCCTAAAACCATATGGTTTACAGATTGCTTAACATTGACTGCAATACGAAGACATACATATTTTGCATCTATTTTTTTCTTAAATCAGTTAATACAATTTATTGATTCATAAAGGTTGCTTTTTCTTAACAATAATACTGTTGGTTGCTCCCTTTTCGATTACGTCACCCCATGGTACAACATTTTAAAAAACCTATACCATACTGACGCCGCGTGGAAGCGCGGCGTCAATAATTAAAACATGTTCTTTAATGTCAGTTTAGCGAAACTTGAAGGGTGATTTTAGCAAATTTCAAACAAATTAATACTTTTTACCCACTTGTAGACGCTTTCTGACGCCTCTGAAGCAGACGACTTTTGAAAACATTGTGGCAAAAGAAGAAATTGCCCTTGAGGAGCAATTTTCCTTTGAACAAAATAATTTCACTCTCATTTATGGAGATTTTTCACGATTTTTCTAAATTGTTTTCAAAGTTTTTTGCTTCACATTTGTTGAAAGAAGGGAAAGGGTTAAATAGTATAAAGTACTTACGTACGTACGTTCCATTACTTTTCCGTTAACATTGCAACCAGACACCGTGAGTTGTAATCGCTCCCGAGAGTGTATACAATGATTACCCCCAATACTGCTGTCAAGTTTCCTTTTTATAGATTGTAATCATTAAAACGTGCACTTTAATGCCAGTTTAGCGGGTTCAAATAGTTAATATTAAAAGAAGATTTCAATTAGAAATTAGAATTTCGATAAAGGTTCATGACCTAGATTAAAAGAAGTTTTCAATTTAAAATTAAACTTTCGATAATTGTTCGTGACCTAAATTTGTTCATATTTGTTCAATTGAATTGTAAAGAGTATTTATATCGTGTGTTCCCTGTTCAAAATTGGGTGTGTCCATTTCTCTATTTATGAAAGTTTTGGACTATTTTGGTAACTAAAAATCAAACAATGCTGATTTCAGGTGAGACAGCTCGTTACGAGCTGACTCACGTGAATCTGCATTGTTTGCAAAAACCTCAAAATTGCCTGTGACGCTAAAAGAGTTAATGTCTTTTGAACACAGCCCTATAAGATGGTTATTTACTTGGTAAAATCAAAACTCAAAATACAACAAAACACCCCCAAAAAGTGTGGTATTTGTCACCGAGTTTAAATCGTAATCCTTTGAAGTTTTTGAAACTAAAATAATCGTTAAGTGACACTGACATAAGTAGAACGTATTGAAAGTTATCATACGTAATAAAGAAATACCCAGACTAGCCCGGCTAGCCCCGAATACACAATCTAGACACGCGTGCATCGTTCATGATTCGTCTCAAAGTATGGTTGATATGCTTACCAGCTACGTGTTCGGTTGAAAATACGACCGTCGTTTCTATGTCTACTTTCATAATCAAAATTGGAATGGAATTATAAATCACCAGTTCCTTTATGGACAAGGATCGTGAACAGCCCAGCGGTTATACGAATGAGTTATTTCTATTGCTTCAGTGGAGGTATTCACAGCTGACTGCAAAGAGATTAATTGTTCAATCTTCGTGTCGGATTGATTACGTGTCCAGACATGGTAACCGTTAATCGGTCCCAATAGAAACCAAGTAATAACTGATTTGTACAGATAGCGGAGTTGAAAGCCAACACGTTTGTTTTATTGGGGTTTTACGCAGTTTTATGCATTAGTTTAGTTTTATTATTTCATCCCCCTGGGTAATCAAAACAGTAATAGGCTTTGAAATGTGCCCTGCCCAATAGAACTCTACCATGACCACAGCGCCGCGACTGTCGCGACTGTGGATCGAACCCGGGACGCCCGGTTACAAATCCCCGACGCTAACAACTAGGCCGCGGCGTCATCAAGTATGAACCTATGAATCCATTTCGTAAATTTGTCTTGTGATTGTACTATTGTAGACGAGAGCTTGTTTTGACAACTCGCCAGAATCCACTGGTGACACATGAATGATATCGGCGGCTACATACTAGTACGTAAGGTGTCCGTCAGAAATGTTGAACCTTTCCATGACCCTATCGAGCCCTGAATGACCAGTACGAGCTCAACGATCCTAGCAAGACGATCGCATGTCAGGTGTGTGAAACGCATACGGTGATCCGGACCATGCGAGGGAATCCTGGGGATGTTAAATAGGGTACAACAGATGTGCACGAGGTATATAGGGCATTCGACAAGAAGCTGCGAATGTACGGATGACGTGGGCCATTTTTGGTAGAGTTGCGCGCATGCGCAAACGAGACCATTGTTACATGTTGAATTCTGAAGTCGCGTGATGTAAATGCCCCAGAACACATACAAAAATAGAGCAAACAAATCAGACTGAATTACAAATGCAAACATAAGCAAAAGTAAAATAAGTAAAATAAATTCACTTATTCTAAGCACAATTTTGCGTCCAGGATTTCAATTTTTTTTTAAACATCAAGTCAAGGGTAAAATATGATAACTTAAGTGAATGTTTCAGTTGTTTCATTGGAGCACCACAGGGGGACTGTATGTCACCATTTATTTTTGCAATGTATGTAAATGACTTAGAGGACTACATGTGACGGCGTGGATATGGGCATGTTGAAATAGTTTTTACTACTATATGCGGATATACTATAAAGGGTTAAACAATGATCTAAGACAAATCTATATAAGAAAATATTATTGGTCTAGACCAAACATTCCTAAATTCATCGAACTCTTAACAAGCAATAACCAGAAAACATTATCCAAATTATGCATTTTCCTATATAAAAGTTTCTAAAAAAGAATGAAGTCACTTGTATAATTATATTATTTAAAATATATGTATTTTATTGTTGTTAACTGTTTTTCAAAATTTAGTCCTATTCTTTTACAATACATAGATAATGATTTTTCGAAGTAGGGGTCAATTAACTTTCACTTGACCAACAAGAAATGATGATCTTGGAAACATTTCATTCTGGCCTGATGCATCATTTCTTGTCTATGGTGAGGATTTATTTAAAATAAATATTCATATATGCACTTCTATATCTCTTCTTAAACGATCGCAATTCTACCTTCAGTACTTTCAGTACTTTGATTAGATGTATGAGGTTGGTAGAATCCTGCGACTCTACAGGCATCGCCCAGATATGTGACGAATGCATTTTGCCTCTAAGATCTTCTCTGGATTCACGCACGTAAGTTTTCCGATTGAATGAATGTCTGCTACAAATGAATCCAAAGTCATATATATTTGGAAAGTTTTAAACCAATACTAATTCCATATGTCACTCTTGTACAACTAAGGATTTGTATATAATGTTGTATTATAGGTCGATGGCCTCTATACTTGAATAAATACTTGATACTTGATATTTACAGGCAAAATAGGCAACTTTCTTTCACGATCGAATATTTACAGTTAAATATCTAAACTGTATTTCTCCCAGAATGTATTTATATTAAAACGACAAAGCTCAGGTGGTGTCTAGAGTATTACATTGAAACCCGACTTAATCCCTATGTAAATTTGATTATAGAAAAACGGTGACATTTATTCAAATCAAGATGTAAAAGATACTGACATACAGCTCAAATTCGGTAAAACTGAAAAAGTCACACAGAATCGAAGATATTCGCTGTCCGTATTCATGTAATGATTCACGATACGTCAAATGTCGCATTACCAAATGAGCCGTCCCGCGAAAAACCCAACAGTATGGCCTCTGCGTACGTAATCCGGATCAGCCTGCGTAATCCGCGCAGACTCATCCTTGCCGACACATTCCGTCTCATATGTATAGAGTAATGATTCTTGAAACAGAACATCCACAGGAGGCGAATATTGTCTATCCGGGTTCCTTTGCGCGGCATGCTTGAGTTGATCCGGGTCGATACTTTACGTACAGTCCACAATGTTGGTTTTCTCGGTAGGGCTCAAATTATTTTGGGAGTTAGTGTCATTTTTTAATCACACTTTTCCCTAGCCACGTACCTCACGTTCTCAGTGTACATCAAGTGATTTTGATTGCTTCATTTAGGAATCAGGAATCCGCTGTGGTCGAGTGGTTAACGTCGGGGATTTCGAAACCGGGTGTCCCGGGTTCGATCCCCAGTCGTGGCACTACGGTCATGGTGGAGTGCCCTTGAGCAAGGCACATTTTCTAGCCTAGTACTGGTTTGTTTACCCAGGGATCATGAATAATTAAATGTAATTGCGCGCTAAATGACCTTAGCTGTCGATGCGCCATAAAACAATATACATTCATTCATTCATTTAGGAATCACAGGACATAACGAATTTGAAATTATAAAGGAACTGTTCAAAAGTTTTATATCCATTTGTCGAGTGTTTTTAATTATTAAGCAGACAAAAGTGTTTCCTAGAATATTCTTGCCATTGAATTGAAACCAAACATGTAAATTCGATTAATGAAAACCAGAAGCATTGCTACACAGATCAGGCTTTTGCTGAGAATAGCATTTTGGTGGATTATGATCTCTTACCAAGATATTTTTTTATCACATAAATACCCTTATTTTCAAGTTGAGAACAAATCACGGAACAACGATATCCAACATGTGTGATAACAAAAACACGTCATACACGCGACTACTGATGACGTCATTTTGACCTTTATCTTTATTATGTTTATTGTTAAGTTGTTAAATTTTACACATTGAAAAATGCAATAATACGTTATTTTGAATAAATAACGAGTCTTAATTGTTTAAAACATTGTTTTTTTTTTCTTCTTATTCAAAAATGATGAGGACTACTTTTTTATGCGGTGAATCACAAGTTCTCATGAAGAATAGGTTATTCGGTCTTTGTTTTGATGTTGTCAATATTTTTCATTAAAACACACTGTTTAGGTGATAAAAAGAATCCTCACTCGTTTTTCTTTGGAGAAGATTTCTTAAATTCGTCTCGAAAAAGAGAGTTATTAACCTCGCCAAGAGGCTCGGTTAATAACCGTCTTTTTCTAGACTCATTTAAGAAATCTTGATCTCCAAAGAAAACTCATGATGGATCCTATATATATTCTATATGTCAAGAACATTTTAACTCACCTTAGAATGTTTATGGTAAACATTTATCACGATGACTCACGAGGACTCACGATGACTCACGAGGACTCACGATGACTCACGATGACTCACGAGGACTCACGATGACTCACGAGGACTCACGATGACTCACGAGGACTCACGATGACTCACGAGGACTCACGAGGACTCACGAGGACTCACGATGACTCACGAGGACTCACGATGACTCACGAGGACTCACGATGACTCACGAGGACTCACGATGACTCACGAGGACTCACGATGACTCACGAGGACTCACGATGACTCACGAGGACTCACGATGACTCACGAGGACTCACGATGACTCCAGGGTTCTTTATAAGTTATTGATTCTAGCACGATTTGAACAACTGTATTGTTTGAATGATCAACAGCTGATTTTAAAATCTTTCAAAGCTGTACGCCAACATTTGCTAAAGGAACAGGTTTCAAGGAGGGTCGGTTTCGAACACAAAATAAGCGAGGTGCTCTACGAAAACCAACCTCAATGTAATTGTGTTGTATGGTGTTTTACGCCTGTAATTGTTTGTTTGTATGGTGTTTTACGCCTGTAATTGTTTGTTTGTATGGTGTTTTACGCCTGTAATTGTTTGTTTGTATGGTGTTTTACGCCGCCTGCAACACTTTTCACTTTTTTTCACGGCGGTACCTGGTTAATGTACTACTGGTCCACTACTTCAACCAGGGACGTAGATAAGAGGGATAAGTGACTAAAGTATATACTAAAATATCACCCGTGCCAACATTTGTAGCAAGTAAAACTCAAAAACTATTCAAGATATGAAAATAACAAAGATACTGTCTAGAAGTTCAAACATTCTTCTATTGCAGTAGATAAAAATATTTTAATATACTACAGGTTTTGATAATATGTTATCCTTATGAAAAATGTCAGTCTATTAATTTTTGGAAAATAATAATATGATTCAGAAATCCCAATGTCTGTGTCTTTTAAACCAGTCATTGTTCAAAATACAAAGAAATTACAGTTGTTCATTGTATTTCAAACCTTAGTTGAAATGTTAAGCTTTCAGAATATGTATGTTTGTTTATGTGCCAAATGTGACTTTAAAGTTTTATTTGCTACAAAATGTGAAAATTTGGACAATTTTATTTCTATGTGTGATATTTTAACCAGATAACAGGTGTACAGATGGAGTTTCTTATCCCTCTTATCTACGTCCCTGCTTCAACCAATGTATATCCAATGTAATTGTTAAAAGGGATGGAACAAAGTCATACCAATGCATTCATAATAAGGATCCAAATTGGCTACTGCGTTACAGAAGTTTCTTGAAATTGTCTACGAAAAGTGAAGCGACTGATGAGACACGTGATCTAAGAATAATATGTAAGGCGAGTCAAGGGTATAAAACACGCGTCATATTTCTCCTGTGTCACACATTCAAGGATCATTTTGGGAGTATGCTTAATGTATCAGGTTCGGTCTATTGACATACACAATAAAGGTCTATACCACTAATGTCAATCACCATGATATCCACATAAAACGCAGACGATCATATTCACACATATACCCACGACATTATGTATGCATACACATAAGACTCGAGTGATTATGTTCACACACATATACAAGCGACATTATGTATGCATACACATAAGACTCGAGTGATTATGTTCACACACATATACAAGCGACATTATCTATGAATAAACATAAGACTCGAGTGATTATGTTCACATACATATACCCAGGACATTATCTATGTATAAACATAAGACTCGAGTGATTATGTTCACATACATATACCCACGGTATTATATACGCATACACATACGACTCGAGTGATTATGTTCACACACATATACCCACGACATTATGTATACATAAACATAATACTCGAGGGATTATGTTCACATACATATACCCACAACATTATATATGCATAAACATAAGACTCGAGCGATCATATGAATACTCATAGGTTTATGTGGTATATGTATTGCATACGATTGCATGCACTAAGTAATTCACATTATATATGTGATACATATAATGATACCCAAATAAGTCAGTCCCATACCATATGTGATATATAAACTCAGACTCAATAAACTCACTCCTTTAAGCCTTTCCCTCATACGACAATTCTGCAGCAGACGACTTTGAACATATTTTGTCAAAATATAGAAAATTTCTATAATTAAATCGATAACCTATGACTTAAAGTGGAAAACATTGTAGCAAAAGGAGAAATTGCTCATTTTGAGCAATTTCTTCTTTTGTCACTATGTTTTCAAAAAGCTGTCTGCTGCAGAGGCGTCAGAACGCGTCTATATGAAGGAAGGGTTAACATAATATGTGATCCATACAATCGGATATCAATAAGACCCCTATTTGCCTGTCGTGGATTTATATTAAATAAATGTCACCAAGGAAGAGTTATATGTGTATCATACAGTAGAAATGTTTTGTGTGGATATTCTATAAGTTTTAAATTGAATAGTTCAGGACGGTTTTTCGACAAGGAACATATCCCAGACATAATTGATTCTTTAAATACATATAAATGTCATATTTATTGTAGTTAATAGTTCAGATACAAAAAACACAAACTGACAGCAACTTTTTGGGAAAGAATGGAAAGAACACGCGTTAGTTTAATTATTCTATGTGGATTCACATTTGGAAATATTTCTTCCTCATGTACCTTTCCATTCACGGACTTATTTTTGCCATTAATTGACTAATGACAAATGAAACAAATAACACTTTATATTGAAAAAACATTTTCTATAATTGCGACAAGCATTTGGACGGTCGACTCAGTCGAATACATATGTACAGTACAACACATTCTTAATTTACAACATATTTGGATAGTTATACATGTGGCAATTACATGTTTGCCATATAACACCCACACAAAAACCCGTGTGCATTCATCATTTTTCTACATGCACTTACTGTGAATTATATAATTCAATAAATCAGCATAACTAACATGACCAATGGATTAAATATGTATATATGCAGATAGTTCAACTCGCCCAGGAACAACCAGAGATAAAACTTTTTATAGCCAAAAACTCTGGAAACCTGTGCCCATTTGTCAATGTCGAACCAAGAAATGTTGGGCCTCATTCGCATCTAGCAATCATATTGTAATAATACATCCATAAGAAATGGAAACAGCATAATTCAAAGAAAACAATCTTTGAATGTATCAAAAACATTAACAGAACTAATTCTCCGAACTACTCTTTGTAATTTTGATTTTTTAAACTATCGTGAAAAAATATAACTCGTTACACGTCACCACAGTCCGACTGTCCAAACCTGAAAGACTGATCACGAGAACTTTCCTCGTGCAATTCACTTTAAAACAACGCCACCTAGCGTTCATTGCTTTCAAACAGGGGGAAATTAATTTCCTTCTTATTCGATTTTCTCAAACGCAGGAAATTACATTTCCTCATGTACCTTTCCATTCACGGACTTATTTTTGCCATTAATTGACTAATGACAAATGAAACAAATAACACTTTATATTGAAAAAACATTTTCTATAATTGCGACAAGCATTTGGACGGTCGACTGAATGAAAAGAACGGGCAACAGTATATGTAAGGAATTATGATAGACCTGTCATACATGGGAAATAAGATGAACATTTTAGCCTATTAGATATGAACTAATTTTTCAAATCGAACTTTATTTCCCACTGTATCCAAACAGCATTTGAATGTTATTTGTTTACAGTCCTGAATTTAATGACACCGACAATCGTTCATGTGCACTATCTTTAATATAGCAATCTTTTGCACTTTCACTTGACCAACGTCCATGTCTTTTGAGTAATCTGTCTTTTACTCCGTTATTCGCAGCAATAGTAGCCCCTCCTGAGCGCAAGGATTGAATACAGTATTTCTTAACGTCCATTACATGCGGCTTCAAAGCCTCTAGGAATAGCTCCCTCAGATTTGTATACGATAACTTTTTGTTCGATTTTCTCACTCTGTATCCTTCTTTCGTTGAACATATATTGCAAAACAAGTAATCATCTCCTGTCAATTTTCCCCAGGTTATCAATTTTCTAACATTTTCAACTGGGCAGTACTTTGATCCGGTTTTAGCTATCATTACCCAAGCACCATCACGATATTGATCCGCCTTACTGCTTTCTATGAATATAGCCATATAAGAAATATTGAAAACAATATCAGAAATACGAATATTTAGAAGTTCTGAACTTCTTAAAAACCCAGCAAAAGCTACCAAAAAAGCACAAATAATGCGCTGACTTTTAATGTGTGTGTCGACATTCAATCTGTCATATACGCTGGTTACAATACCAATATCTAAAGGTTCTTTCCTAGCAGCGGGTTTGGATAAAATCCTTTTAGCTTACTCTAAAACATTACCTACTAATTTTGAATTTGTAGGCAAATCTAAACCGAACAAATCATGGTACCACTTAATAGCATAAAATGCAGCAATCACTGGACTAGGGGTATTAGCAGTTTGAATCACAGAAGCTAAATGAATTGCGACTGTAGGAATTTTAGCGGGCAAAGCGTCCCTACTCCCAAGCCCATTACACAAGGCCCATTTATGAAAACGCATAAAAGCACCGTTGTACTTCTTTTCCGTACTGCATGCCCTTGATTGTCTAAGTAGATCCGGGAGTAGATACGCCTTCTCCGCTAGAACTTCCGGTAAATCATTAATATTTTCTGCGTGAATCTGAAAAAACAAATTTACATAAGAAATACGTAATATAGCAAGCTGCTACTTCATATACATGAAACAATGTAAAACACTGACAAACATTAGCAAATGTAAAACGCTGCCATACATTGCACTCTACCATATATATATTTCAGCCTAGTAATTATAAGCATGTAATTCTGCATTAGTATTCTAGAACTGACTGTTCCACCTGAGTATTCTGAACATGGTGATTCCGCCTAAGTATTATAATCATGGCGAGTTCGCCTAAATATACTAAACATGGCGATTCCGCCTGACTTTACTACATGAGAAATCAATATTACTGCGATTTCACCCGACTTTACTACATGGAAAGTCAATATTTATGTAATTTCGCCTGACTCTACATGAGAAATACATATTGATGCGATTTCACCTGACTTTACTACATGAAGTCAGTATTTCTGCAATTTCGCGTGACTTAGCTACTTTAGGAATTTTTAATGCGATTCCGCCTGACTTTACTACATGGAAAGTCAGTATTTCGGCGATACCGCCTAATCTTTAGCAATACTGCTGTAATAACGTCATTCTTTTTTAGTACTTTTTCCTTTCTCTTTTATCTTAATATAAGGAGGGCAATTCCTCAGCTATTCTTACCGATTCCAATAAGCCTCTACATGGGAAATCCATACTGATGCGATTGCACCTGACTTTCTACATGTAAAGTCAATATTTCGGCGATACCGCCTAATCTTTAGCAATACTGCTGTAATAACGTCATTCTTTTTTACTACTTTCTTTTTTATCTTAATATAAGGAGAGCAATTCCTTAGCTATTTTTACCGATTCCAATAAGCTTCTACATAGGAAATCCATACTGATGCGATTGCACCTGATTTTACTACATGAGAAGTCAATACTTCGCCGCCTAATCTTTAGCAATACTGCTGTAACAACGTCATTCTTTTTTACTACTTTTTCTTTCTTTTTTCTCTTAATATAAGGAGGGCAATTCCTTAGCTATTTTTACCGATTCAAATAAGCCTCTACATTGCAAATCCATACTGATGCGATTGCACCTGACTTTTCTACATGGAAAGTCAATATTTCGGCGATACCGCCTAATCTTTAGCAATACTGCTGTAATAACGTCATTCGTTTTTACTACTTTCTTTCTTTTTTCTCTTAATATAAGGAGGGCAATTCCTTAGCTATTCTTACCGATTCAAATAAGCCTCTACATTGGAAATCCATACTGATGCGATTGCACCTGACTTTACTACATGGAAAGTCAATATTTCGGCGATACCGCCTAATCTTTAGCAATACTGCTGTAATAACGTCATTCTTTTTTACTACTTTCTTTCTTTTTTCTCTTAATATAAGGAGGGCAATTCCTTAGCTATTTTTATCGATTCCGATAGGACTCTACATGCAAAATCCATACTGATGCGATTACACCTGACTTTATTACATGGTAAATCAGTATTGCTGCAATCCCGCGTGACTTAGCTACTTGAGCAATCAATTCTGAGGCGATTCCGCCTGACTTTAACTACATGGAAAGTCAATCTTTCGGCGATACCGCCTCATCTTTAACAGTACTGCTGTAATAGCGTAATTCTTTTTTGCTTCTTTGTATAAGGGGGGCAACTCTTTATTATTTCCCTTGCTTATAACTAATCATGATCGCCAGCATTCTGAAATTCAAATCCGTGTTGCCAAACATTCCTTTGCCATTTTTACACCTTATGTAATTATGCTTTTCAGTTGGCAAATCAAACCAGTGAGTAATTTCTTTCACAAATGAACCATTCTGACAAATAAACGGCCAAAAAAGTGGTGATTTCCAGTAAGGTATAACTAAAACACCTTTAGCTTGATCTATAGACATTTTATGAATAACTCTGTATTACACTAATAGGGGGAACAAATAACCCGAATTGGTCACCCCAATATTCTGAAAAAGCATCTATACCACTGCAAGACGGGTTCCAAACCCTTGAATAGAACTTCGGCAATTTTGCATTGTAATAAGATGCGAACCAATCAACTTCTAATTTCCCGCACTTATTTTCTATAATTTGTAAAATATCATAGGAAATTCCCCAATCGTCTGAATCTGTTAGTTTAGACAGGTAATCTGCTTTATCGTTCTCGGATCTCGGAATCCACTCCATTTCAAGACTTATTGAATTTGCCATACAGAACTGAAAAATGTAATACGCAATATCTTGTAATTCTCTTTTCATTGAACCTTTTACTGTAATGGATTTCACCCTTTGGTTGTCTGTAAACCATTTCACCTTTTGATTTTTGAGTATATTTCTAAGAGACAACAAGACTCTATATACCGCTACTAACTCTCTCCAAGTGGAGGATTTTACACTTTCTGTCTCGGACCATACACCATGAGAAATACCATTTACACTATTGACTTCGTAACCACCATAACCAACTTGACTTGCATCTGAATACACTATTTTAGTACATGTATGTGACTGTACAATATCCTTTTTATTAATCAATCTCAAATTATCTTTCCAAAACAATATATACTGTTGTGAACTTTCATCACTAAGGAATATAAACGAATCCCAATGACGTGCCATCAATATATTTGTACTCAAATATCTCGTCATGATTTGAGAGATATGTTCGATAACCACTGACATAGAAATTAACTGACCTACTACGCTGGCAACTTTCCTAACAGAGACACGAGCCTTCTTTTTAGCAGAACAAATCAATTCTGATGTATTGTCAACTGCTTTTAAAACTCTGCGATTTGGAATGGAAATAGTTCCTTCTACAGTATCAAGATCGCATCCTAAAAATTCACATTGTTGGGTGGGTACCCATATACTCTTAATAGCATTTGGTATAAAACCCGATTTTAATAAATCTGCCTTAATAGATGAACCTAACAACATGGTATCTATATATGAGTGAGCACCAGCAAGTCCATCGTCTACAAACATGGTCACCAGTTTCCCTTTGGTGGTAACGAATGTAATGGAATTTTGTATCCATTTTCGATAACATCTAATATGAAATCATTTGTTCCAATTTCACTCCAAAAAGATAAATGTTTTTTAAGTCTTCCCTTAGCAATCATATGTTTTTTACCATTCTCGTACTCATAAAAATTATGGGTGAAATATTTATAATTATACTCATCTTTTATATGATGTCTCGCTCTGACTGCAACTTCTTAACTTCTGCCGCCACGCTACTATTTCTTCCCTGTACCTCGTTTTTTAAACTACTCAGCTCGCACAGAATTGCACTTAATTGAGACTTAAAGGGGTTGGCGCTCTCACTTTCATGTCCAGTACTGTTTAAGGAACCCCTATCATCACCGGAGGCCATTCCGAAAACCTCTGGTTATACGCACCAATTTAACTATCGTGAAAAAATATAACTCGTTACACGTCACCACAGTCCGACTGTCCAAACCTGAAAGACTGATCACGAGAACTTTCCTCGTGCAATTCACTTTAAAACAACGCCACCTAGCGTTCATTGCTTTCAAACAGGGGGAAATTAATTTCCTTCTTATTCGATTTTCTCAAACGCAGGAAATTACATTTCTTGCAATAAACTCTGCTACACATCCAGAGAAAATCGTATTTGTCATTTATTCTTTTTCCTCTACAGAAATTGACCTCTCTGCTATTTTACCATTTCCAACATGCAACAAATCAGAAGCAGACGACTGCGACTTTTAAAACATCTCTATTTAAAACGGTATAGTAATACAATATAATTGGAAAACATTGTTGACAAATGGAAAATTGTTTATTATGAGCATTTGCATAAGAAAGCGTCGGTAAGTGGGAGAAGGGTTAATCATTCAATTGGGATTAAACAAAAATACATACTTCCATATTCTTCTCACTTCTTAAGCATCTTAAAAACAACAACAACAAAATACAACTCGGGAAAGATGTAAATCAGCCTGCACCGAATGACCGCCTGTTATTTGGCTTGTCGTGAAGTGCCGACTGTTATTTTGCTTGTCGTGAAGTATCGACTGTTATTTGGCTTGTCGTGAAGTGCCGACTGTTATTTGGCTTGTCGTGAAGTGACGACTGTTATTTGGCTTGTCGTGAAGTGACGACTGTTATTTGGCTTGTCGTGAAGTATCGACTGTTATTTGGCTTGTCGTGAAGTGCCGACTGTTATTTGGCTTGTCGTGAAGTGACGACTGTTATTTGGCTTGTCGTGAAGTGACGACTGTTATTTGGCTTGTCGTGAAGTGCCGACTGTTATTTGGATGTCGTGAAGTGCCGACTGTTATTTGGCTTGTCGTGAAGTGAAGTGAATGCAAGAGTGAAGACAATCTTCGTAGTGTCACAAGTTTCAGTACCACATTAAAACGGAACAAGATGTGGGTATGTAAGGCACTCGTCCGATAAGTGATAATTCCATACTTGTCTTTAGCATGCGTGCTTGTTGGTCAATTTTACCAATCAGAAGACCATTTCACCTTTTCGGTAAGAGCATACAATGACATGTATACAAATTAAGGTTACGATTAATGAAAGTAGTCTTAAAGATCATGTAGTGCTTATATGAACTTGTCACTAGCATAACTATACAGAAAGATTATCATGCTTTAGGTACAGAAAGAATGGCATTGTTTTCTAATCAACCTTAACCCGAACAATGTTTGCGGGATTTCTACGCTTCTAAATGACATTTTCACTGCTTTGTTATCCCATCTCACTGTTTGCTCACAACATAAGTAATTGCCGCCCTCCTTGGCGCTCAGGGATGCGGGGTTATCATTACGACTGACTGACTGGTGTCGGGATAAATGGACAAGTATCACTGTTAATTTACCCAGGAAACGCCGTGATATAACTGGAAAAAAAATATCGAAAGCGGCGTAAAACACCAAAAAATCAATATATTAACCAACCACTCACAATAACCATTCTATGAACGATATTTACTCGAAATGTTCTATACTGAAATACAAATAAATAACATTGACATGTGTGGACATTGCCGACATTTGACTGAAGTGAAATGATTACCAAATTAAGGACAAAGACGATTCATTATCTAAAAGGTAAATTGGTAATATATTTATTGTAATTGGTCACCATTTAACGGAAATTTAAATAATATGTATGCAATTAATACCACACTATATATCTATGGAAGGTTTATGGTATCAGGGACGTAGACAAGATCAGTCTTTGATGGTGCTACATTTTGATACTGTGGAAGAGCGTCCGCCTCGAGTTGCTGGGGGTCGTTGGTTCGATCCCCGACTAGGTCATTCCAACGACTTTAAAACTGATAGTAATGGCTGCCCTCCTTGGTGCCCAGGGTTGCGGGGATAGCATTACGACTGAGTGGCTGGTTTCAAGATCAAATTGACCAGTAGTACTTGTAACTTACCCAGAAAACACCGTGATATAACTGTAACTTCTGAAAAAGGCGTAAAACACCGAACAATCAAACCTCAATTACTAATATCATGATAAAGAACATCTTTGTACGATTGGAAACATTAATTTATCGTCTTTTCAGAAAATCCTAATGAAATTTAACTGCGTTTGTAATCTCTTTGGCAAATAGTTGTTAAAGTTGTAATTTTGTTTACTTGCTATTTTCAGAGATTTCATATAATTTCTAGTTTTTTTCTAGAGGAATAAATCCCTTAACAAATTAGTTTTCTCCCACTGGATTGATCCTGGTAAGAACTGTCTGATACACTTGTAGAATCAGGAAAATACGATTTGCGGGTTTGAAAACAGTGTGGCATAGGGAGAAATTTACCATTTTTGACCCATTTCTCATTTTCTCACAAAGCTTCCAAAATCTACATCATACTAAAACATAAAATGTCCTTGCACCTCGTAAAG
Source organism: Serripes groenlandicus (assembly GCA_031761405.1). Classification (NCBI taxonomy): domain Eukaryota; kingdom Metazoa; phylum Mollusca; class Bivalvia; order Cardiida; family Cardiidae; genus Serripes; species Serripes groenlandicus. The sequence goes on from JASEVX010000002.1 coordinate 33,392,726, forward strand.
GTTTGATAAATTGCAGATTACGTGCACACAATGGAAGCACAGTCCAATAATGTCACAGATGAAATTGTGCTTTGATCTTTCGCTGCTGAAGCTCACAAATTCGACACCTTCATGTTGGGCCATCTTACATGCAACAGAGATTTTGGACGTCTAATTGGCAAAAAAATACAGATAACCTGTTTTGAGCAAACTTTTATTGTAATTTAATTTAACCAATGGCAATTAAAGGCTTTTGCAAAACAATGTGGATTACCTCTTTATGGGCAACATTTTATATGCAATATTATCTTACCCGTTCACTGCGAATGGCAATAACAATGCAGATAACCCCTTTAGGGCAACATTTTAGATGTAATATAATTTAACCATTTCGGTGCCAATGGAAATTAAAGGCATTTGCAAACAATGTAGATTTCCCATTTTTGGCAATATTTATATTCAATATGATTTAAAGCTTTCGCTGCAAATGGCAATTAAATGATTTTGCAAACAATGCACATAACCCCTTTATGGCAACATTTGATATGTAATATAATTGTACCATTTAGCTGCCAATGGCAATTAAAGGGCTTTTGCAAACAATTCAGATGACCCGTTTTTGGTAACATTTTATATGTAATATAATTTAAGCCGTTCGCTGCCAATGGCAATTAAAGGCTTTTGCATACAGTGCATATTCAGGTGAGACAGCTGTCTTTCCTGAAATATTCACCGATTGCCACTTAGACATACAATTTTCAACATGGACTTTGTGAAATTCGGCAGTGAAAAATGTTTGCATGAACAGTATGTTAATTTAATCGAGATAACAATTAAATTTAAACTGGGACCTTTGACTTGTTTGTTGTTGTTTAAATAACAGTACACAATAGAGAAAATGTTTACTAATTCAGACGCGTTGTCGATCACAGATACCGTTGTTGATATGCAACGTGTAATATCTGTAAAGAGTAAAGAATAGGAAACATGACTGCACTCAAGGGCCGATTTTGGTGACTGACTGTAGTCGAGTGTGAGGAATAATTCCGATGGATTAAAGCTAGCGCTTCTAAAACCTTAAATTGGTCCCAGGTGAGACGGCCTCCTAGTTTAGCGGCTATTCTGATTGATCAAATCGGCAATGAGCGCCGATCTGCAGTATTTCATTTTGATAGAATTCAACATTTGGTAATATGAGACGAAACACAGAGATAAAATAATCCCGCATAACTGTCGTATGAACTGTAGCCGGTTGGGTTTGTGTTATAATCAATTAAGTCATCTTGAACATATGCACTGTCTATTTGGTGTCATTAATTGAATTGTTGAATTGTTTATAAGTCTGACCAGCGATTTACTCTGGCAGCTAGGTTTTAGGATTTATATATAACTTTCCCGCATAAAGAAATGTTCTCACCCCTTTGCAGCAGACGACTTTTGAAAACATTGTGACAACAGTTTTGCCTAGATGTCTTGAAAGTCGTATGCAGCAGAATTGTTGTATGTGGAAAAGGGTTTAGCAACACGTACCTGTACCCTGTACGTGTATTTGTGACAACTGAAGATATACAGTTAACAATATCCACCTATTCTATTTGATTTAAGTGTTGTCAATCTCTACTGATACGACACAGCTACAGATGATAGTGTGAGTACGTTATGATACAGTACGGACTGCCCTATGTTTGTATTCCTGTACGTGTAGGTATTTAGGATACAGTACGGAATGCCCTATGTTTGTATTCCTGTACGTGTAGGTATTTAGGATACAGTACGGAATGCACTATGTTTGTATTCCTGTACGTGTAGGTATTTAGGATACAGTACGGAATGCCCTATGTTTGTATTCCTGTACGTGTAGGTATTTAGGATACAGTACGGAATGCCCTATGTTTGTATTCCTGTACGTGTAGGTATTTAGGATACAGTACGGAATGCTCTATGTTTGTATTCCTGTACGTGTAGGTATTTAGGATACAGTACGGAATGCCCTATGTTTGTATTCCTGTACGTGTAGGTATTTAGGATACAGTACGGAATGCCCTATGTTTGTATTCCTGTACGTGTAGGTATTTAGGATACAGTACGGAATGTCCTATGTTTGTATTCCTGTACGTGTAGGTATTTAGGATACAGTACGGAATGCCCTATGTTTGTATTCCTGTACGTGTAGGTATTTAGGATACAGTACGGAATGCCCTATGTTTGTATTCCTGTACGTGTAGGTATTAAGGATACAGTACGGAATGCCCTATGTTTGTATTCCTGTACGTGTAGGTATTTAGGATACAGTACGGAATGCCCTATGTTTGTATTCCTGTACGTGTAGGTATTTAGGATACAGTACGGAATGCCCTATGTTTGTATTCCTGTACGTGTAGGTATTTAGGATACAGTACGGAATGCCCTATGTTTGTATTCCTGTACGTTTAGGTATTTAGGATACAGTACGGAATGCCCTATGTTGGTATTCCTGTACGTGTAGGTATTTAGGATACAGTTCGGAATGCCCTATGTTTGTATTCCGGCAGCAGGTTTCAATGATACCATGTTTCGCCCTCGGTCACTGTACGTGTGTTTATGACAACTGTATATACTGATTATATTGTCTGTACGTGTAGGTTATTTAGGATACAGTACGGAATGCCCTATGTTTGCATTCCTGCAGAAGGTTTCAAGGGGATCGTGATTCGCTCTCGGCCAAAATGGGTCTCTGTTCGACAGCAGTCATGCTATTGACCGGACAAATGACACAGACACACGTGGTATGAGTTTTGACCCCGCTTTTGAATAATTAAAAAAATGATAGAAAGACCGATATATCTATTTTGTAACTTAAAAGTTACATAGTTTCAAGTTACATGCAACAAGAGCGGCACGGATGTCTATGTCAAATAAGGGCAATTCCTGAGTAAAGACTAGTGTCATAGGTATGTTAATTGGTATATATATGCGTATTGTCTCTCGAAAAATGTGTACCGAGTTTCATTTGAATATGTGGAACGTTTTTTTTTATTTATGAGGTAAGGTTAAAGTTTTGGAAAGACGTAGACGCAGACGCAAGACGACGAAGGCGACGTCAATGGTATGACAAAAACTCGATATTTTTTCTTCGAAAAACAGACGAGCTAGAAAGTATATACATAATTTTTAATAAAGTCATGAATGTGCTTTAAGCATTACACCGAGAATTAAGATATTTTAATATTTGTGCAGACGGTCACTGACGAAGTAATTTCATTATTGGATCTTTCGTATCTGGTTTTAAAAAGATTGTCGAGGCATGCACTGTATGCACAGGATGTAAATTAACGACCATATGTATGACCAGTCAATGAGGTTCGAGTAATACCAACTAGTATAGGGTCACCCCCAAAACAAAATACTTTTGGTCTGTGGAACTAGACCCGTAATTACAGTTAGCAAATTAACTTTTAAGAAAGCGGTGAACTGGCGACGACGAACAATCACTTACATGTCGTGCTATAAATATTGTGGTGCCTCCTGTGTTTCATCTCTATACCATCACAGTATCCATTGATCTTCAATGGTACGATTTAAATTTTCTGAGAATTACTTAAAAGTTTGTTTTGTTTTTCAAATTATTAAATGGAAATTCAATTGGACTGACAAAACACAGATAAGAATAATCCAGTATTAGCTAGGCGGTGATGAATTACTTGTCGAGTTTAAGTGATATTTTCGCTCCGTATAATTTACATACTCTATGTGTTTCTGTTCCCTCCTTACACTATCTGAATGACAATATTGAACGATTTGATAAATAATAGATATTTTATTTAAGAAGAATGGGAAAATGAGATATGCATATTGTCAATATTTTATCCCTTGTCGTGAATCTTCTCGCAATTCGTCTACATATTTTGATACTAAGTTTTGTTTAAGCGGATATGTTGAAATATTACCGGAAAAACGCAGTACTTTTATCGAATGTCTGGATGGACACATGTCCGAAAATATACTACTGCTACTACTACTCCTAAGGCTCCGGAAAGCCAAAAAATGACCCTACCAGCTATAGTCCAATTTCACTGATACCGTCATTCTGCAAAATCTTTGAGAAGATATTGGTAGATAGAATGCATTCTTTATTATTATGTAATAAAATCATATTTCCAACTCCACAGCAACAAGGGTTTCAAAAAGGGCTAAGTTGTATTACAGCCGCGTTTTGTCTACAGGAAACTATTAACGAACTCGCAGATCTACATAGTAAATTATTCGTGGCTTTCGTTGACTTTAAATGTGCCTTTGATAGCGTATGGCACAATGCGCTATTTTATAAACTCCATAATCTAGGAATAGTTGGAAAAGTATGGAGGATAATAAGGGATTCCTATACAAACTTGAATTGCTTTGTCATGGCAAATGGCAATAAATCACTCCCAGTCCCGTTAAAACGCGGCGTACGTCAGGGAGGGGTCGCTTCCACATTTTATTATCTTATCTTTATAAATGACTTACTTAAAGAACTTGAAAATTCAGAGTATAGCCTACGTCTCTATTCGCCAATCCATGCTAAATGTGGGAATCCTGCGTTTGCTGATGATTTATCTGTAATTGCATTAACGCCTATGTATCTGCAAAATTTGCTTGACATTGTGTACAGGTATTCCTTTAGATGGAAATTCGAAGTAAATTGTAAGAAATCAAATGTCGTTGTATTTAACAATAACAAAAAGAAAAATGCCCCTGTCAAGTTTTTACTGGGAGAATCCTACATTCACGAAATTGACAGTGTTGTAAATCTCGGAATTCGACAGGAAGGGTCTCTAAAATTAACAAATCGCATTTCAGAAAGCTGTCAGAAAGCAAAAAATGCCTTTTATGCAATGGCTGATCTTGGTATGAGACCTAATGCATTAAATCCATTAACTTCTGTTAAGCTGTATAGCACAATCATTATCCCAATAGCCTTGTATGGGTGTGAGCTATGGAGTAATATAACAAGTTGCGACGTACTCAAGCTCAACCGTTTGCAACATTTTATTGTAAAAACTATTCAGGGATTTAATATCAGAACAAGGTCTGATATGTGCGAATCAATGCTTGGAATTAAGCGAATCACATCATTGATTGACCTAGTACTGGTTTGTTCACCCATGGAACATGAATGATAAAATTTAAATGCGCGCTAAATGACCTTAGCTGTCGATGCGCCATAAAACAATATACATTCATTCATTCATTGATTGACAAAAAGAAGTTAATATTCCTGCACAAAATCTTGAGCCTTGAGAATAGCTCTCTTTGCAAAAAGATTTTCATGAGAAAATTTATGCAATTCGTATTTAACCCGACAAAATCAATACGTGGTTACATTCCAGATATATGTTCATTGTTGAATAAATACAACTTGAATTGTCTTATGAATATGTATGTAAATCACGGTTGCTTCCTGCCACATGAACCAGTATGGAAGCAATGTATCAATGATGCTGTTGACCAGTTGGAAACAAATGAGTGGTTAATGAGGATGCAATCGACTGATTTCGTCAGGTTCAGTCGATTGCATACATCAATCACAGCCTGCAACCTGTATAATCTCTATGGTACAAGAATAGCTGCACATAAAATAGCCTTCATGGCTAAATTGTGGGTGACTGATGCTTCAGAAAAACCTTCGTCGTGTGATCTGTGTGGCCGTATACATTTAGATGTTATCAAACATAGAATAACAGAATGTAGCGCAACATATGATAAGAAACGATTATCTCTTAGTGGCATATACACCAATATTGGCCATGAAGTATATACTGAGCTAGTGCTTGCAACCAGTGAAACGTTTTTGATGATGGTTTTAGGTGCAAACCCTACATCAGTCACCACTGATTCAGAGTATTACTTTCGCTGCGAAGCGATATTATTCGCATACAAATGTTTCAACGGCCCATTTTAGACGACACAATGACTCTGTGTATGTGTGAATACGTGGGTATATGTGTATATGTGTGTATGAATATGTATATGTATATGTATGTGTATATATGTGTGTGTGTAAATATATGCATATATACATATTGTGACTATTTACAATCTGTGTACTATTATGTAATGATTGATTTTCAATTTCCATATCATTTTATGTATAGAAACTAGTCCAATTACTTGTTGTTAACAGTTGATATAATGAATGTATTCAATTAATCTCCGAACGGAGGAAATAAAGAGAATGAATGAATGAATGAATACTACTGCTACTACTACTAATACTACTACTACTACTACTTCTACTACTACTACTACTTCTACTACTACTACTACTACTACTACTACTACTACTACTACTACTACTACTACTACTACTACTACTACTACTACTACTACTACTACTACTACTACTACTACTACTACTACTACTACTACTACTTCTACTACTTCTACTACTACTACTACTACTACTACTACTACTACTACTACTACTACTACTACTACTACTACTACTACTACTACTACTACTACTACTATTACATCTCATAGGAAGTTCACCAACGCGACTGTAATTATATTTTGTAAATCTCCATCTCTTATAAAAGCCCCCGTAGCTCAGGCGGTAGCGGTGCGGGTTGTGAATCAAGCGGTTGTGAGTTCGGCGTTTAACAAAACAAACTCAATGCATCAAGCGTCGTTCGTCTTCCACCACTGGTTTCAACAGGCTATGTGGAAAAACAGTCCGTTGTTTAGACAGACTGTTTTATGGAGCACTGGTGTGAGAATGCCAGATAACACGTGGGTAGGTGAACTGTTTAAAACGGCGTTAAAAGCCAATCAATAAACGCAGACGTTTGGGGTTCTTGTGTTACGTGATCGTGCAGTACAACTCCATCCTTGGTGGCTCAGTTAAATTGTTTTTGTAGAATGTCTGTAGTTATCGTACATAGACAGTCAAGATGTCGGACATGTGACAAGTCAAATACATCGTCCTTGAACAGATCCCGCATCTTTTGAAAACAGTGTAGATGTAACAGCCGTTCTGATTGCCCAGACGAGCAATCAGACCCGATGCTGTGCTGTTTTCTTGATAACATTTCATCCATGTTTAGAATCTTTTTTGTAATAAACATTTAAGTATGAATGAATCTCGACGCTGAAAATATATAAATTAATACAGCATTATACGAGGGATCCCTCGAAGAGCTCGATAACTCGAAGTAATGTGTATTGGTCCCTTTGACTTCGAAATATCGCGAGTCCATTATGTATGTGACACCTTGCAAAATATATCAAGGAAGCCTTTAGCCGGTGAAATAATTTAATTAACATTATTCTGTAACACATTGATACTGTAAGTTAAGATTAAGTATTATACTCCTTTTTTACCAAGGAGGTCCAGCGAAATAATTGCAGTGCTGCTCTTTTATAAATTATAACTAGTATTAAGTAAGTATTTTTCTATTTTGTTTTCTATTTTGAATGATAAACATTCGATTTTGTCTGTATTTCATGTTTATTGTAATTAATTATATGTTTTTTATGTCTTGTACATATAACTATGATGTGTTGTTTGACTAGACACTATGTAGTTTGAGTCAATACAATATTGTCTAGTGTCTATGTTCTGCCACTCGATGTATGTATGTTCTGCCACTCGATGTATGTTTTTCTATCAGCACGTACCGTAAACGCAACTATCGCTTCAATTACCTTGTGTTTTCCCCGTGGAACCATTTAGTAAATGGATATATTACTGAACTGTTGTGGACAAGATATGCTCATTTCTGTATGAAAGGAATCTATTAACGCTTTACCACATACAGCATTTTTGCAGCAGACGACTTTGATAACATCTTTGAACAAATGTGGACAAAATCGAAACAAATGAAAGTATGCATATTGAATTGAAGAAGAAGAAATTGCTCATTTTGAGCGAATTCTCATTTTCTTCCATTGTTTTCAACAGTCGTCTGCTACCATGGCGGCGTCAGAAAGCGTATGTATGAAAGAAATCCATTAAAGCACCAATCCCTGCCTACAAATCAAAGTTATTTCATTATGTAATGCATTTGCAGGAGAAGAATAGCTGATATAGAACTGTTGTATGGCAATCAGGTTACATATACTTATACTTAAAGTATATGTACATGGTACATTACAGTACTGTACCTTCAAAATTCATCGTCATTATAGATTTTTGTTATATCTGTTCATAATTTATCAAAGAAATCCATCGTAGAGGTCTCAACAATCAGTGTGTGTACCAAAGCAATATGTTAAACTGGTTTCTCGTTGAACAAACCTATAATACCTATATATATATACGATAACATGATAGCAAGGGAGGTAACCAATTGAAGCAATAGGTGAGGACTGGTTTTCGTTTAAGCCTAAATCGAAATGTAAATTTCAGAATGGAAACATAATATTTATCAATTGTATATATCCATTTATTTACTCATTTTTTAAAGAGAGGAAAACAATTTTTACTGAGGAGACCTATTTGCAGTCCTTTTCTCTGTCATATAGAAAATTGTTTCACATAGATCTACGCCGTTCTGGGAATAGGGCATCTAAATGTCAGCAGTTAGAGCAGACATTTGTTTGTGGTAGCCATTTCGTTAAAAATAGCTTGGAATAAGGCCGGTCATTATCACGAAGGTCTATTTACGTTCATCTCCTCAGGGATCCCTTTAACCCTTCCCCTCATATAGATGCTTTCTGACGCCTCTGCAGCAGACGGCTTTTTGAAAACATAGTGACAAAAGAAGAAATTGCACAAAACGTGCAATTTCTCCTTTTGCCACAATGATTTCCACTTTTTGTCATAGGTTATCCATTCAATTATGGAGATTTTCTATGTTTTGACAAAATACGTTCAAAGTCGTCTGCTGCAGAAATGCCGTATGAGGGAAAGGGTTAACTCTTCCATTACCTAATTTTACAAAGTGGATTCTTACATGTTCCAAAGTGGATTATTACATGTTCCAAACTGGACATCTACATTTTTCGTACAACATGACAATTGGTAAAGATTAATGTCTAAGTGGCAAACAATGAAGATTACCGCAGAGACAGCTTGTTACGAGCTGTCTCACCTGAATCTGCATTGTTTGCAAAAGCCTTCAATTGCCTTTGGCAGCGAAAGGGTTCAAGTGTTAATCGTCTAAACAAATATTTGCAACAATGAGATGGAGATGGACTAAATAAATTAACATTAAAATTGAGACAATTGCACCCAGTACAGTTCAAGATCAGAATGTACGGATATACATGTTGGTCTGGGTGAATAGGATTCACCAATCTGTCACAGAAATGGCTTGGAACCTGCTGACGAACGCTCAACAAATGGATCCGATCACATGAAAGCGCTCGCAGATATAAATCTACACTTGTCATAAATTCCCGAAGACTGGCATTGTTAACACTTTCCCACTTACAGACGCATTGTTGACGCATTTACGGCAGACAACTTTTGAAAACATTGTGGCAAAAAAAGTGATTGCTCGTGATGAGCTATTTCTTATCAAGTTTTGCTACAAGTTTTTAACTGTTTCCTCATCGCCAAGGTAATGTAATGACTTGCCTAGATGATGCTGAAACAGCACCGTAGAAGAAAGTCCGTAAAAGGGAACATACTCGCCATTACTTTCATTCCCTTTGATCTCCAAAAAGTTAAAAGCAAAGGCATACTTCTTTATGTATTAAATAGATCTAAGTCAACGAGAGTTTAATGTTAAGTCAGCAGGGCTTGAAACAGGGCGGCCATAATTCGGTTGATACAGATGAACCGCTTTGCATAGCATCTTGACTCAGACTTGTATTAGGGAAGGTTACTACTAATTATAAATGACAACAATAAAATATTTCAATTAATTTTGGGACACGTAGAACTAAGACAACTTTCCAACTTTAATTAGTAATGCACTTATAATAAGTTCACCAGCACTAGGTGAAAAGGAATACATGGATAAAGGATGGACAAGGCGTATTCCAACAGCAGCCGAGAAAGTATGTAAAAATCTTCTATATCAATCTTCAAAGCGGTTAAATAAGTCAAAGGGAACATATTCGCCATTTCTTTCATTACCTTTGATCTCCAAAAAAGTTAAAAACAAAGGCATACTTCTTTCGTGATTTTCGAATCAAACAGTTTTTCTCTTGTTTATTAAATAGATCTAAGTCAACGAGAGTTTAATGTTAAGTCAGCAGGGCTTGAAACAGGGCGGCCATAATTCGGTTGATACAGATGAACCGCTTTGCATAGCATCTTGACTCAGACTTGTATTAGGGAAGGTTACTACTAATACTAAAGGAAAACAAGAAAATAGTTCTATTAATTCTGGGTCACGTAAAACTAAGCCAAATTTCCAACTTTAATTAGGAACGCACTTATAATAAGTTCACCAGAACTAGGTGAAAAGGACTACCTGGATAAAGGATGGACAAGGCGTAATTGAAATGGATTAAATGGTTATAGAGAGTGTAAGGTTACAGGGACATTCGTGTTTAACCGTTCCCTCATGCAACAACTCTGCAGCAGACGACTTTGAAAACATACCCGACACAATTTGGAAACTACCCTAAAAGGAAAGAACATAATTGAATAGAGTTGAACACATGGTGACAAAAGGAGAAATTGCTCGTCTTGAGCAATTTCTTCTTTTGTACAGCCATGTTTTCAAAAAGCCAACTGTTGCAGAGGCGTCAGAAAGAAATGTTAAAATGAATCGATAAAGGATGAGCAGATGGATACGGTTTGTAAATAGAGACAATATATAACAATACAAACATTCTATCATTCGCCCCTAGGCTTTCTTCAGAATTTCACAAAGATCTCTACAGGGTGAGTCTATATGTTGTGTCCATTAAAAATGAACACGTAATCTATTTGTGAACTACCGAGGAAGGTCTAGGGCCGAAATAAGGAATTAAAGAGAGAGTATATATAAATAATGTGCCGTGCTACTTTTGCGGTTACAAATTCATATCGGAAATGAGGTTGTGATCAAACCATAGATAAGTGCAAACATCAGCACCAAAGTAAGAAAGCGTTTCATTCAATTGATGACGTCAAGAAGAAGTGTTATATCTCTTTAATAAACACGCTGGTGGCGCTATTTCTCCTATAACGAAGAGAACGTATTCAACTCAGGTTTGTTATCTCGAGGGCTTGGTGTGAAACGGTTGTATCTAAAAACCTATTTTGAAAACCCTGGTTTAGGGGCAATTTTGACCCCTTTGTAAACTATGTAAATTTAGGTGCCATTGCTCAGAACGAGCAATGGCACCTAAATTTCCATTCTTTACCAAGAAAATTGATTTAACGCTTATAAAGACTTTATGGCGAGGTGATTAACCTTGGTAAAAAAATACTCATTTTAGTTACAACCGTTTCACGCCAAGCCCTCGATCTAGTCGCAGCAAGAAAGAACCATCCTCGGTACCCAGGCTATTCATAAACTATATGATACCCTGGGCAAATTGGCTAGCGAAACTTCGTAAAGCATGCACCACGATTTACTCGGTAACTACACTGTAATGTTCGTATCGCATGAGGTTTGTGTTATGCGGCCAATCAAGTGGCTGCATTTCACCTCATAAATTATTCATGAGTACTAGATTTTTACAGCCAATTTCATATATTTTATGAATAGCCTGGGTACAGAATATATTTTATGAATAGCCTGGGTACCGAGGATGGAAAGAACAGGCATTAACAATGTCTCTCACAACTTACGACTTTCAACTGCTGACGATTGTACAGAAGGTGACCTTAACCCTTTCCCTCATACGACAATTCTGCAGCAGACGACTTTGAACTTATTTTTGTCTAGAAATAGAAAATCTATATAATTGAATGGATAACCTATGACCAAAAGTGGAAAACATTGTGACAAAAGGAAGAAATTGCTCGTTTTGAGCAATTTCTTCTTTTGTCACTATGTTTTCAAAAGGCCGTCTGTTGCAGAGGCGTCAGAAAGCGTCTATATGAGGGAAAGGGTTAAAGCTATTCTTGGGAATTTAAGTAACTGATAGTTACTCTTTGCACAAACTAGTTTACACTAGATATAAAATTATCACATGTTTTTTGGGAGAGATAACCAGATAATTTATTTCTATAATTCCAGGTAGAATGAATATAAAATAAGCACAAAACGATGCAGTTAAACTGTAATATACCAATCGGGGTATACTCAAATATGCCTATAATTGAGATGCAGAGCTGGATAAACAATCAAAGACTATTTGCAACCAGTTTAAAGATATATGGAAATCCATGGTATCTGTTCCAACGTCAATACTTTGCTAAATCGAGCAAGCTGTACTCCCACTCCAGATCAAACTGCGTGTCCATCTAGGGTGATCTGACATACACTGATCGCCGATACCGAATAGTTTGGTTTTACTATAGTGTTAAACAAAATTAGGTGATGGAATCAGCGATTGTGTTTGTAAATATAGACGTGTTCTGGATGCACAGACACAACTAAATTTGGGGCAGACCGCCTCGGTGGGGTAGTGGCAGACCGTCTCGGTGGGGGTAGTGGCAGACCGCCTCGGTGGGGTAGTGGCAGACCGCCTCGGTGGGGTAGTGGCAGACCGCCTCGGTGGGGGTAGTGGCAGACCGCCTCGGTGGGGTAGTGGCAGACCGCCTCGGTGGGGTAGTGGCAGACCGCCTCGGTGGGGTAGTGGCAGACCGTCTCGGTGGGGGTAGTGGCAGACCGCATCGGTGGGGTAGTGGCAGACCGTCTCGGTGGGGGTAGTGGCAGACCGCCTCGGTGGGGGTAGTGGCAGACCGTCTCGGTGGGGGTAGTGGCAGACCGCCTCGGTGGGGGTAGTGGCAGACCGTCTCGGTGGGGGTAGTGGCAGACCGCATCGGTGGGGTAGTGGCAGACCGCCTCGGTGGGGTAGTGGCAGACCGCCTCGGTGGGGGTAGTGGCAGACCGCCTCGGTGGGGTAGTGGCAGACCGCCTCGGTGGGGTAGTGGTAGACCGTCTCGGCGGGGTAGTGGCAGACCGCCTCGGTGGGGTAGTGGTAGATCGTCCGCCTGGATTACGGGAGATCGCATGTTCAATCCGCGGCTGGGACATACCAAATACTTTAAAAATGGTAGTAATGGCTGCCGTCACTGGCGCTCAGGGATGCGGGGATTAGCATTGGTGCCACGATAAATGGACCAGTAGTACTGTCAACTTACCCAGGAAACGCCGTGAAATAACTGAATAAACATCTAGAAAGCGGCGTTAAACACCAATCAATCAACACAACTTAGTTTGGTAAAAATTACAGTACAAAACAGATCTCGGGTCAATCTGATTCTGATTCAAGGCATCTCCTCAAAATGGCCAATTGTTTGATTCGCATTGATTCTAGAGTTCGACGGAAACCAGTTTGACATTCTAAGCATCCTCCGTATTTTCATTGGCCTGTCTTTGACGCATACCTTCGGGACTTTGTTTTACTGGGACATTTGCATATCAAAACAAAGAAGATGTGACTAGACCAGTTCGATATAGACATCCCTTTGTTGATATGATCTTTGTTTTGCTATTAAGTCTACAAATCCCCGCGTAACGTCAATATTAATAATCAAATTATTACGAACACATCGCACATTTAACCCTTTTCCACATACAGACGCATTCTGAAGCATCTGCTGCAGATGACTTTTGAAAACATGTTACAAAAGAAAAAAATGCCCATAAACAACAATTTCACCTTTTCCCACAATGTTTTCAAATCTATTCATTAATCAAGGTAGGATTTATAGAGAAAATATTTACCGGGATGATTTCAATGTCATCTGCTGCAGAACTGTTGTATGGAAAAGTGTTAAAAATCGATTATTTCTCACGAAGACTTGTTTAAACGCCTTGTACTAATCGGACCTCTTTGGCTAAACGCATCGAGTGCGGGAGGTCGTGGATTTGATCCCCAACCGGGGCCATACCGAAGACTTTAAAAATGGATGCCCCCTTGGCTGTCAGCGTTGCGTGGTAAGCATTACGACTGACTGGCTGATATCAGGATAAATGGACTAGTAGTACTGGTAACTTACCCCAATAAACACTGTGATATAACTGTTAAGTTGTTAGAAACGTCGTAAAAGACCCCCCAAAAAATCAATCAATCAAACTTCGGCTAAACTCATACACTCGATTCAGATTTCGGACGACACTGGTGCGGTTGAAAGTAATCCCATATTTGCGCGGGATATTGTCCGAAACAGTTAAGAATTACTTCACTACAAGTGCACATCGTTATCTATTCATGTTCATGTCTGGAAGAGTTTGTTCATATACTGCCTATATTTCCCAGAAGTTTAGAAATCATTACGATATCATTAAAATGTCCAAAGTGCAAACGTATTCAGAACCACTTACTTCTTTGATCAGAACACCGTCTAGACGATTCAATTGGCATACAGGCACCTTAATTGAAATATAATTATTCCGGTAAATAAAATTCAATCAATGAAGGCTCAGAAGAGTACAGTGCAATCCTGCGTACACGTTTAATCAGAGTCTTCACAGTAATTTCAGGCCTGTTTTCAGTCTGCAGAACATTCTGAAAAAACCCCAGATAGAAACGTGGCCCTATAACTCGTCAACCAAATGGTGGTCAAAGCTGACCTTTTTTAAACACGATACATCAGGGTCAAATACCACAAATCTTAATTAACTCTAAGTACTTTTAAAACATACTCAAGGTGGCAATACACATTTGAACGCTGATTTCCTGTTTCCTGGGGACACCCCAACTTTTATTCTCTCAACTTTTCTCATAATGTCCATTCTGGTATTATTAAAAGGATTTTCCTGTATCAAGAAGTGCCAGAATTATAAGAAAGTGACTGGAATTCACACTCTCAGTCAATATTAAGGAAATAATTGGCCACAAAGGTAGTCTAAACAGGGTGAAAAAGAAGGACAAAAATATTAATTTAACCCTTTACTCCAAAAGTCACACAACAAAAACGCAGGGGGTTAGTGTAACATTGAAGATCTGCTTAGACTCTCAAAATAATAGGCAATATGTGGATGCAGTCAGAAATACCATGTTTCTAGCTCCTTTTCATGCAATCTTGGACTTGAAAGCTGATATTTAAATTTACCTCTAAATTCACGCCTAGCCCCGCAACCAGTGTTGTCAAACCAGAAGGAGAAGTGGGTTCAACCGAAAAAAAATCAAATCCATGCTGAGAACTTACTTCTCACATTTATAAACTTTCAAAATCAACCATTTACCCATAAATGTAACCAAAACTTACTATTTATCATTATTTTTATCCCTGGCCAAAATCCGAATATCCCGAAAGCAACTGTTATATGCCACCTTAAAAGCATGTTACATCATTTTTGTTTCCCTTATACAAAATGTAAGGTAACTATTTATGTCAACTTTGATTATTTACTTTAATACCATTTCCACCATTTATTTTTTAACAATACATTAGGGAAACAAAAATGATGAAATATTAAGTATTTATGTATAACTTAGTGTTAAGTAATGTTGGTCGAATTGGACCCAGATTAAGAGCAAGGAATTCTGACCATTCCCTGTCATTGCCCTAGTTTAGGTACAGGAATAACTAGTTTGATATTAACATTTTGAGTCTGGTGACCATTTCAATATTTTACAATCCGACTTTTGAGCCATAACATTTTGTTACATTTCGTCATTACAAACTTGGCCTCATTTCTGCTACACTTCCAACTTCCTGTCACAATGAATATGTGCGTGCACAGTCAACCTGTCCGTAAGACTACATTGTCTATAGCAAGCATACTTTTAATTTCAAAATCAATCATTTTCTGCATAAATGGCCTTGTAATTAAAGACCATCTGTGAACAAAGACCATTTACATTATCATGTACAGAAAGGAAGGAGATGTGACTAATAGAATTTTCAAAACTTGTCAATCTCCACATGGCGTTGTCAAATATCTGTTTTCTCATAGTGTTGTCAAAGATCCGTGTTATCATAGTGTTGTCCAAGATCCGTTTCTTCATGTCGCTGTGCAAGATCCGTTTCCTTATTGCGCTGTCCAATATCCGTTTCCTCATGGCGTTTTCCAAGATCCGTTTCCTCATGGCGTTGTCCAAGATCCGTTTCCTCATGTCGCTGTGCAAGATCCGTTTCCTTATTGCGTTGTCCAAGATCCGTTTCCTCATGGCGTTTTCCAAGATCCGTTTCCTCATGGCGTTGTCCAAAGATATCAATAAACACGTGTACGAATCAGTGCCTACCAGCACATTACAGATACGGATGATACATAATCCAATAATGTACCAAAGAACGTGATATTTATTTAATGAATGGATGCCGCTGATTTGTCAGTCCATCATATATCACATGCGCAAACAAATTGAGTCATAGCATAGAAAAAGTTACCTTCGGGGATAGGTAACTAAATAAGAACCGCATCGATCTGCGAATCTATGCACACTGATCAATGAAGCATCCTTAAAGCTGCTGATGGATGGTCCTGGTTACAGGACGGTTTAAATATTGCCAACAAGCAGGCTTATTTAGATGCATCTGCAGTATCCGATCTTTAAAAACATTGTTAGGGTAGGAGAAATTGCTCATAATGAGCAGTTCACCCTTGTGCCACACTGTAACTATATCCCGTTTTACATTTAGTTTCGCTAGTCAGTAAGGTAAATTTATCGTTCATTTTCCAAGTGATACATTTGTTCAGTGGAACGCTCGTGTATTTATATATCGAGGGCTTGGCGTGAAACGGTTGTAACTGAAATTGGTATTTTTTTACCAAGGTTAATCGCCTCGCCATGAAGTCTTTTATAAGCGTTAAAATCATTTTTCTTGGTAAACAATGGAAAGTTAGGTTCCATTGCTCGTTCTGAGCAATGGCACACACATTTGCATTGTTTACAAAGGGGTCAAAATTGCCCCTAAACCAGGGTTTTCCAAAATAGGTTTTACGCCAAGCCCTCTATATAATTTCCATATTTTGCCTAGATGTTTGTCAAACGTGTACTGCAGATTTGTTCCACATAGTGTGTAAGGTTAAATAACCAACTGCTTCGTGTTTCGAGAAGCAGTTTGGTAACTCACGGTTTCTTACGGTTCGTTCCAGGGGTAACGTAGCTGTGATACCATTGGTGGATTGGCTAACGTTACTTAATGTTACTGAACGTACACTTTCATTGAACGCAGGGCTGGTCACTGAGTTCCCGAACATGTTGATGTTTATACCACGTGGTTGTCTGTCACAACATCCGCACTTATAAAACCAGTCGAGAAAACCGATAAGGTAACAAACACCAGGACCTATAAAACCAGAACCGTACGTGTTGCCTTTCCGGTCGAGAAAACCGATAAGGTAACAAAACCCAGAACCTATAAAACCAGAACCGTACGTGGTGCCTTTCCGGTCGAGAAAACCGATAAGGTAACAAACACCAGGACCGTACGTGTTGCCTTTCCGGTCGAGAAAACCGATAAGATAACAAACACCAGAACCGTACGTGTTACCTTTCCGGTCGAGAAAACCGATAAGGTAACAAACCCCAGAACCTATAAAACAAGAACCGTACGTGTTGCCTTTCCGGTCGAGAAAACCGATAAGGTAGCAAACACCAGGACCAATCAGCATCCTTTCCCCTGACATACCCTACAGTTGTTTCAACAATTCAGTCACAGCGGCCAGTTCACCTACTCATGTTTTCCTGGCTTTCTCACACCTATACTCCACACAACATTCTTTCAAAGGAACTTGCTGCTTTTACACTGTAAGCCCATTGATGGAAGACGAATGACGCTTGTCATAGTTTTGTCAAACGTCGGAAAGAATGATGGCCGAGCTCGGGTTCGAACTCACAACCCCTGGATTGACATCCCGCGTCTCTATCGACTGAGCTACCGGGGCTCGGAAATATTGAGACATATTTATTTATAAGTTGAGGTCAAGTGACTTAAATAGTTTTTGTTACATATATCTTATATTTGTTGGAGTGTCAATATCTGTATCTTTTTTTTTTAAAGTAATGATATGTAGTGACGTGTAGTCGTGTAGTGACGTGTAGTATCGTGTAGTCGTGTAATGACGTGTAGTGACGTGTAGTGACGTGCAGGGACGTGTAATGACGTGTAGTGACGTGTAGTGACGTGTAGTGACGTGTAGTGACGTGTAGTTACGTGTAAGGACGTGTAGTGACGTGTAGTGACGTGTAGTGACGTGTAGTGACGTGTAGTGACGTTTAAGGACGTGTAGTGACGTGTATGGACGTGTAGGGAAGTGTAGTGACGTGTATGGACGTGTATGAACGTGTAGGGACGTGTAGTGACGTGTAGGGACGTGTAGGGACGTGTAGGGACGTGTATGAACGTGTAGTGACGTGTAGTGACGTGTAGTGACGTGTAGCGACGTGTAGTGACGTGTAGTGACGTGTAGGGACGTGTATGAACGTGTAATGACGTGTAGTGACGTATAGTGACGTGTAGTGACGTGTAGTGACGTGTAAGGTAGTGTAGTGACGTGTAGGGACGTGTAGGGATGTGTAGAGACGTGTATGGACGTGTATGAACGTGTAGGGACGTGTAGTGACGTGTAGGGACGTGTAGGGAAGTGTAGTGACGTGTAGGGACGTGTATGAACGTGTAGTGACGTGTAGTGACGTGTAGGGACGTGAAGGGACGTGTAGGGAAGTGTAGTGACGTGTAGGGACGTGTAGTGACGTGTATGGACGTGTAAGAACGTGTAGGGACGTGTTGTGACGTGTAGTGACGTGTAGGGACGTGTAGGGAAATGTAGTGACGTTTATGGACGTGTATGAACGTGTATGGACGTGTAGGGACGTGTAGGGAAGTGTAGTGACGTGTATGGACGTGTATGAACGTGTAGGGACGTGTAGTGACGTGTAGGGACGTGTATGAACGTGTAGTGACGTGCAGTATCGTGTAGTGACGTGCAGGGACGTGTAATGACGTGCAGGGACGTGTAATGACGTGTAATGGCGTGTAGGGACGTGTAGTGACGTGTAGTGACGTGTAGTGACGTGCAGGGACGTGTAATGACGTGTAATGGCGTGTAGGGACGTGTAGTGACGTGACATTCTTAAACACATATATCGCAGCAGCACAACAGTAAGAACAAAACAGTCAAACAGTTCTTTGTTACTGCAGTCTGTAGAATAAATAAAACAATATAGCATGGAAAAGGGTACATTTGAATATCGGCTGAACCTTTTAGTAATGGCACATACCGACAGAAGCGATCGAGTGTTCTCATTAATTTCTACTTATTTCACAAGAGACAATGCCACAGTCATATAAACATTTTAAGTTTTGATAACAAATTCCATTACTTTTATTACTTTTGTGTCCTTCGGCTTTTGGTAGCTCTTGCATTTGTCTTTAGATAGCAAGTATCACGCAAACTTATACGTATCAAGTTAGTAAGATCCTTTTGGATACTCAAAGGGTTTCGCCATAATATGAGCCGTCTCGCGAGAAAACCAACATTGTGGACTCTGCGTAAAGTATCGACCCGGATCAGTCTAAGTATGCCGCGCAGGCTTACCCGGATAGACACTGTTCGCATCCTGTGGATTTTCTCTTTCTGGAATCATTACTATATACTTCTATCTCCCTGAGACGGAATGTGTCGCCCCGGATCAGTCTGCGTGGACTGCGCAGGCTGATCTGGATCGATACATTACGCAGATGCCATACTGTTGGTTTTCTCGCGGGACGGCTTAATCATGTTTAAAATATTCACGAACACAATATACCATCGTGAAAAATGAAATCTTTGACAATGTAGGTTATCATAATTCGTCCACTTTACAGTTAACCTTTTCCCACATACATACGCTTTCAGGCGCCACCGCAGCGGACGGCTTTGAATGAATGAATGTATATTGTTTTATGGCGCATCGACAGCTAAGGTCATTTAAAGCGCAATTAAATTTAATTATTCATGATCCCTGGGTAAACAAACCAGTACTAGGCTAGCGGACGGCTTTGAAAACATTGTGATAAAAGTAGAACTCGCTCATAATGAGCTTTTACTTTTACTTCTTTGGCCACAATGTTTTCAACTATATACATAGCTAATACTTTTATTTTCAATATTTGTGCTCAGATAATTTCAAAGTCGTCTGCTGCACATTTGTTTTTCAACTCTATACACAGCTAATACTTTTATTTATAAATATTTTCAATGTTTTTTCTCAGATAATTTCAAAGTCGTCTGCAGCGCATTTGTTATAAAGCTCTATGAGGGAAAGAGTTAATGGGGAGGTATTGTAAAATATGATTCACAATTCTGGGAATTGATGAATAGACAATTATGTGAAATATTACGTCTGGCTTCTCTACGGCTGGTCATAGGAGAATCATAACTACTCTCAGTGTCGACTATGATAGGAATCAAATACAACTCTCTGTATGATTACATGATGCTATAAAGATTAATCCTTTCCAAGATACAACACATCTGCAGTAGACGGGTTCGAACACTTCGAGGCTAAATATGAGATGAAAATTATCTCTATATATTTGTATTATTATTGAATATGGTTGCAAAACATTGTGACAAAAGCTAAGAAATTGATCGTTATTATTAAATCGTTATATAACATTCACAAAAAAAACCACAAAAACAACAAGTGTCCCAATGGACATAAATAAACTCTATGCTTACATAACGAAGGTTCATTATACCAAGGGAAACATTGTAAAAAGGATAACGGGATATTTTATAGTGAAATGCTCTGAACAGAAGAAACGACCATATAGACAAACGGATGTATAGGTTTATACGTTTAAGCTTCCGGTAAATGAGGATTTCTTCCTTATAGTCTATTTCTTAATTGTGTTCATAATCTGGCAACTTGGGGTTTTGCCTTTTAACTATTTCAGCGCCAAATAGATTGAACTAAACTGTTCCATGTTAACGATCGGGAGTCCCCATTTCTCGTTACGAGCTGACTCACCTGAATCTGTATTGTTTGCAAAAACACCCTCAATATTGCCCTTGTCGCTGAAAGAGTTAACATTGGCATCATTTACAGTGACATTGGCGCACTAAGAGTAGTTCTTTACAACTTGAGTTAGGTGTTTATCAGCACTCATTACGGCGGACAATGATAACTCTGGCACGATGACTCTGGCAAGACTCTGCGTACACACATACGCATCAAAGTCTTCATTACGGCGGACAATGATAACTCTGACACGATGACTCTTGTAAGCTTATGCGTACACACGTACGTATCGAAGTCTTCACTGTGCGCAGATGAAATAATTATCATGAATCGCCTGACACAGTTCTCATGAAAAACCATCTTCTGGACAAACCCCAACATTTTATCTGATGGAAGTGGTAAAACGCATTTTATCGTTGATTCCAATGTCATCAAACACAATAACAAAATAAGAGGTCCAGACCTAACTGATCTGAGTCTGTGCAACCCAAATATCAATTAAATCTCGTGTCACACACTGTGGCTATGGTGTATTTTAATAACTCTTTCAGTGCCGAACTTCACACAAAGTCGATACTTCCATGTTGACAATTGGACAACTCAATTGTTTCGCCCAACAGGAAATTTGATAAAATTTAGTGTCTAAGTGGTTAACAATTCAGATTTCAGATGAGACAGATCGTTACGAGCTGTCTCAACTGAATCTGCATTTTTTACAAAAAGCCTTTAATTGCACTCGACAGCGAAACGTCTAAACGAAAGCTAGAAAACTATTTTGACACTTACTTTTCATATTTAAGAGTACAAACTCAATATCGTATGAGTTCTGTGAACGCCGAGAAACGTAAGGCCTTAGGTAATGTAAGATATTTCAAAAGAGAGATAAAAAGCAGTATCTAATTGCATTGTCTTTCCAGTTCGCCCAAAATGTTTTCTCAAGACAAACAAGTCTGATGGATTTATTAAATTTGGTCTGTCTGTTTTCTTTCACAACTTTATGGTTATTAAATAAAACTGCCTTTCTATCAACTAACGTTATAGTTTCGAAATTCTTGTAAGTAGCGTAATAGGGTTCTTTTAATATATAAATCTTTTTAACATTTATTTAGAAACAAATATTTTCCAAAGGGAAATTAAACACGTAAGCAAATCAAGTATAATATGCTACTCAAAGTTGTCTGCAAACCTATTATTTGACGCATTTTGAAGATATTTTATTTGCCAATTTTATGAAATGTTTGCTGGATATGAATCAGAACTATATTGTGTAAGTCACCAACGTTGCAATTTCTTGAAGGATGAAGCGCGTTACTGTCATGACAGGCGTATATGCCATGACAGGCGTGACTGTCACGACAGCCATGGTAATTAAGTATCCGTTGAGTGTCCGAAGAACTAGTTGAACACTCTGAATGTACATTGCACACGTTGCGCATTAAATCTTCGTGTCTCGTAAGACACTTACATGTGTGTAACTTTAAACCTTACCATCGTGACGTGATATGGTAAGGACTGAAAAGACGTTCCACACCTTATCATCGTGACGTGATATGGTAAGGACTGAAAAGACGTTCCACTGAAGCAGATTCTCGGAGGGCTGTGCGGAAGGTGGAACAAGTGGCGACACATAGACCTTTACCAACTTCACCAACCTGACGAAATGTGGCCCTATGTGTGCGTATCATAATGAAGGAATATTTCCTTCGATCGAGTAAACGACGTTTTTGAATTCTGCTGTCTCGGAACCACCGATAGATACCTCATGAATGGGCCATGGCACATGCTTGTGTTGAATCAGTCCTTTTTAGAACGACTCAAGATCTGCCGTGACTTCTAGACTGTTAAGAAGACAAGAAGAGAGAGGGTACGTACCGTCAACATTGCAGACTATGAATGTAATGGAGACAAAGTGCGGATTTGGGCGGAATTAGCTGTGATAGTTTCATGAAACTCTGTATCCCTGATGATGGCACACAGATAGCCAGTGGTGTATAGATCATATACTGGATGGCCATGCAGGGCTGAACGCTGGTTCAGTAGGTGCGCACGTTGCCCGTGTTAATTGGGAATACATTTCGAGGGACGGAAAACTACTACTACTACTACTACTACTACTACTACTACTACTACAACTACTACTACTACTACTACTACTACTACTTCTACTACTACTACTACTACTACTACTACTACTACTACTACTCATCTGTTCGCATAAACAAGCTGATCTGACGTAGCGTGTGTGCATTGGCCAGTTTTCATCAACATGTTTATTTCTCGTTTGTACTTTCTTCAACATTTTACACCTACAATAAATAATTTTTCTTGTGTAGGCGATGAACTATACTTTTTTTACTTATAAATCAATTTACGAAAGATTATTAATGTTATTTAGAATGGTCGATGAATCCATTGTAAAATAAACACGTCCTAGAGATATAAGGGTGCTAATATCAATTCCATTACGACTTTCACAGCCTCGTTCCCTATACAAACATGAGACGACAATATGGATTGACACGCACTGATGCTTGTCAAAACCTGGCTCTCGTTCAACAAATTTGTTTTAATGGGTTTATTGGGGCTTTTCAATCCGTCATTCGTGCAGACGAGTACAATGCTCTTATCTTGCACAATCCGTCGCTGAATGACGTGTAATTCAACAGTTCCGACCTTAACAGCATTTGCCCATTATTCCATGAAATATTAGAGTCGTATGCTTTATAAAATCAAAGCACTGCAGTGCTGACGGCCTGGCTGCTGCTGAAAGGTTGGAGAAGTAGGGGAAATGTGAAAGGAAATAACAATTGTAGCTTATGTTTATGTATTTATTGTCAAGAAGTTGAAAGATCATGTCAAAAGTAGTAAAATTTTATTAAACTGCCAATTTAAAAACAGAAAGACCTTGTTGGCACTATATCACCTGAGTACAAGAGCTCACAAGTATACACATTTAAGACATGAAGAATCAAAGGGAAATTTGACAGCAGGTTTAGGCAGAATATTTTGAAGTTTCTGCATTATTATATTGAGAAATATGTCAATGTTAAATCACATTCCATCAAGTTGAAATAGTTCTCTAAACCATGTACTAGACTGGGAGAAAGTGTTTTAAATATGCAAAACTCATCAAGACAATTATTCTGACAAAGATTCAAAATACAACATCCAGTGTGTTATCAAGATTTTCCTTCATTTGGCCTAGTGACCTATTTTTGTTTACCCGATATGACCATTATTCGAACATGGACAAGATTTTCCTTCAATTTGGCCTAGTGAACTAGTTTTTTAACAGACATTACCAATATGCAAACTTGGCCTACATATCATCAAGACAAACATTCTGATACAGTTTCAACATGCTCAAGTTAAACATGCAGCCTCCATTATGTTAACATGATTTCCCTTCAATTTGGCCTTGTGACCTAGTTTCTGACCCAATTTTACGCATATTCGAACTTGACTTAGATATCATTAAGACTAGCATTCTAACGAAAATGCCGTTGATACCTCCACAGCACTTGCAGGCACCTGCACAGCTCGATTGAGGGAGAGGTCTCATTCCCTTTACTGCCACTCTCCCTCTCTTGTGGGTACTGCCCTCTCCTTCTTCTCCAGTCCTCCCTTCTTTTATAGGGCATCTTGTAGTACTGTTACTCTGACACTTTTGTGATAAACTGTGTGTTAAATTGCTACCTTCTGTGAAGAGCGCGACTGGAATCTGATTAATGATGCGATGACCCGGCTTTTATAACTTGCAAGACACATTGGATGGTCGGCCAGACGCCGCCTTTCCCCGGTCAATGTCTGTCCGATGTCCGGCCGGGCTCTGATCGGCGAATTTGTCCCGGCGCTCGCCAGATATGTATGATGCCCGACCGGGTCGGGGTGTCCTGGGGTGAGGGCCCTATGGGCCCCCGCTAAATCCGCTAAATCCGCTACATTTGCGAAGCTTTTTCTTTGTTTACCATTAATTTTTCGACGCACGGGGCCTACGGCCCTCCGGTTAATCCGCCACTGTATATTTCACGCGACTTCTTTCTTTTTTCCGTTCCTCTTTTCAAATGTTAATAATGTTAACAAGCGTCCATATTTGACCTCTCGGCGCATTAATTTCTAAAGCATTTCTTAAACTTATATTTAAGTACTCACGCCTTAGGTCTTTCACTGATGTTCCAACACCATTTAAATGATATTTATGGGACAGATCCTAACCTTTTAAATGCAGTTTTGTCGAATCCATGATGAACTATTTTTCTCGCGCAGTCTCAATCTAAAATGCGTTGTTTGGTGCTAACAGCAATTGGCAGGTAGCCAACTCCGAAAAAATGGTATTACTACTATGACCAGGGGCTAAAGCCCCAGGCCAAAAATAACTACGGTGGCAGAAATAGTAACAACTGGGTATTTGTAAATGATCATATTTCGGAACATATATCGAGGGCTTGGCGTAAAACGGTTGTAACTGAAAAACCTATTTTGAAATCCCTGGTTTAGGGGCAATTTTGACCCCTTTGTAAACAATACAAATTAAAGTGCCATTGCTCAGAACGAGCAATAACATCTACATTTCCATTTTTCCATTGTTTACCAAGAAAAATGATTTAACGCTTATAAAGACTTTATGCCGACGTGATTAACCTTGGTAAAAAAATATAAATTTTAGTTACAACCGTTTCACACCAAGCCCTCGATATGTTAGAAGAGATACAAGTTTTTTTTTTGTTTTTTACAAGTATCGTCAGATATTTATTTTTTCATTATCTAATGCATTTATTCCCTAAATGTTTCAACTGTTAATGAAATTCATCAGCATTGGTTATGCTCGGGTTAAACAAAAACTCCATGCACGTGGCCAACAATGCATCCTGAATAACAAAAGCCAATAAATCCATGTTTGGCATAATGGTAACACTCAGCTAGGTACCAAACCATGTGTACACGTTTTCAGATTGAGCGCTATGATCCCGATGACGGGACTGGAGGTAAAACCCGCAAGCTCCCGCAATGCTAAGATGACATATTTAATGTGTATATTCTACGTCGTGCAAAAAGGATTTACTTGTTGTCCGATCCTTTATCAAATGAACCCTTTCTCACTTAGACGCATTTTGACCATTGTAACAGACGACTTTTGACAATATTTTGGCAAAAGGATAACTTGCTCAAATGAGGAATTTATACTGTTACCACACAGTTAACGACTCATTTTACTAATTTAACCCTCATTTTTGGAGATTGTTCACATTTTGCCAATGTACAAGCTCAACTCTATAGCCGCCCGCTATTGTTGATGAAGTCCACATACAGTTGGACACGTGTCCGCTTGACCTGTCTGGTCCGTAAGTTAACCCTTTATCACATACAACAATATTGGCAACAGACGACTTTGAATATATAGTGTTAAAATATCAGAGCAGGATCTTAGAGAAAGTGTATTTATTGAGTAGAGTTGAAAATATTGTAGCAAGTAGAGAAATTTCTCATTATGAGCAGTTTCTCCTTTTGCCACAATGATTTCAAACGTCGTCTATTGCAGACGCGTATGTATGCGGTAAAAGATAAGAGACTAGATAAGAGCAAATGACCTTGTTCACATTATTCTATAATATGTCTGCGATTGGAATCGACGTGTTAAGAATGATGAGATTCGGGCTTTTAATGATGCTTTTATGCAGGTTGGAAAGCGCGGAATCCGCAATGGAAAATTGGTAAACAATCTTTTAACTCCCCTTAATTAGCTAAGCATGACTATGCTTTTAAAATAAATTGGAAAACGGAAGCAAATTACAGGTATGTGCAAAACTTTCGGTATATACTTCACAAATTGCTGGGTAGAAATTTATTTAATAGCAGACTGATGGTCTGAATCGTCAAAGTTTTGGTGTTGGTGCAATACCAATCCAAAACATAAATTATTTCCAAAATTGCCTTCGGTGAAACGTTTACAGATTTTCGTATTTACCCCTACCAATATATCAGAAACCTGCTTTGGAATAATGTAGACAAACAAATGGTCAATTTTATTAATGGACATATGATTATTGGATACAGTTGAAAACATGGTGACAACTGTCGTCAAAACAAAACTTCAATAAGAACAGGATGTACACAAAGGTGTTTGTTGAACTGTTTAAAATGATTTTAACTCTGTGTCTCGAATGATTTCATCTGATGCATTTTGATGGTTCATTTAAGAGCAATACTGAACTTGCCGTAAATAAACTAGACATATAGAACAAAACATATTTTCCAAACGCAGAGAGAAAAAGACCCAAATTGTCCGTCCTGAATATTTTAAAAGAACATTAGTGATTTTTAATCTTGGACGCGATAAAATTAACGTAGGCGATAAAGAAATAGTAGTCTTGTGTAGGGAAGTAGTGCGCTTGGTCGCATTAAGGACAATGCAACAGTGCGTATTTGATCTGTTAATTATATATCAAACACGATCATATTAATCAATTATCATTTGAATCAATTCATTATAGTATTTACATTGATAATGGCATACATCAATTAATGAAATGTGTATGGATTATTAAAACAACCCTTCGACACAAAGCAGTTAGGCGGCTCGTGTCTCTTCACTTTATGACCGACCTACCGCCTCGACGGGGTGGTGGTAGAGCGTCCGACCCGGGTCCGTGAGGCCTTGTTTTCGATCCCCGGTCGGGTCAGACCAAATACTTACAAATAATAGTAATGGCTGCCCTCCTTGGCGCACATGGTTGCGGGTTGGCATTACAAATGACTTGCGTAAACAAACAATCAATCAATCAATCAGTCATGAATGACCTAATAATTGTCAATGAATACGTACATCAGGTCATGTGTCTTGTATCTGCAAACCCCTTGGTTCAAAAGCAGGCACATGTAGCGGAAATATACCAATCTTTATTATGTAAATGTTCGCTGGAGACAGGAATCTTTTAAGAGCTTGCACTGTTTAACTTATTTCATACATCGTATTGCGATGCTCACCACCACTATATGACCTGGTCGTATACCCCAGAGGTTAATCTCGAAACAATTTGCTTGAACATTAATATGCATTTTGTTACAACGATGTTAACTTTAACCCTTTTTCCACATAAAACCAATCTGCAGCAGACGAACTTGAAAACATCTAGACACGAATTAGCAAACTCTCTATATATTAACGGATAACTATCATAATTGCATACAAATTGCTGTGGTAAAAGAGAAATTGCTTATCATGAGCAAGTTCACCATTTGCAGCTATACTGTCCAAAAGTCAAAAGCCTGTTGAGGACAGAAAACGAATCTGTAATTGAGAAAGGATTTATATAAACGTTGTTTTATATTCTTTTGCAGTGTCAGTCGAGACGAGTTCAACACCCTGAAACATGATATCAAGAGTCAAATTGCGTCCCTTTCCGAAACAGTTGAGACGCAGGCCTCAGAAATCGAAACTTTAAAAGAGGAAAAGATGAATTTTGAGGCTGAAGCTCGGGAACTACGGAGAATGAAAACCTTCAAAGCGATTAACGATAAACCTAAGGACCTGAACCAAACTCAAAACGAAATGAAACAAGTGACATCCAAAAGGAGAATACGTATTCCATATGAACAACATGACACTGGCAACAAACGTTATTTATTGGGTAAAGTTTCACACTTTTTGTTATCGCTTAATGGTTTACGAGGTGTTTAGCGTTTAAAACTAAGACTCAGTTCGTTCTGGCGTCGTCCAACTTTCCGCCAAAGAAATATTGGCCAGCTTTATTTTCTTTCATCGGAGGACATGAAAAGACCGAACGATCAGACATCGATGCGCAACGTAAATATGACTTCGTTTACGTTTTGCGTTCATGCAAATTTTAAATCCTTCCGATATTCTCCTGATCACTGGACAGTTACATTTATTATGCAATTGTAAATGCGGAGCCAGCCTCAGTATATTGACTCAAAGCACTGCAGTGCTGACGTCCTGGGGGCTGCTGAAAGGTTGGAGAAGTAGGGGAAATGTGAAAGGAAATAACAATTGCAGCTTATGTTTATGTATTTAGTGTCAAGAAGTTGAAAGAGCATGTCAAAAATAGTAAATTTTATTAAACTGCCAATTTAAAAAAAGAAGGACCTTGTTGGCACTATATCGCACGCCTGAGTGATAGAGCTCAC
Organism: Serripes groenlandicus; assembly: GCA_031761405.1. NCBI lineage: Eukaryota > Metazoa > Mollusca > Bivalvia > Cardiida > Cardiidae > Serripes > Serripes groenlandicus. The sequence continues at coordinate 33,421,766 of JASEVX010000002.1, forward strand.
AAGTATACACATTTAAGACATGAAGAATCAAAGGGAAATTTGACAGCAGGTTTAGGCAGAATGTTTCCTTCAATTTGGCCTTGTGAACTAGTTTTTTAACAGACATGACCAATATTCAAACTTGGACTACATATCATCAAGACAAACATTATGATACAGTTTCAACATGCTCAAGTTAAAAATGCAGCCTCCATTATGTTAACAATATTTCCCTTCAATTTGGCCTAGTGACATAGTTTCTGACCCAATATGACCCATATTCGAACTTGATTTAAGTATCATTAAGACAAGCATTCTAACGCAAATGCCGTTGATACCTCTACAGCACTTGCGGGCACCTGCACAACACGATTGATGGAGAGGTTTGCTTTTTCACGCTACCTCTACATCATAGTTATTGGTGCATTGGTGGCTGAAGAGAAGAGGTCTCATTTCCTTTACTGCCACTCTCCCTCTCTTGTGGGTACTGCCCTCCCCTTCTCATTCAGTCCTCCCTTCTTTTAAAGGGCATCTTGTAGTACTGTTACTCTGACACTTTTGTGATAAACTGTGTGTTAAATTGCTACCTTCTGTGAAGAGCGCGACTGGAATCTGATTAATGATGCGATGACCCGGCTTTTATAACCTGCGAAACACATGGGATAGTCGGCCAGACGCCGCCTTTCACCGGTCAATGTCTGTTTGATGTCCGGCCGGTTAATACGCCACTGTATATTTCACGTGACTTCTTTCTTAACAAGCGTCCATATTTGACCTCTCGGCGAATTAATTTCTAAAACATTTCTTAAACTTATATTGGAGTACTCACGCCTTAATTTTTTCACTGACGTTCCAACATTAAAATGATATTTATGGGGGAGATCCTAACATTTTAAATGCAGTTTTGTTGAATCCATGATGAACTATTTTTCTCGCGCATTTTTTCTCGCGTTGTTTGGTGCTAACAGCAATTGACATGCTACCAACTCCGAACAAAAACTAAACTTTAAGAAATAGCTATATGCGCTTTCATATCAGTACAAAGATTTCGGAGGAGAAGATTTGTAAGGCACTCCTGTACTAGGACATATTCCTCTTATTAGAAAGAGTAGGCAGTCAAAATGTAGAGACACTCATACGTATTAAATTATTTACTGGTAGATAAATAAGATTCGAATGTCTAAAAATAATCTTTCTTTTATGAAAAAAATGTATTTGTAACTTCACTGCATAAACGCAAATGAAATTAGAAGTGATAACATCGATGATAACGATCCTGTTTATTGTCACCCAGGGATTTGTTAGTATTGTTTAGTATGTGTTTCGTATTTTACTGCCGCTGTTTACTTACTACTCGAGGTTTTCAATATCAGACGGAAACTAAATCTGACGTGGCCGTAGCTCAATTACAAACGTATTCAACTATTTAAGTTTAACGGGAGAAAACAGACATTTAGAATGTGGAAGTAAAAAATAAAGTGTTTGTTTATTATAGTGTTACCCTTATTGCAAGGGCCAGCTATTTCGGGCTTATGAGACACCCTAGCACGATTGCTTCCAGTTCTTTGTGCAAGGCACCAGGCAGACAGGCATTCGGTACCATTATATAACTAGGTGGCGGTTAAACCAACCGGCCATAGTAGAACGGACCCCAATGTCGTTACTCGGATTCGGACCTTCAACCTCCAGCTCTAGAAGCGGATTCCTTAACCACTAGGCTATCGAGATGACATGTTTTTGTCTTAAATTATTATAATAAGACTAATACATATTATTGATTTAGCTCATGAATAAATCTTCTTTTTGGTGTGGAGCAGATAACATATTTGGTTAAATGTTAACCCTTATATGAAACTAAAACATGATTAAGGGTGCAAGTAACTCCCGTATACCATGCGAATACATAAATCAAAGTGTAAAAATGATCATTCATATTTTAAGGTCCAGTGACAGGAGGAATAGCGTTTAGTGTTACGCTATCACAATGGGAATTAGCTAACCTAGGCAGAGCTCAAACTATTCATTTCGACAACGTCATCAGTAACCTTGGTAACGCATATAACAGCCATACCGGCACGTTCACGGTTCCTGTACGAGGTTGGTATGTCTTTTCACTAACCCTTATGTCAAGTGCAGACAACGTAAGACAACAACTTGATGTAGTTGTGAATAATTCTCCCATTTTTCAATGTTATGCCGCAGGCGCCATATTCAACTCGGTAAGCAGAACAATCGTCAGTCATATAAGCAGCGGCGATGCCGTATGGGTTCGAACTTCGCTTTTGGAAAATTCTAATAGAGTACATGGAGCCGGCCATACTTCGTTCACGGGATTTCTCCTGTATGCTGATTAACAGATACTTCTTATCGCCTTCTCCACCTAGCTGCTTTAATCACAGTCAATAAAAAGGTCATGTATCGAATACCATGAAATAATTGTTTGTTATCTCTTTTTTTAGCTCACCTATGCACGAAGTGCAAGGTGAGCTATTGTGATCACATTTAGTCCGGCGTCCGTTCGTCGTCCGCCGTGCGTCGTCCGTCGTGCGTCGTCCGTCGTGCGTCGTCCGTCGTGCGTCGTCCGTCGTGCGTCGTCCGTCGTGCGTCGTCCGTCGTGCGTCGTCCGTCGTGCGTCGTCCGTCGTGCGTCGTCCGTCGTGCGTCGTCCGTCGTGCGTCGTCCGTCGTGCGTTGTCAACATTTGCCATTGATAACACTCTACAGGCTACATTTTGCATCCGATCTTCATATCAAAACATTCATCTCCATCAAATCTTAGACAAGTTCGAAACCAGGTCACTAGGTCAAATTGAAGGGAAATCTGGTTAACACTCTGGAAGCCACATGTTTAAATTGAGCATGTTGAAACTTAATAGGAATGTTTGTCTTTATGATATGAAGTCAAGTTCGAACATGGATTATGTTGGGTCAAAAAGTAGGTCCATTATTGCTTCAGCAGTTTGACATTTTGTCAGAATGTTTGTCTTAAAAGTATCTAGGTCAAGTTCAAATATGAATCATATTGGATCAGAAACTAGGTCACTAGGCTAAATTGAAGGGACATCTTGTTAACACTGTAGCAGCCGCATTTCTTGCTGCAGCAGCTTGAAATGTGGTCAGAATGTTTAGCTGAATGCTATCTAGAACAAGTTCGAATGCGGGTCATATTGGGTCAAGTACTAGGTCACTAGTCCGAATTGAAAGAAAATCTTGTTAACTCTGTAGAAGCCGCTTTTTTTTGCTACAGCAGCTTAAAATGTTATCATAATGTTTATCTAAATGATATCTAAGCAAAATTCGAATATGGATCATGTAGGGTCAAAAACTAGGTCACTAAGCCAAATTGAAAGAAAATCTTTGGATGCCACATTTTTTGCTTCAGCAGCTTGAAATTTTGTCGGAATGTTTGTCTGAATTATATCTAGGTCAAGCTCGAATATGGGTCATATTGGGTCAGAAACTAAGTCAATAAAGGAAAATATTGTTCAAACTCCGGTGTCCACATTTTTACTTTGAGCAAGTTAAATCTTTGTCAGAATGTTGTCTTGATGATATCTAGTCCATGTTGGAATATGGGTCATCAGGTAAAAAAATATAGATCACTAGGCCAAATGAAAGAAATTCTTGTTAACACTGTGTAGGTTGCATTCAGAATAATTGTCTTGATGTGTTTTGCATTACAGTACATTGTATAATTCAGGTGAGCGAAATAGGGCCATCACGGCCCTCTTGTTTAATTATATACCGGCACATTTTCCGGCTCAAAAACATGAACATGATCATGCGCAGTTCAAACACGACGGATTTAAACTCCGTATTGATTCACAGGTGTCGGAGTTTACATTTGAGAAAACAATTGGATAAAACACACAATACCTCGTTAAGATATTACAAATAGTCTAACTATATTGTCCTTATGCTATAATAATAATGACCTTAATGATCTTGATGAGAAGAGTGGCGGGGTATATACTACAGAGGTCTGGGGTTGAAATCCCGTTCCGGGTTCTGGAAATTTGAGAGGTGCTTTTTAGCGACTCCCACTCAACTAGAGGTCAAGTACTGGTCATTTACACGAAAAATAACCTCGCGTGTATCGGTGCTACATGTATACACCGGGCGCGTAAAAGAACCAAAGGGTCTTTTCGGAAAAAGCTAGGGTATCGCACACGGACTCCCTTGTATCTAACTTTGTCTGCTCGCCAAATAGTTAATTCTGCTCGGCGAGGGTAAATAAAAACAAACAAACAAACAAACAAATCGTATGAGAGAATTTGAGGAATCCAACTCAGGACCGTGTTACTATAAATAGCTAATATATGGTTCATATAGTATAATAATACCATATATAGATGCTTTTTATAGTAACACGGTCCTGTGTGGATTTCCACGAATTTTCTCATACGATAACATTACGGTTATTATTATTATTATCTTAACGAGGTATTGTGTGCTTTTGTCCTTTTTTTTCTCAAATGAAAACTTGACTGTTTAAGTGTAAATACGGAACCAAATATGGTAATGGTAAGTCACTGAAATATGATGTGACGTCATTGAAATATGATTTGACGTCATTGTAAATGTGGTAGTTGGGCGTGGTTCACACGCAAATCATTAATTACATTTCGACTGTAAATTATGTTATTTCGTTATTTGAAATATAGAATTGTGTATGGTTTCTCTGTATTGAAAGTTATTCATCGTATATAATAAAAGGAAAATTACGTTGGGAGTAAGATAGGAAATATATAGAGCTATATATATATGTTGCAGTAGCATACAGGTTTTAGTATTGAACTAAAAGGTTTTGAATTATGCTGTGTGGAGTATCGGGGCGAGAAAACCGGGAACAATATGATTATGTGAACTGGCTAACGTGATATAGCTGAAAATCGTTATAAATGGCGTAAGTCAATGCGATCAAACCATTAATGTCTTTGTGAACCCATCTGTAATTGGGAAATAGTAGTATTCAATTTGCTCTTATCAGTCAGCTTTACTATTAAAACACGTGACCATATTGTCACCTGAAGCAGTTCAAATGTGTCATGGCATTTACTCCATAGGATTATAATTCTGAATTCGGTCTTACACTGATAGCGCTCCTTAACCCTTTCCCACAAACAGATCATTTCTGACGCCTCTGAAAACATTATGGCAAAAGGCAAAATTACTCATAATGAGCAATTTCTCCTTTTGCCACAATATCTTCAACTTTATTCAATAATTGTTCTTTCATTTCTAGAGAGTTTCTATGTTTTTGTCCAGAAGTTATCAAGGTCGTCTGCTGCAGATATGTTGTACGTGGGGAAGGGTTAACCTATTTCTAGTATCTGGTCATTGCTTGAGTATTAACTATGCGCTGTTGTTTGACTATAAGTACTTAACCTGACCAGGGACGTAGATAATATATTACCTACGTCCCTTACCTGACTAGCAGCAATATGACATATATACATGTATGTGACTTAAATGCACTGGAAAGACGATTGTTATGCTTGAACACAAACTACGCTTTACACTTCGATTAAGTAAAGGATAGGAGCAGTAATAGAGAGTTTCATCATTCGTTATAGAGTAAGATCTGAACTATCGAAAGCTGTCACTAAAATAGGCACACATGCATCTATATACAATTATATTGCGAAGATCCTGATCGGACTGCGCCGTAGTGTTGGCTTCAAATTGGGCTTCAAGTCGTGAAGGCCGGTTTTCGTGTGACTTTACTCAATTAAGTTGATGTTTTAAATTCTAAAATATGTTTATAATTATTTTCTGTAAAACTCCCAGCAATTTCTTGCTGATTTCAACATGATTTCTGAAGCTAGATTTCAACGACGCTTGGTGTTGTGTTCACATAAGGACCACAGTTTTGCATGTTCGTGATAGCATCACATTAAGTAGTATAAGAATGAAACCAGCGGGAATACACTATACAATATGTTGTCTAAAGGTTGGCGGATTGTAGAGATTGTGATGCGTCTGTACAGGCTCATCATTTTCTACTTATTGGGGAAACTAAAACACTATCTAGACAGGCATAGTTATAAAGACATGATACGCATTTCATTTTAAATGGCAGTTAACTGTCGTCATATTTTGTTTGGTAAAAAAACACAAGTGTTCAAATTTTATTGCAATATAAGTAGCATCGGCCTGCAGTTAATCAAGTTACTGCAATTCGAAATGATCTCGATGAGTGAAAAGGTTGATTAACATCAAGGGGACAAAATGCTTCGACAAAAGAAAGCTCGGGAACAAAACGAATTGACGACAAATCTTCTGAAGACAGTAACAAACCGAGCTTAAGACAAACACTTTCATCGTGAGTATAAACCATACTTGGAAGAAACAGTTTGTCACTTTATGTCATTGTACCGAATTTAAATCACTACAAACAAAACCAATGAGGCAGTTGTAATATTATTGGATAAAGAAAACGCAGAAATCAACAAAATACCTTATAGGGAAACATAAACATGGCTTTAAAAAAGAAAACCCATGTGTTCCACAGCAGAACGCAGGAAACATTACGTACTCGTTATTGTTATGTAAACATATTTTTCATCTCGTCATAATCTCAAAACAAGAAACACGAAACAATTTAACTGACACAGCGGAAACGCCTTGGTAATACGCCGTGCTTTATTGACATTACTGTGATGTTTGTACAAGTTTTACTGAATATTTTAATGGAGGATAACAACAATAATGATAATAATAACAACAACAATAATGATAATAATAACAAGTGTGGTACAAGATAGTTATTTAGTTATACTGCAAACAATTGAATAGTTTTCCATTTTTATTCAGGTAGGGAAAGATGATGCATTCAGAGTATTACCATCACCAGAATGCATTGAATATATGGAATTTAATTTAAATCCATTGTTAATGTGTATAGGATGCACCGGAAACGATTAATGTGTTCACTGTTAGTATTTTGAAGTTGTTTGAAAGTGAAAGTAGAGAATGCGAAACACCGGTTTTGTCTGGGCCCGAGTTGGTCAATAATGACGGTAACCATTTTCCCCTCCTGGTGAATTCTTTCTTACATAATGCATGCCAACCCGTTTTCTTTGGAATGTTTTAAAACTTAGAGGTAACTATTTTCAATGATATATGGTGTTCTGCATGAGCAATGCTTAGAAAATGTGACAATTGGGGGCTGAAACTGGTCGATTTACATAGGAACAAAGAAAATTGTGACCTTAATGTTTAAAAGTCGTCTGTTGCAGATTTGTTGCATGTGGGAAAGTGTTTTGGAAATCAACACCGGGGATTACAATTAGTTCCGATTCATCAAACGTGGTTCATTTCAAACTTAACAGTGAATACATGGAAATCGCTCATCAGTGCCTAATAGTACGGACAACAAGCGCTTCCGGTACGAAACGGAAGTACATTATAGCACGTGATTACTTGAGGGAGCAGTCTTCAGGTGCATCTCCCCTGGTATATTGTTTGCGCTTCATCCAATTTTAAAGAGAGAGATAGTAGAACAATGCGGTACATTTAAATGTTCGACACCCCTTAGCTTTGAGTTTAGTATACTTGGAAGTATTCTTTTAATAGAGTGTTGAAAACATTTTGGAAAAAAAGAAGAAAATGCTCCATTTTAAAAAATTCTCATTTCCACATATGTTTATCAAATGTCATTTATTTAACCCTCTCCCAGCTGCATACGCATTTTGACGCAAAAGCAGCAGACGACTTTTCGCTCTAGATAAGAGGCGTATGTAAGGATCTTAACCCTTTCCCTCTTACGACAAATCTGCAGCAGACGACTTTGAACATAATTTTTCAAAAAATTGAAAATCTTTATAATTGCATGGATAACCTATGACTAAAAGTGGTAAACATTGTGGCAAAAGAAGAAATTGCTCATTTTGAGCAATTTCTTCTTTTGTCAGTATGCGTCTAAATGAGGGAAAGGGTTAACCCAATACATCTACAGCAGACCGCTTTTGAAAACATCTTGGCATAGTCATGAAAACATCTCTGCAAATGGAAGTAATATAATTGAATAGAGTTAAAAATATTGTGGCAAATGGAGAACATTCTCCTTTTGTTACAATGTTTACAAAAGTCGTTTGATGTAGAGGCGAAACAATGCGTTTTGATGAGGGGGGAATTAACTCAATATTTGACCTTCAAGCACTATGTTGTGGATAAAGGATAAACGCACAATTGACTACCAACAACATAAGTGTAATTTAGTAATTAACGAGATACATATAATCCGTACCTCAATACCTTTGTAGCTAGCGCCACCTGGTGTGAGTTGTGTGTAAGAATGTAGGATGGTTCGCGTGTTAATTCTACGAGGAAGGATGCATCTTTTTGTACAGTTCGTGTCGACATTGATAGATTGGAGCGCTTTGATGTCGGATTGGTGTTTTATTGGCTCAATTATTACACGGAAATGGATTTAATTGTTTTCTGCCTTTTCCCCGTTTCAGTAACAGTCTAGGTGTGCAACAATAACTACGGCATTAAGATTGAATAGATAAGATAAATGCATCAAGTGACAACACTCCCACGTCACAGGGAAATCGACTCGTTTGCCAGTATCAGACTGAATAACCTACCACATCGTTCATTGTGTTTAAGATATAGCGGACTCGAGCAAGCGATAAGGTACATTGTGGACTCGAACTTACTCGGACATGCGACCATGCAAATAATTGACTCGTAATTACTCGGGTATTCACTTAGGCAAAGAGAAGATTCTTGATTACTCGGGCAGCGTGCATTTAGGTAAATAGTGATACTTATGATAACTCGTACATGCGATAAGGCACGTACATTGTTTTAACTAAAAGCATTTCCCTAAACCGATATGTTAATGGACAACAGTGTAGCAGAAGTTCTGACTGATTACATACGAGAAATCAGAATTGCCCGTGTGTTGTGTTTTGTTTAATATATCTTTTTTAAATATTAACTTGCTTTGATTTATTTTCACAATTAAATTATCTAAACATCGAAATAAAGATGGATTACGAAGCTAACAAAACATATATGAAATAAGTATAAATCAACCAACCACTCCAAAACCTCGATAATTCGACGTAATCTGTGTTTCCATTTCCTTTCGACTGATAGATTGCTTAAAGACAAATCCGTTCGAGGTAATATGGTTACAGTTGAACGGTATAACAGAGTGCTCGTAATGTAATTGCTTCAAGAAAAGGTGGTTAGTAAGAAAACAACAGTTAAAATTTACACGTTTTGACTGGTTATAATTATGACTATTGAAATGTGTCCTTATTTAAAAAACCTTTTAAAAAACCTTTTAAAAAACTTTCTCATCTGGTATAAACTAAAAGTGTTGAAATAAAATAAAATTCCTTGAATATTAACTACAGAAAATTCTCTTTATGCATCTAACGTAAGATTCTAGAATCTGTCCCCTGTGAAAAGTTTTCGTCTTGTTCTCAATTAAATGGTCTGTCTACATAATGATGGCGGTGACGTAAACAGTCGACACGATTGATGAGTCAAATAGCAGTGGGACTAAAAGAACCTGTCCACGACAAAACTTGCAGGATTTGTTTGAATGACTAGCACGGTAAAATACGCCGATTTCAACACTATTTCTTTTATATCACGGCGTTTCCTGGTGTAAGTTACCAGTACTTCCGGTCCGTTTATCCTGACATCAGCGAATCAGTCGTAATGCGCACCTCCATAATCCCGAACGCCAAGGAGGGCTATCCATAATAACCATTCTTAAAGTATTTGAAGGACTTCAATCGGAGCCGGAAACCGATTAATCCTTTGTGTAGCGTTTATAGCGGGAGCGGGAGACCAGGGTTCGATCTCCGGCCAGGCCATACCAACGACTTTACACAAAAGTGCTCGGTGTTGCGGGTATAGCATTATGACTGATGCATCAGTGTCCAGCTAAATGGAAGACCTCTGGTACTAGTGTTAACCCTTTCCCTCATACGACAATTCTGCAGCAGACGACTTTGAACATATTTTTTCAAAAAATAGAAAATCTCTATAATTGAATGGATAACCTATGACTAAAAGTGGAAAACATTGTGGCAAAAGGAGAAATTGCTCGTTTTAAGCAATTTCTTCTGTTGTCACTATGTTTTAAAAAAGCCGTCTGCTGCAGAGGCGTCAAAAAGCGTCTATATGAGGGAAAGGGTTAATTGTGCAAGAAAAAGCCGCGTATAGACGTTTTGAATTTACCCAGACTAATCCGACTTTTCTCATTTTGTAATTAATTACAAAGGTAGTTTTGTTGGATGCAGCGACTCCAATACAATGTCGCTTTATCGGATTGGTTTGTTTCTCTCTGTTACTATAAAAAACGTCGATGTTTCCGTTATCGATTAGTCACCAAGGACAGTGTTAATCGAGCGCACATGTTCAAAGATTTTAAAGTTCTCTGCGTTACGGTAGTATAGAAGAGAACGTATGTCGTAACATGTACGAATCACAAGCTGGTAGTTGTTGCACGTGTTAACCGTGCAGTGGGGGTATAAAAGGATGTTTTTGGCGGGTTCTCGTCAGTTCGACGCAAGACTTCTAGCAGTTGACTTCGTACCGCTTACATGATGGAAAACCGTGACGAATTATCTAATCTTGTGGAGGAGCATGTTAAGGAAGCCATGAAGCAGGGGCACAATGAATTATTGCAACAGATAGGCACAATGATGGAAAAGATAAGTTATTCATCTTGTTCACCTCGTCTTTCTATGTTAGAATTGCCAAAATTTAAACGTAAAAGCAACGAAGAGCAGTTCAAGTACAATATGAAGGTACAGACATGTATTGAGCAGACAGAGTCTTCGTTAGACGCAGGAAATATTCAGGAATCAAAAGCTAAACTAATTGAAGGTAAATTCAGGCAATTACTTAAATACATATTTATATGGTTTTAAATTCATTAGATAGCTATATTACATTTGTAGATATGCACGTGTTATTTACGTGACTAAGGAACCGTTATTTACAGGGCGGATTTACCGCGGGTTTTCTTTGCTTTCCGTTTTCATCCTGCACGTCAAAGTCATAGTGTATTTATGCTTGAATATGATTATTTCAGCCAAGAATACGGTAATGCAAAGGCAGAAGCACATACAATTGGCTGATAGCTCTGAGCTAGGTTGGCGTGTTGTTGCGGAATATCAGTCCAACCCAATTGCTAGTGACAGCGATGATGAAAAAAGAATGTATCGTGCGGAAGCCAGGGCATCTAAAAAAGCCAAAATGGACAGGGGCAAGAAACGTTTCAGGACCAACCCTTACAGAAGACCGTCTTCTACAGAGTCGTCTGCTGTACAGTCAATGAATGGTGGGAATGGCAGCAGAAAGCCAGGGTTTTGCTTCACTTGTGGAAAACCGGGGCATTGGAAAAACGAGTGCTCTCAAGCTCAAACAAATAATAAGATAAGTGGGGATTTATATTTATCTGCATTAATGGTCGGAAACCATTCAGTTTCTCATGGAGATAAAAATGACGGCTCGGATAGTCCACACAGGGATGTGGAAGATGGCAATGATATAGATAGTCATGTACAGGAGTTATCTCCCGTCGGTCGTCTAAAGAGTAATTATGATAAATGGGCTCAAATATCCGATAACATGTATATTTTAGAGGTAGTAAAGGAAGGTTACAAGTTACCGTTTAAAGTTTTGCCTAATTCGGTACAGTTGAGAAATAATAGGTCTGCTAGAGACAATCCAGGTTTCGTTTCCCAGCAGATTCAAACATTGTTGAAAAAAAGGGTTATTACATTGGTTCATACTAAACCAGAGGTTGTTAATCCATTGACGGTTGCATACAATAAAACGGGTAAACCTAGAATGGTATTAGATTGTAGGCACATAAACCCATGTTTGCATCTGTTTAAGGTAAAATTCGAGGATATCAGGATAGCTGAGCAAATGTTTGATTTATCAAGTTATGTATTTACATTCGACTTGAAAGGTGCATATCATCATGTAGATATATATCCTGATCACAGGACTTATCTTGGATTCGCTTGGTATGAGGGCGGCACTGAGAAATATTACATTTTCAATTCATTACCTTTTGGCATTTCTTCCGCTGGTCATATTTTTACAAAACTTTTAAGAGTAATGGTGAAATATTGGAGGTCAAATGCGATCACATCGATTATGTTTTTAGACGACGGAATAGGCGGTCATAGCAAATATGACTCTGCGTTAAAGGCTAGTAAATTCATTCAAACGTCTTTAGTAGACGTGGGTTTTCTTTTAGCTGTCGATAAATGTCAATGGAATCCATTAAAAGTAGGTTATTGGCTAGGACATGTCTTAGATTTCAGAATTAACAGATTGTTCATTATAGATGATCGCATACGAAGGTTAGAGATTAGTTTGAAGTCTGTATTAGTACAGCTTGAAAAAGCCGACCAAGTAATAGCGGTCAGATTTATCGCATCTGTTGTTGGTCAAATAACTTCTCTGCAAAGCGTAATTGGAAAGATAGTAAGTCTGAAAACAAGGTACTTGTACAAGTCCATATGTAGTAGATTTACATGGAATTCGTTGATTCAAGTTCCAATCAAAGCAATTTCAGAATTGAGGTTTTGGCTCGAAAACGCTCGAAAGCTTAATAACATTGGAAAGTCGTTAAAACAAGATAGAAACATAGAAGCGTGGGTGTTTTCAGACGCTAGCGACCAAGGATATGGTGGTTACATAGAATTAATAGATTCGCATCGGAATGCAGGAGTGAGTTCTAGTATCTGTTACGATATATTGAGAAGGTCCGATAATGTTAAAAATGAGCCTAGAGGGTTAGGTTTTGCTAAAGACTTAGGTTTAGGCACATATAATGGAGAATACATTCAAACCAAAGATAATTGCTATAATGGATACGAGTCGTTGTATAGTTGTTTTAACAATAAATGTTTGTTTTGCTCTTGGAGAAGCATGAGATCAGAATCGGAAAATAACGTAAGTATCATAGAAAATACAAGTGAGTCAATACTCCCGGAAGTGAGTAGGAATATTAAATCGGATATGCTCCCGGAAGTGAGCAGGAATATGAAATCTGATATGCTCCCGGAAGTGAGCAGGAATATGAAATCTGAGATGCTCCCGGAAGTGAGCAGGAATATGGAATCGGGTATGCTCCCGGAAGAGAGCGTGTGTGAAAGCGCAGTTATATCTATGTATTCATCAGAAATATACGGGTCTTGGTCATGTATAGAATCAAAGAAAAGTTCTACATGGAGGGAAATGGAGGCAGTCAGACGGGTCATTATAAATAATTTATCTGACATTAAAAATAAGCACATTAAAATTATGTCTGATAATATGAATGTAAGCACAATTCTGTTATCTGGTAGTAACATTGAGGAGTTACATGTTATTTCACTATATATAAATGAATTGTGTAATAGTGCAAACATAACTTATGTACCAGAATGGATTTCTAGGGTTTATAATTCAAAAGCAGATGCATTAAGCAGACGCTTAGATCAAGATGATTGGTTTGTTCACGACGGAATGTTCCGGTTTTTGGATGCAAAATGGGGTCCGCACGACGTCGACAGGTTTGCGTCAAATTTGAATAACAAATGTAGGAGATTTAACTCGAAATGGTGGGTGCCTGGTGTAGAAGCTGTTAATTGCTTCGATCAAGATTGGCAAGGTGTCAACAACTGGTTAGTACCCCCACCAAGTGGTGTATTAAAAAGTCTGAAAAAATTGCAAAGCGATTACGCTGTAGGTACTCTGATAATCCCGGAGTGGGAGTCGGCCTCGTTTTGGCCATATATAATTGATGATAAGGGTGTGTATAAGAATTACGTTAAGGATAATTACAATTTGCCTAGTTCGGCTATATGTTGTGGCAAAGGGAGTAAAGGCATGTTTTCAAAAGCAAAAATGTCTTTTAGAATGGTCGCATTAAGATGCGACTTTCATTCAGTCTAGGAGCAAATGAAGATGAAATGTACTGATTGTATCTTTGTTAACAGGTATTGGGATAAAACATTCTTTGAAGAGAAAATTCGAAGAGGCGGGCGGCGTAAATGTACAAGATGCGAATACATGCATTGACAAAATGGCGGATCAGATTTTAGGATCGCGGGCAGACTCCACTGTGAAAAAGTACTCTTACCAGATAAAATCGTTTGATGAGTTCTGTGATGCTAAACATTTACCAAAGAGGCCTGCCCATAGTATTCATGTTGCCTGGTATATATCGAATCTGATTGATTCTGGTAAATCATATGGTGTCGTTTCCTCGGCGGTTTATGCCATCAAATGGTTGCATCAGGTGAATGATTTCACGGATCCAACTGTTTCATCGACAGTGAGCCGACTGATTGAATGTGCTAAACGTCGAAATTCCAAGCCAATCTCCAAAAAAGACGTTATCACTACCGATCAGCTTATTGAGTTATGTAATATGTATATTGCTTGCAACGACGTTTTAGTTCTAAGAGATTTAACCATGATTTTGATAGGTTATTCGGGTTTTCTTAGATTTAATGAAATGAGTGAAATGAAATGCTCTGACATAGAAATACGTCCTGATCATTTAATTCTGTTTCTTAGAAAAAGCAAAACCGACGTCTATAGAGCAGGCAGGCAAGTGCTAATCAGCAAAGGTGTTTCTAGCGCATGTCCCTATAACATGCTGCAACGGTATTTGAGTTGCTCCGAGTTGATGCTAGGTACGCATACATATCTTTTTAAGCCAGGATGTAGATCAGGCTCTAAATGTTTCTTGTTGAAGCAGAATAAACAGTTAAGTTATACTAGAGCACGAGAATGCATTGTAGGTCGCTTGAAATTAGTAGCACCAAATTTGAAATTAGGCACTCATTCTTTGCGTGCTAGCGGTGCTACCACCGCGGCCAACGCTGAAGGCGTGTCGGATAGATGTCTTAAGAGACACGGTAGATGGAAGTCCGATCTGGCAAAAGATGGTTACATAGACGATTCTTTAGAAAAGAAACTTTACATAACAAAGCAACTAAAATTGTAAATTGAATTCGGATAGCTTTTCTCTCTAACATTTGTTCAAGTTCTAGCGCTGTCTTGCCCATGCAAAAGGTGTTTGTTTGCGTTTAGTAGTGTTAGGACTTTAAAGTTCTCTGCGTTACGGTAGTATAGAAGAAAACGTATGTCGTAACATGTACGAATCACAAGCTGGTAGTTGTTGCACGTGTTAACCGTGCAGTGGGGGTATAAAAGGATGTTTTTGGCGGGTTCTCGTCAGTTCGACGCAAGACTTCTAGCAGTTGACTTTGCGATATCCGAATTCAATATAGTTAGTACAGGAATACAGTATTACTTATAAGACGGTATATAACTTGTATATAAATTTATCAGATACGTGTCTGTGTACGGTCTTTCAATTGCGCAGGTTTTCCAGAGTTTTTCATTTAAAAATGTTTTTATCTCTGGTTTTTACCCCTGGGTCAATTGAATGATTTCTGTGTACAGAAGTATCAGTGACACAGTGCCATATTACATGTCTATGTTTATGTTAAATGATTGAATGCTTTACAAAAGACTTCAATGTACAATGCCTGTTTTTTAATCAACTGCAATTAAATCGCTGTCTTGCCCATGCAAAAGGTGTTTGTTTGCGTTTAGTAGTGTTAGGACCATTTGTTGAATCTTCATGCCTTTACATGATATGCCTTAATTCAGATTCGTCTATGGTTTAAATATAAACAAACCGCATGGACTGGAAATTATTGTCGGCATAGGAGTATTTTACCATGATAGTTATAGCGTCTTGTTTTCGCATACCAAATAAATAAAATAAATAAAATAAAAAGTAATTGCAAATAAGATAAGTGCATGTAGAATGTATGGTTTTGACAATTACTGGAAATAATTGTCGGCATAGGAGAGCATTTGACCATTCTAGTTAAACCGTCTTGTTTTCGCATACCTAATAAATCGAAAAATCGTTCCTCTATAAAATAGTGTTGATAAGTTTGTTTGTGCAGTGGCACGAGCTCCCGCCTGATGAGATCGAGATCCGGGTTCGAGTTATACCAAGGACTTCAACCCTTTCCCTTATACGACAATTCTGCAGAAGACGACTTTGAACATATTTTGTCAAAAAATGGAAAATCTCTATAATTGAATCGATAACTTATGACTTAAAGTGGAAAACATTGTGGCAAAAGGTGAAATTGCTCGTTTTGAGCAATTTCTTTTTTTATCCCTGTTTTCAAAAAGCCGTCTGCTTCAGAGGCATCAGAAAGCGTCTATATGAGGGAAAGGGTTAACAGTTAGAAGTAATGGCATCCCTCCATTGCGCTCAGGATGACGGGGATCATGTTTCTTTTTCATCAAACATTATGTGCATAGGTAACACAATTCACAGTAACTGTATACATTTTCGAAAGAAAAAGACAAGTAAAGGATACTTTTCTATATACTATATTACAAGCGATTCCAACAAAATAAAGTACTGTAGTCAAAAAGTCGTTTACTTTAGGTGAAAGTTACATAGATCTACTATCGATCGAAATATCGCTAGAACAAGCGTACCGAGAGTGCTGGTATTTTTACCCAGAACGTCTCGTGATATAGCTGAAAGGAATATAAAACCACGGATTTCCATTGTATAATACCCCTACCTCTCATGTAAACAATTTCTTTTATTAACACAATGTTTCAATAAATGGTTCTCTGTCGCAGAACATTGAATTAAAATGATGGATGAGGGGCTAATTATAAACTGTACCGGAAGTGCTGGTATTTTTACCCAGAACGTCTCGTGATATAGCTGAAAGGAACATACAACCACGGATTTCCACTGTATAATACCGCTACCTCTCATGTTAACAATTTCTTTTATTAACACAATGTTTTAATAAATGATTCTCTGCCGCAGAACATTGAATTTAAATGATGGATGAGGGGGCTAATTATAAACTTTAAACATGAATAGTGATATATCATGTGTAACAGACAGGACAGATAAAGGTCTATCATATCGTATTAATAGAGAGAACACAGAAAGCTATAGACGCCATTGTCCTTGATGACGGTGTTCTGTAATTATATAAATGCATTGTTAGTAAAATGGACCATAGAGTTCAGTGTCGTAAACTATTATAATTATAACTTTAAATGACATACAAACGCAATTTTATTTCTCTCATCCGTGATATAACTGAAAGGGACATAGAAACAAAGGGTTCCGACTGTAAATACCTCCAAATTTATGATTTGTTAACGGACGCTTTCCTGAAAGTCCAACAATAGCTAGAGTGAAAAAGCGCATTTAATACGAAATGTCAAATGTTGAGAATAGTCTAAGTCGTTGTATATATATACATAATATAAAACGAACAAATATACTGGACCAAGAACAAAATATATAGTAAAAAAGAAAAAAAGCACTGCATTGGTTTTAAACGTGCCAAATGGTTTCGTTTATTTTTCTCGTCAGGGCAGAGCTAATATGAGCCGTCCCGCGAGAAAACCAACATTATGGCCGCGCAGGCTAATCCGGGCCGACATATTCCGTCTCAGATGGATAGAGGTATAGAGTAATGATTCCTGAAACCGAGAATCCACAGGAGGCGAAAAGTGTATGTCCGGGTTAGCCTGCGCGGTATGCTTAGGCTGGTCCTGGTTGATGCTTTACGCAGAGTCCACAATGTTGGTTTTCTCGCGGGACGGCTTATATATATATGCGATGTGATGGCTTTTATTTGACAACGGCGATACTTTTAGTCACACGGAAGTCTCGTCTAGCGTTGAATTCAATTCAAGAGATCACCAGATCACCGCATTAGATTTTAAGTATATAAGAAATCCCTTTCAGCAAATCAGAGGGAAGTAATACCCTTGAATAATGCATGTCTCATCCACCCCCGTTGTACAATTAATATAACTATCCGTGTATCGAGATCTCTTTAAATATTCATGGTTCTCCTCTGAATTACTCCGCATCGGTATTTTTATTGACCTTTTTATACCGATAATTGAATAGCGTCACACAGAGACTTGTGCGTATATTATGTTTGGTCAATTTGTTTTCTACTCACGTGAATGACTCAATGAATGTATTAATCGACGGCGGTTTATACACGTATAAAAAGTGTGTGTGTGAGAGGGAGGCGGGGGGGGGGGGGGGGGGGGGGGGGGCGGGGGAATGACCCTATATAACATTATTATCACACATTTATTACATGGCTCAGTGGGGGTAATGAGTACGTTTCTGTTGATACGCAAGATCTAAGTGTATCAGTAGATATTGTAAGTAGTTCGAGAGGCTCGTGCATTTCTACTGGGTATATTGGTGTTGCCACGTTGTTCAAGCTATTCGAGGCTTGAGCGTAGAGTAGTGCAGTCAGGTATGGAGGAAAGCTTTGAAAATACACAGTCGGGACTGGGAAGTTACTCCGCCCCGCCCCTACCTTTCCCCCAACACCCAACCCACAAAACCACCGATTGCATAATGATAATTCGTTTTTTTCTATTTTTCAGAATTGATGATAATCACTGTTTAGTCCATTTCAGGTTTTTCAGATTTCTGGTATCACTTTTGACCATCCATAGACGTTCTTGAACTGTAATATTGAATTGATTCGTATTTATTGTCAAATGACCGCACTAACAAATACAAGCCTCTATCCTAAATGAGTAGTTGTGTTGTATTGTTTGTGGAGTGTGTGAGTTGTTTGATGTATATGGGAGGCCGAGAATAATGAGTAACTTAAAAGGAGTTTGTTTTTATTTAGCCTATTGTATTGTATGTTGGTGGGGAAAGTAAGCTCGTGTGAGGCAGGTGCTGTGTTCTGTACACGCAGTTGATGGTCATAAGAGGAGTAAACTAAACGTCCAGCTGTATAGACCGTTATCAAATTTGAGATTGGACTACGTTCCTCTAGCCTAAGATGTGTGTGGTGTATGTTATGTATTGTATATATTATTGTATTTGGGCCGATGGCCTGAAATACAGAAATAAAGAATTTGAATTGAAAGGTGTCGTTAACTAATGACACGTGTTAAACTCAAGTATATAAATGATTGATGTTCGTTTTAAAGCATTGAGTTAGAACTGAGATGAATGAAGAACTCTGTTGTATTGCCTATTTGAGGTGTTGTTAGGCCAACCATCGATTTAAATTCAATTGTCTTGGTTGATACGACCACAGTTAGCGTTTTCCACCTGTAGGCTACTTTTGAAGATATCGATGACCAACGTGTACCGGGTTAATTACCATTTTAACCTTTCCCTTATATACAACGACAACGTCGCTTTCTGACACCTGAAGCAGACGACTTTTGAAAACATTGTGACAAAAGAAGAAATTGCTCGTTTTGAGCAATTTCTTCTTTTGTCACAATGTTTTCAAAAGTTTGCCAAATGCTTTCAACTTTTTTCAATAATTATACTTTCATATATAGTGTCTTTCATATGTTTGCAGTAAGATGTTAAAAGACGTCTGCTGCAAATTTGTTGTATGTGTGAAAGGGTTAAACACTGTTCAGACTTCAACCCGTTACACTATCTTAAAACGTTGTGAACAAGATGGCACCGGTTGTAAGCTGGTTAAGTGTTCCCATCAGAGACGTAGATCTACGTCCCTGGTTTCCATGGAAAATATATAGATATTGCCTAATATCAAGTTCAACGGTATTAAATTTCCTGTCTACTCTGAATTGTAGTTCATTGATGTCGTTTGGTTGTTTTGTATGTAGTTCAATGATGTCGTTCGGTTGTTTTGTATGTTTTTGAATAAT
Source organism: Serripes groenlandicus (assembly GCA_031761405.1). NCBI lineage: Eukaryota > Metazoa > Mollusca > Bivalvia > Cardiida > Cardiidae > Serripes > Serripes groenlandicus. The sequence continues at coordinate 33,441,471 of JASEVX010000002.1, forward strand.
CTCGTTCGTTATAGATTGTCATTAAGACTAGTGTCCCCAAAAGTATATTGTCGTCTGTATTGAGTGTATGGAGGTCAAACATAAACATTTCCCCCGATCCCACTTGTAGACGTATTTTAACGCATCTACAGCAGACGGCTTTGGAAAACTTTGTCTTTTTGCCACAATGTTTTCAACTCTTCAATCATCATTAATGGATATTTTCACCATGATTGTTGTAAAAATATTTAAAAGTCGCCTGATGCAAATTTATTGTAGGGAGGAAAGGGGATCTAACTATCTACACATAACTATAAACAACACCACGTGGCGATGACGTACTTGTTTCAACTGCATTTTCAATATCACATGGAGAGTACCTGATGAACGACCAAATAATTTAATAACGACCAGCCATTTTAGACAACAAATCTACTTTAAACATTTCTGATAGGGATATACGATATAAAGACAATATAAACGAAACACCATTTGCAATGAAAAGACATTAATGTGAACAGCCGGGCCTAAATAAAAGGGACATTCTCACAAATGATACAATGTATTTACGATGTCATCAACACGTTTAACCTATTATGATACTATAAATCAGAATCTTACGAATTGAAATTATCTATAGAAGCAACAACAACATCGAAAACAAAAGCGAAAAATAAACATTGTCTGTAAAACAGAGAACATTCTTATGTTAAAGATATCTTCTATTCACACAATGTTCCGATAAGTTGGTTTTTCTGCTGCAGAACATGGAATGTTAATGAGGGATGCGGGGCTAACTATAAACCTATAAACTTTAAACATGAATAGCGATATTATCATGTGTACCAGACAGGAAAGATAAAGGTCTTTTATTTAGTATTACTAGAGAGAATATAGAAAGCTATTGATGACATTGTCCTTGATGACATTGTCCTTGATGACGGTGTTCTGGAATAATAAATGCATAGAGTTCAGTGTCGTAAAATATTATAATTATAACATTAAATGACCTGCATACACATCCACAATGAAATGGTATTTCTCTCACTTCATTCCCTATTCGAAAATAATAAAAACGTGCATTGACTTTATTCTACGGATGTTTTAACAATATACTAGCAGATGATAGGCATTGGCTCTGATATAAGTGTGGTAATTTAAAGAGATATTATTGTTTTGTGTGTAACCTTTCTTTTTTTTCTTTTCTTTGTTTATCATAGTGTTCATCTTTGTATTGGAGGAAATAAAGATTATATAGCTATGGATGAACTAAAACAAATATCCAAGCCTTTTGTGTTTCAGTTTACAATGATACTCAAATTAATGGCATTAATTAAGGTACTGTAACATAGTCTTTGACTGTACGCCCACTGAAGCATTATTTGGTTATTTTAAGGTTATTTAGTCAGTCAATCTCTAAATACGAGATAGTACTTTCAGTCGCAACCATCCTCGTGCATCACAAACAAACCGACAATTAATCGTTAAAAACTAACCGGTTCTCTTGCATCACATGGCTTTTATTACCGCGTTCAGCAATCGAATGTACCAGACAGAACATATCAATTGTTTTGACTATACGCCCCTTGAAGCATTATTTTGTTATTTTAAGGTTATTTAGTCAGTCAATCTCTAGACAAGAGATAGTACTTTCAGCCGGAAACATCCTCGTACATCACAAACAAACCAACAATAAGTCGTTAAAAACTACCCGGTTCTCATGCACACATTGCTTTTGTTACTGCGTTCGGCACTCGAGTGTACCGGACAGAACATATCAATTGTTTTGACTTTACGCCCCTTGAAGTATTATTGTGTTATTTTAAGATTATTTAGTCAGCCAATCTCTAGATACGAGATAGTACTTTCAGCCGAAACCATCATCGTACATCACAAGCAAACGATCAATTAATCGTTAAAAACTACCCGGTTCTCATGCACACATGACATTTGTCACCGCGTTCAGCAATCGAGTGTACCTGGAGTTACCAGGAGGTCTATGTATAGTTACCAACCTAGATCGAATGATCAGTCAGATTAATCGTTAATTTCCGTACGTACTCGGGGAAACTCGAGATTAAGTTGTTTACTAGAATTTCATTCATTTTAGAATACAGGAAATAAATAAATTCCATGATAAATCATATCAATCACGATGCATATCTTTTAAATTTCCCATGATGGAAACAATAATGATTTCGTGCATGGAAAATTGATGTACTTCCGCAATGATCGTGATGTAAACAATTAAGGGAACCGCTGTGAAAGAAATCATAACAATATACCAGACTTTAATTTCCGAAGTAAATCAAAATTTAAAGCTGACACATTCTATCTGTTATAATCATTCTCTGAGAAAGACAAATGGTTGTGTCATTGTATGCAGCTTTAACCATTTCCCTCATACAACAATTCTGCACTAGACCACTTTGAACATATTTTGTCAAAAAATAGAAAATCTCTATAATTGAATGGATAACCTTTGACTAAAGGTGGAAAACATTCTGGCAAAAGGAGAAATTGCTCGTTTTGAGCAATTTCTTCTTTTGTCACTATGTTTTCAAAAAGCCGTCTGTTGCAGAGGCGTAAGAAAGCGTCTATTTGAGGGAAGGGGTTAATTAATTAATAACAGTATTAACGGAAATAGTCACTGGAACTGTGACCCTAGCGTGGGCCTACTTGTTTATGTTTCCGGAGAGAATATACCCTCATTCCACTGAAATAATGTATTCCGTATTATCACCAGGGGTGCAGTAAGTAGAGTGTCGGCCTCTCGTACCAAATGTTCCGGGTTCGAATATTCCGTGATGAGCTGGTTCTTCCTTTGGGATTTTCCACACGAATGGCGCGAGTACTGTGTGAGTCTCAAGGAGGCAGACATCGAGCGATTATCATGAGCGGAAGGTTTGTTTCACAATCGACGTAAAATAAAGCCAGTCGCATGGTTTATTTGATACCCGTATATACCCAGATCGACATTTGTATCCGTGCAGTTTAATCCCGTTCTGCACTGTTCGTTTGATAGTCGGAATTCTGACATGCATTGTCCATTTGGATCACAGTTCAGGAATGTGTAGACATTTGAGCCGTCCCGCGAGAAAACCAACAGTATGGCCTCTGCGTAATGTATCGACCCGGATCAGCCTGCGCAGTCCGCGCAGACTGATCCGGGCCGACACATTCCGTCTCAGCAGGATATAGGTATTGACTAATGATTCCTGAAACAGAAAATCCACAGGAGGCGAAAAGTGTATATCCGGGTATGCCAGCGTGGCATGCTTAGGCTGATCCGGGTCGATACTTTACGCAGAGTCCACAGTTTTGGTTGTTCACGCGGGACGGCTCATATCATCTTTGTCCTCATGTGGTCTTTAATTGCAGCGTCATTTATGAAGAAAATGAGTAATTGGGGAACTAAAAGATTGGTTGCTATAGACAGTGTATCGCTATCCCAAGGTGATCTTTAGCACAGGTTTCACTGCATATTGATCTACACGTCATATGCTCGATTCTTGTGATTCTCGTAGAGTACGACTCATCAGAGTAACACTATTATACAAGAGAACGTTGATGCAAGGCATCAATGTCGCCGGAAATGACTGCATTAACTTATGTTTTACCACACATACATTCACTAGTCTTAATATACACATAATGTTTTCATTAAGGATTAATTCCACATACAAATGTCTGGATTTCATTTAGCAAGAATTTTGGAATTTGTGTATTTATCAATAAAACCACAACAAATATAGTATTAGGTTTTTGAGCATATTTCGAAATGTTCACCTCGTGTCACGATCGAGTCGTCGTGACATCGAACATATTTAATAACAAATCAGGCAAAGCTCTAGTATCTTTCATGTGAATAATATATTTTTTGTTAAATAAAATGATTGAAGTCTTAGTGTTGTATCAAAAAACTTTCAAGTAAATCAAAATAAACAATGGATGTCCAAGGAAACTAACTAGCCAATCAGAGAGCAAGCTGCTACCACACCTTTTTTATTATAGACAAAACACTGTCCTTATTACTATTTAAGAGATTTATGCAATACAATTTTATGCGAACTACACAAATCGAGAAATATCTTTTAATTTGAAAAGGACGTTCAGTTATGTGGAACAACGACTAAAACGAGAAAATGACTTTATTTAATGCTGATATTGTAATAACACTTCAGTATTAGCGTCTGCTGCATGTCTTATCGGGGACTAATAAATAATCCCGAATAGCTTTAAATAAAATGAAATACGAATTTAATCAAACACAAACTTATAACCATGGAAACATATATATCTTTTCAAATAGATCATAACTTAGTGATTTAAACAAGCACAACATAGACAGTTTAGAGGCATCAACGCGTACAATGGGGTTTATCTATTAACTTGTCCTCCCATGTGAATTCTGAAAAGCTTTTAAAAATATTTACTGTTTTAATTTAAAATACTTCGGAATATTCGATTCGCAGAAATTCCCTGACATAAAAACGAACGTGCCGTAACAATACTTTGATCAAAGTAAGTGGGCGTATCAATTAGAGATTCGCTTACAAGTAAACTTCAAAAGGGTCCCAAACAGAGGATGTTCGTTACACAGTATGTCCTCTACTTTATAATGCATGACTTGGCCTTAAAGCCGTTTTCGGTACAGACCGTAAACCCATAAGTGAAAGATCAATGTCGTTTGTCGCATTGGCTTTTGTTTAACGTCAAAAAGAATATTGGCTGAGCTCTTTTTAGATGGATTGATTGGAGGTTTAACGCCCTTTTCAACAATTTTCCAGTCATATCACGGCGGCCAGTTCACCTACTCATATGTTTTCTGGTTTTCTCACACAATTAGTACACACAACATACTTCCTAAGCAACTGGCTGCTTTTCCACATAGCCCTTTGGTGAAAGACGAATGACGTTTGTCACAGCGACTTTTGTCAAACGTCGGAAATAATGTTGGCCGAGCTGAGGTTCAAACTCACAAACCCTGGATTGACAGCCCACGTCGCTGACGACTGAGCCGCCGGAGCTCGGCCTCGGTTTATAACTCATCACTTCTGGATTGACAGCCTGCGTCGCAACCGACTAAGCTTACTCGTTTTGTTTTTAACAATGGTGTTTGATGAGGACCAGAACACGAAAATCGACATTTTCTTTATTTCTTTCATTGATTGATTGTTGTGTAATGCAGTTTTCAACGGTATTTAAGTTTTGTACGGACGGCCATTTCACCAATCGTTTGTTTCCTGACTTTCTCGAATCTTTACTCCAAAGAGAATTCTTCACGGGCAACAGGCTAACTTTCCAGGTAACCCATTGGTGAAAGCCAAATGTCATATTCACTTTTCTCAGCTACCAAAAAAAAGTTTGAATGGCCGAGCCCCGCTCGTAACATCTCGTTCGCGATTGATTGAACCTAATCGTTACCGACTAAGATTTGGCGACTCGACTCTCATTGACAATAGCAATCCGAGTGCATGTTTAAAGAAGGGAGGCTTTTCATAAACATTCTAAAGAAAATTCTCTTTTTGTGCATGGTGCTTAACGCCTATTCAGTTATATCACGGCGTTTCCTGGGTAAGTTACCAGTACTACTGGTCCATGTATCCTGACACCAGCGAGTCACTCGTAATGCTAACCCCGCAACCCTGAACGCCAAAGAGTGAAAGTCATTGATGATTGAAAGACAAGATGGCGAACGAAGATCTTGGTCAGAGCGCTCTCTAATGCAGACTGATGTTGATCTTCGTTGATCGCAAAGTACTGATTGAGAAATTGTTTTGTGTTAAACAGCGCTTTACCAGAACTACTTACCCCGCAACCTTCAGCGCCATTAAGGGTAGCCATTATTCAATTATAAAGCCTTGCAAAGTTCCGAATGGCCGGTTCCATGTTATACGGCTCTGACACTGTACGGTGTTAGCTTTCGTACCATTAACAAATATAACCACTCAATTAGATGCCACGGCCCATAGGCTAATATCTATAACAAATATAACCACTCAATTAGATATCACGGCGCATAGGCTAATATCTTTAACAAATATAACCACTCAATTAGATACCACGGCACATTGGCTAATATCTTTAACAAATATAACCACTCAATTAGATACCACGGCGCATAGGCTAATACATATAACAAATATAACCACTCAATTAGATACCACGTCACATTGGCTAATATCTTTAACAAATATAACCACTCAATTAGATACAACGGCGCATAGGCTAATATATCTAACTCAATCAGATACCACATCACATTGGCTAATATCTTTAACAAATATAACCACTCAATTAGATACCACGGCGCATAGGCTAATATATCTAACAAATATAACCACTCAATCAGATACCAGTGCGCATTGGCTAATATCTTTAACAAATATAACCACTCAATTAGATACCATGGCACATAGGCTAATATATCTAACAAATATAACCACTCAATCAGATACCATTGCGCATTGGCTAATATCTTTAACAAATATAACCACTCACTTAGATACCACGGCGCATAGGCTAATATATCTAACAAATATAACCACTCAATTAGATACCACAGCACATTGGCTAATATATATAACAAATACCCATTTATAAATACACTTTGCTGAATAGGAACAACTAAGGATTTCAGCCAAGGTGTTTTGCCCAGACAACCACTAGACTTCGTTAAATGGTTTTCTTCTGGTGAAGATAATTCGAATCTAAAGAGGAAACTGCTGGATGGAATCGGTTAAAAAACCCGTTTCAAAAGCATCAAGCGATTACATTTTCGCTTTCTTAAATGTTGAATTAAAAGATATCATAAACATACCCATCCCGAGGAAATATTCAGGCATCATCGCACCAATATTTTGCCTATTGACTTTTGCATTATCCAGACTGCATGTCTACGCTAATTTGTCACATGAAACATCAACGTCACTCTTATAGTATTAAATACATGGTAATAATTCTCATTTGGAGCAGTTTCTCCTTCTCTCGCATTGTTTTGAATGTAAATCTGGCGCAGGCGAATCCAAATAAGATTAACCTTCATTTCCTACTTAAAACAGGAATAGCTACTCTATACATCAATCCCCCTAAGACGGAATGTGTCGGTCGGATCAGTCTGCGCGGAGAGCGCAGGCTGATCTGGTCGATACATTACGCAGATGTCTATCGCCGCAGCTGCATTGTGTGTTCAGTAAACGACTTTAAATACATATTGTATTAGCCAAAATGTGAAATATCTCCATAAATGAATGTTTAATTATGGTATAGAGTTGAAAACATTTTGCCTCATTGCTTTTGCTCCTTTTGCTTCAAATGTTGCCTACTGCAAATGCGTCAGAAAGCGTCTGTCTGGGTGAAAGGGGTCATACAAGGAATACTATATAGATTACTTGAATAATAGCTGATATATGATTAAGTGAACGAAAATTTTATTTTCACAGTTTGGTCAAAATATACACTGTCCGCTTATTACTTACATAAGTTTGTAAAGAGTTTATCTCAACTTGTGTAGATTCTGATCAGACTGATTTACTACATAAATGAGCCGTTCCACGAGAAAACCAACATCATGGAGTAATAAGTACTGATTGATGAAACATGCGCGGCATGCCTAGGCTTAAGCTGATCCGGGTCAATACTTTACATAGAGTTCACAATGTTTGTTTTCTCGCGGAAAGGCTGAAATGTCAACTAGCATTTTGTTCCCATTCACTGGCTGATATTTGATTTGTCTCCAGAACCTAGGGTGACACTGTACAGTGGTAAAACGCTCCATCTGGTGTTCTGTACCAGTCATGTGATGTCGTGTAACTCTTACACCGATAGAGACGACGTTTAGAAAATGAGAAATTGCTCTCAACGAACATGTGCTCCATTTCCCACAACATTTTATTTCCAATCCTGTTTCAAATGTATACTCTCAACTTTCTAGATGTTACACTATGATGAATGGATAACGGACGACTCTAAAAAGAGCTAAATAAGTAAACGGATACATTTTCATCATATCAAATAATCGGATAAAACCCAGACTACTACATGTCCACGTTAATTTGTCAGAAGAAATGTTATATGTCACTGTAATGATACCGTACAGGATTGCCAGATTATTGCCACATGTGTATACATGTATACCTAATACGACGTCTTTTAAAATCACATTACGCCAAAATGATAATTTGAGAGTGTAAAGATGCTCAATTAGGAAATGTGTTTTAAACCATTCCCACAATAAATATACAGCAGACGACTTTGTACGCATTTATACCAACTTCTGGTACATCTCTACATTTTGTATAAAATGTATAAACTATGATGTTAAACAAGTCGACAGTACGGGCAAGGTTTTATAATAATATTGAGCCGTCATGCGAGAAATCCAACATTGTGGACTCTGCGTAAAGTATCGACCCGGATAAGTCTAAACATGCCGCGCAGGCTTACCTGGATAGACACGGTTCGCCTCCTGTTGATTTTCTGTTTAAGGAATAACTACTCTATACATCTATCCCGCTAAGACGGAATGTGTCGGCCGGATCAGTCTGCGCGGGCAGCGCAGGCTGATCTGGTCGATACATTACGCAGATGTCTATCGCCGCAGCTAAATATGTCCCGCGAGAAATCCAACATTCGGTGGACTCTTGCGTAAAGTATCGACCCGGATCAGCATAAGCATGCAGCGCAGGCTTACCCGGATAGACACATTTCGCCTCCTGTGGATTTTCTGTTTAAGGAATCATTACTCTATACCTCTATCCCCCTGATACGGAATGTGACGGTCCGGATCAGTCCTGCGCGGACTGCGCAGGGTGACATGGATCGATCCATTGCGCAGAGGCCATAATGTTGGTTTTCTCGCGGGACGGCTCATATATATATATATATATATAAATAGTGTCTGTCACTTTCTCCCGTATAATTTAGGAAGCCGCAATCTGATTATTTTTGACACCTATTTCCCAACCCAGTCCCTGGTAAATCGATGATTCGGAAACCTTATCACTAAAGCGTTTTTGCAAACGTGTTTTACGTCTGTCTTTATGTCTGTTCGTAGATCAAAAACTCGTTAATCTCGACAATTTCGTTTTCATAAGAATCAGATCATTGTCTGATTGATTGATTGATTGATTGTTTGGTGTTCAATGTCGCTTTTCAACATTGTTTAAGTTATAACACGGCGTTTCCTGTGTAAGTTACCGGTATAACATGTCCATTTTATCCTGACACCAACCAGTCAGTCGTAATGCCAACCCTGAGCGCCAAGGAGGGCAGCCATGACTACCATTGTTAAAGTCTTTGGTATGACCCAACCCTTGGTCCAATTCCACCAACATTACTTAGCATTAAGTAAAAACTTCAATAATTAAAAGCATATTTCGTATTTTTTTATAATTTTTTTATTTCTCTAATATTTTGTAAAACATGAATAGTGGAATGTATTTAAGTCCATGACTTAGTTAATATAATTTTGTTTAACCTTGCCGACTAACAATACTTGTACAAAACGAAATCTATTGGCATTGTTATTAGGGAAACAAAAATGATGAAATATGCTTTCAAGTATGTTTAAAAGTATTACATAGCGCTGATGGAACTGGACCCTTGGATCGAACCCGCGACCTCACGCACTGGAGGCGGACGTTCTACAACTACACGGCCGAGGTGGTCAGATCATTGATAGATGGTGAAGATAAAAATACAAACACAAAAGTGTTTGCAATACGAAGCACTTCAAATGTTTTACTTTAGATATGGGAGTAATATCTGATCCAAAAGTCTTTGAGCTTTAAGAATAATGGAGCATTTGATACCAATGAACTAGAAGTCGCGTCTGTCGATTGGCGGTTATGTTTGATGAGCCGTTTGTATTCGCAGTCTCACCAGATCCTTCAATGTTCATTGTACGCCTACGTGTCAAATCACCCTGAATGTATCGTAGGAGAGTAATTCACCACCCAGAGTGTGCATATTTCACATCCCCAAATCCTCATTTGACCATCAAACCCTATGTTGTGGGGTACTCAAAAGAATCGTCTCACCGAGACGATTCTTTTGAGTACCCACAACATAGGCTTTAGTTGCGTCATAAGAGAGGCATTGGTGGG
>JASEVX010000002.1:33451758-33572122 GCA_031761405.1 Serripes groenlandicus
CATTTACCGGCTCCCACATACAACAAATATGCAGCATACGGATCTAAGAACATCTTGGCAAAATACGGAAATTCTCTGTAAAGGTAAAGTATGATAATTGAATGAAGTTGAAACAGTGTGACATAAGCAGGACACAGCTGAGCATCCCCCCCCCCCCCCCCCCCCCCCACACACACACCTTTTGCCATAATGTTTTCAATAGTTTTTTTTGCTGCATACACCTTAAAATTAAAGGGTTAAACATCATAATTCAGGTATTTAGAAAAAATCCGCTTTATATATTTTACTGTTCATACTACAGAATATGACTGAAGGCACCTTTACTATTGTGCACTGGATAATTTACATGATAACAAAACATTCCGTCTCATTGTCGTGAACAATTGGCTGTAAAAGCCTTTTTAAATTCATGTCATAAAAGGTGATTGCCATAAAGGAAGCTTTCCATAAATCGGTAAAATGTGTGCGTTAGTGCTTCCTACCACTTAGTTCAAGAGAATTGATTCCGTTTCAACCCTTTCCCATATTTTAAACTGTCTTTGTTGCGACAATAGCAGGATACCTGTAAATATCGTCGTCATGGGAACATGTACTCATATTTTAGTATGGTTTCCAATACTATTGCATACAGTGTATTCCGTTTATATCATGATCTGTTGTTCTCCTTTTTACATTCTTATCATCTGATGTTTTCAATTTAGTGCCCAACGACTATTTATGTAATGCACTAAGGATATTGCAACGAAAAACCTTTTAACGATTCGATGGCTGTAAAGTACTAAAGTGACATCGTCGCTGATATATTGAAGAGATCAGTATTTACACACGTAATGAAACATTAAAGACATGACAACATGAAGACAAAGTGTGTGTTTAACCACGACATAATAAAGAGAACGTAGAAATCCTATCATGCAATAGATATTAAACAACACCGATACACTGCGACTGCACACACACACACACACACACACACACACACACACACACACACACACACACACACACACACACACACACACACACACACACACACACATATAAACACAAATATACACATAAATATACAAACAAATATACATACAATTAAAATTTGGGTATTTGAGTTGTTTATCTACCAATAGATCATGCACATGTTATATACGGTATAAATATAGTTAAACATATAATCTACAACATTCACAACGTTGCATGACGTCTTCTCCACGTGTGCATTCGCACGATATGTGTTTATCTGTTCAACAGTACGTCACATGGATGTGTGTATTACATGTGTTTAACAGTTCAACGGAACGTCGCATGGATGTGTATATTACATGCGTTTATCAGTTCAACAGAACATCGCATATAGCTGTGTATATTACATGTGTTTAACAGTTCAAGAGTACGTCGCATGCATGTGTGTATTACATGTTTATATGTTCAACAGTACGTCACATGGAGTTGTCATCTACATGTGTTTATCCATTCAACAGTCAAACTAAGACAAATGCAACCTGTATTTATCAGTTCAACAGAACGTCGCATGGATGTGTGTATTACATGCGTGTATCAGTTCAACAGAACGTCGCATAGCTGTGTGTATTACATGTGTTTAACAGTTCAACAGTACGTCGCATACATGTGTGTATTATATGTTTATCTGTTCAACAGTACGTCACATGGAGTTGTCATCTACATGTGTTTATCCATTCAACAGTCAAACTATGACAAACAAAACCTGTATTTATCAGTTCAACAGAACTTCGCATGGATGTGTGTATTACATGCGTTGATCTGTTCAACAGTACGTCACATGGAATTTTCTGTTACATGTGTTTGTCCATTCAACAGTCAAACGGTGACAAATGGAATCGTCTTTGTATCTGTTTATCTGCTCGACAATTATGTACCGGTATTTATCAGTTAAACAATACGTCAACTGGAATTGTCCTCGACAATCATTTACCGGTATTTATCAGTTTAACAAATACGTCAACTGGAATTGTCCTCGACAATCATGTACCGGTATTTATCAGTTAAACAATACGTCAACTGGAATCATCGTCTTTTACGTTTGTTGATTCATTCAACGGTCATGCTATGCATTTAATTGTTTTATCAGTTAAACAATCATGATGTTATGACACATGGACGAGTTTTGTTTCCGGTGTCAAGTCGGTAATAAATCATACTTTGACACATGAGTTAGCACACTTCATGTGTTTATTCGTTCAACAATTAACATGGCGTACAATGCTTTACAATGTTTTACAAGCGAAACCGTTGTGATAACTTCAATTAAATATCAGTAAGTACATACAATCTAATGCTACTGATATACACAATTATAGATTGTTAACCATTCCTCTGGTACAGACGTCTCTCTACGCCTTCGCAGACAACTTTTGAAATCAAAATCGAAAGAGAACAACTGCCAATTTCTCCTTTTCTTATCGATATATTGTCATCTTTATTTCGAAGTGTATTTTTAATGTTCACCAATATGACAATCTTAAGTATATATCTCATTTTCACCAATGTGACAATTATAATCTAAATGTTCTCAAAGTCGACAAGAGACGGACCTACCCTCTCATAGAATACAACTATATCCATTCACATTTGGGCATGGAAAAGTCAATTAAATCAAGCAGATTTGGGATTAATAGGTTTTTATCAAGATACTTTATTTGATTAGATTGTTTTCCCTGACAAAACAGAGTGACACATCTGCAGCCGTCGACGCTTGAAAACTGTTTGGGAAACAAAGAGAAAACAATTTCGTCCATGAAATTTCAAAAATGTTTCATCCCCTGTCTGAATAATATTCTTTCTTAAATGTTTCTTTTTTCCAGTTGTTGCTGCAGCCGCGTGTTTGAATTTGGACGAGTATAAATGTATAAATGTGTTATGACTAAACCCCGATATTTACGGACGGTGAGGTGGGCCGGATCGATACACGGATGATACCTGAATCAATTTGTCACTCCGATGCAATTCCGGCTGCTCTCCGCGTGCATTGTGATCAAACTGATTGGGTTTTTAGTTGTTGTACAGATCTCTCTGTGAGCACTGTCGGACCGAGATTAACACTTTACAGGTACCACAGCTCGGTCGCAAGCGACTTTTGAAAACAGTTTGGGAAAAAAAGAAACCACTCAAATATAATTTCAACTTTGCAGTGTAATTTTACCTCAATTTCTCCAAATTTGGAATCTTTACTTCCACGTGGTTTAAACCCTTTCGTTGCCAAAGGCAATTAAAGGCATTTGCAAATAATGCAGATTTCAGATGACACAGCTCAAAATGAACTGTCTCTCCTGAAATATGCATTGTTTGCCACTTAGACATTAATCTTTTTCAAATTTCCTGTTCGACGAAAAAATTAATTGGTCCAATTTTCAGCATGAAAGAGTCGACTTTGTGAAATTCGGCAGTGAAATAGATAAAGCAGACGATTTCAAAATATCATATCAGGTAAATGGTTAAGCACTGTGTCTGCCATCAGCTTTGTCAAGTTGGAAAGTGTTTAGGTGATATAATGACACGGCCATTTGTCTTTTATTCCCAGTTGCTACTATAGGAGAAAAGCTTTCTCCCAGTCCCTTATCAAGTGGAAGTATGTATATACTCAACAAGATTTCTAACTCCCTACTTTTGATTTGTAATATCTCTTTTTTTTCGGCGATAGCTGATTAACCTGGGTTTTGACCTAGATGTTAAACAAATGATGAAAAAATGAGTATAGACCAATAAGAAATAAAGGAAATGAAAGGTTTTGATAGGTTCATAGTTAAGTTGGCGATCCTACGAGAGGCACTTATAAGGTGAAGTTTTAAAATGAAATGTTCTGCATACTAACCTTTATTTGTTTTCCTTAAAAAATACATTTCAGTGAAAAAATAAGTTAAACGTATGAAATATAATATTTAAGAGCATAATATTAATGATAAGTTTTCAGTTATTTATCGTCAATTGAAATTTATACACCTCTTGGGAGCCTCGCGTAATCTCCAGTCATGTGATAGGCTTTCTCGGACTTGATAATCTATTTATAGAAACTGAAACTGGATGCAGATTGCCGATTAGCCTTTGGTAAACACATATATTATTGTTATGATTTAGTAGTTGATACTGGGATAAAGATATAAACAAGCTGATTACATCGTTTCCGTTTAGTATTTAATAAATTCTGAGAGTTTACATAATTTTGGCTGACACGTGGTTCCAGAGACAAGGTGGTTCTAAAAAGAAAGAGATAAAAAAAAACGCGCAAGCTACACTCGATTACAGATTCTATATCTTTTAAAGAACAATGTTCTAATCGAACAATGTTCTAACTGGTTCACGATTATAATGCATTATCAATTCAAGGTCGAGTCCCTGTAGCTCAGTCGATAACGACGCGGGCTATCAATCCAGGGTTTGTGAGTTCGAATCCCGGCTCGACCAACTTTCTTTCCGACGTTTGACAAAAGTTATTGCGACATGCGTCATTCGTCTTCCACCAATGGGCTAAGTCTATGTGGAAAAGCAGCCAGTTGCTTGGGAAGATTGTTGTGTGGAGTACTGGTGTGCGAAAACCAGGAAACATATGAGTAGGTGAACTGGCCGCCGTGATATGACTGTGAAAGTGTTAAAAACGGCGTTAAATCCCAATCAATCAATCAATCAATCAATCAATCAATCAATCAATCAACCAATTCAAGGAACTGTCGAATTCTTAGATATACAACATTATTATTATTTTATAATTCATGAAAAATTACTGATTGTTTTGATAATAACAAAACCTTTGTTACTTATTATTTTGTTTCATTTTTTATTTCTTATCTGTTATTAAATCTCAATGTGTTTTTCTTTTATGGCTGAAGTACATGTATATGAAATAAATGCATTTTTTCATCAACTTATAACAGGGTGTTGATTAGCACTTCATGTATAAATACTAATATAATTCAAAGACATGTGCACATAGATGATATACATCATAATAGTATACAAACGGAAATACAAGTTTTCTCCCAGTCCTATATAATTTAACCATTCCCCGTTTATAGACGCATTTTGTCGCATCTGTAGCAGTCAGGTGAAATTGCTTATAATAATCAATTACTCTTTGTGTCAAAATCTGTTGCACTTCTTTCAATTATTGTTCGTTCATTTAATGAGAGTCTTCATATGTTTGACTAAATGTTTTCAAAGTCGTCAACTGCAGAATTGTTGTATGTAAGAAAGTGATCTTCTATAACAGACGGAAATTGTTGTATGTAAGCAAGTGATGTTCTATAACAGACGGAAATTGCAAGATTAAGGGAGGGGATTGAGTTACGGGTGATATGCAAACGTAATGGAGTCAAGTCGTAGTCCGGTACCCTGTCTACCACCAACAGGACCAAGCAAGTGGTAGCAGCAGGTAACCCGCCTAGTAGTGACGATTTAAATTGATCGTTCTAGGAAATACCCAACGCCCATGAGTGCCGTGTTCCTAGCCCATCTCCGTTGGTGTGTAATACATAGTTGGTGGTTGTGTGAGAGGTGTATTTTATGTTCCTTTAAGACACTATCATTTCATTAGACCTTTCTATGTTTACTATCAATTTGCATGATGTATACTATCAATATTACCATGGAATTGTAGCTTAGAACAAGATTTCCCATAAAGCATTTCCATATAAAAACAAATTGTCGATTCATCTACTATATCCGGTCTTTTCTGAAAATGTCTTCTTCTGCAGATGGGTCTAATTAAATCGTCATCAACAGGGGAAAAGGTTAAGACATCATATAACGGTTTCGGATTTAATAGAAGAGCAGACTCTTAACCCTAAATCGGGTTTTCTTGGAAACTCTGAATGTAGAAGACATTAAAAGATCCCCCGATAATTAAAAGATTATTTAACTTCTACACTTGCCGACTGACACAACTGTCTCACAGTGTATTGATATAGATATTGTTCTTGTAATATTAGTAAGGATTCGCACACGCAGACTCTAATCAACCACTTATATATCGAGGGCTTGGCGTGAAACGGTTGTAACTAAAATTAATTGGTATTTTGTTACCAAGGTTAATCACCTCGCCATAAACTCTTTAAAAGCGTTAAATCATTTTTCTTGGTAAACAATGGAAATTTAGGTGCCATTACTCAGAACGAGCAATGGCACCTAAATTTGCATTGTTAACAAAGGGGTCAAAATTGCGCCTAAACCAGGGTTTTCGAAATAGGGTTTTAGTTACAACCGTTTCACGCCAAGCCCTAGATTTATATTGATCAAAAAAGCATAATATAACTTCGTATTTCCCCCTAATATTTACAAACGTCACCACCTGTTTTAAATACGTCAAAAGTCGTTTGTATATTAGGATATAGTTTCAACAGTAGCAAATCACCCGGAGAACTCATTAAATGGCACCAATTTAGTTCTAATTTGTACAAATTATTCCGTGGAAACCTGGACAAAAATGTCCATCTGCCATCTGCCGCCCAAATATATAATTATTTCGACGCCTCTGTAATTGCTTTTTACCTCTTTTGAATTTTGATTAGTACAGACAATCTAGAACGTGTATGTATAGAGGAAAGATGTTCGTTGTTCGGCGAGATATCGAGTAAAATATGCGGTTTATAACTGTTTATTGGTATCTCAACCAAACCATCAAATTTAAAAATAAATATATAACAACTGTTTTCTTGATATCTCCTCTAAAACAAGCAAATAATCGAAATGTGCGGGTTATAACTCAATATTTAATACCCTCCTAAAACAAGCTTGAGCAAACTTTCAAAACATGCGGTTTACAACTTTATTGATATCTCATCCAAACCAATACATATTGGATAATAATTGTTTTCTCCCATAAACAATAACACAAACTCAAAATATACAGATAATAACTGTTTTCTCGATACATCACCGAAAAGTATTCAAATTATAACTCTTGCTCGATATATCGCCCAAAACGGAAAGGTAAAATATGCGGATCATATCTGTTTTCTCGCTATCTGACCAAAAACGGAAAAGTAAAATATGCGGATCATATCTGTTTTCTCGCTGTCTGACCAAAAACGGAAAAGTAAAATATGCGGATCATATCTGTTTTCTCGCTATCTGACCAAAACGGAAAAGTATTTAAAATATGCGGATCATATCTGTTTTCTCGATATCTCACCAAAAACGGAAAAGTATTTAAAATATGCGGATCATATCTGTTTTCTCGCTATCTGACCAAAAACGGAAAAGTAAAATATGCAGATCATATCTGTTTTCTCGCTATCTGACCAAAAACGGAAAAGTAAAATATGCGGATCATATCTGTTTTCTCGCTATCTGACCAAAAACGGAAAAGTAAAATATGCGGATCATATCTGTTTTCTCGCTATCTGACCAAAACGGAAAAGTATTTAAAATATGCGGATCATATCTGTTTTCTCGATATCTCACCAAAAACGGAAAAGTATTTAAAATATGCAGATCATAACTGTTTTCTCGAAACATCACCGAAAAGTATTCAAATTATAACTCTCGCTCGATATACCGCCCAAAACGGAAAAGTAAAATATGCGGATCATATCTGTTTTCTCGCTATCTGACCAAAAACGGAAAAGTAAAATATGCGAATCATATCTGTTTTCTCGCTATCTGACCAAAAACGGAAAAGTAAAATATGCGAATCATATCTGTTTTCTCGCTATCTGACCAAAACGGAAAAGTATTTAAAATATGCAGATCATATCTGTTTTCTCGCTATCTGACCAAAACGGAAAAGTATTTAAAATATGCGGATCATATCTGTTTTCTCGATATCTGACCAAAAACGGAAAAGTAAAATATGCGAATCATATCTGTTTTCTCGCTATCTGACCAAAACGGAAAAGTATTTAAAATATGCAGATCATATCTGTTTTCTCGCTATCTGACCAAAACGGAAAAGTATTTAAAATATGCGGATCATATCTGTTTTCTCGCTATCTGACCAAAAACGGAAAAGTATTTAAAAAATGCGGATCATATCTGTTTTCTCGCTATCTGACCAAAAAAGGAAAAGTAAAATATGCGGATCATATCTGTTTTCTCGCTATCTGACCAAAAACGGAAAAGTAAAATATGCGGATCTTATCTGTTTTCTTGCTATCTGACCAAAAACGGAAAAGTATTTAAAATATACGGATCATATCTGTTTTCTCGATATCTGACCAAAAATGGAAAAGTATTTAAAATATGCGGATCATATCTGTTTTCTCGCTATCTGACCAAAAACGGAAAAGTAAAATATGCGGATCATATCTGTTTTCTCGCTATCTGACCAAAAACGGAAAAGTATTTAAAATATGCGGATCATATCTGTTTTCTCGATATCTCACCAAAAACGGAAAAGTATTTAAAATATGCAGATCATAACTGTTTTCTCGCTATCTGACCGAAAACGGAAAAGTAAAATATACGGATCATATCTGTTTTCTCGATATCTGACCAAAAACGGAAAAGTAAAATATGCGAATCATATCTGTTTTCTCGCTATCTGACCAAAACGGAAAAGTATTTAAAATATGCGGATCATATCTGTTTTCTCGATATCTGACCAAAAACGGAAAAGTAAAATATGCGAATCATATCTGTTTTCTCGCTATCTGACCAAAACGGAAAAGTATTTAAAATATGCAGATCATATCTGTTTTCTCGCTATCTGACCAAAACGGAAAAGTATTTAAAATATGCGGATCATATCTGTTTTCTCGCTATCTGACCAAAAACGGAAAAGTATTTAAAAAATGCGGATCATATCTGTTTTCTCGCTATCTGACCAAAAAAGGAAAAGTAAAATATGCGGATCATATCTGTTTTCTCGCTATCTGACCAAAAACGGAAAAGTAAAATATGCGGATCTTATCTGTTTTCTTGCTATCTGACCAAAAACGGAAAAGTATTTAAAATATACGGATCATATCTGTTTTCTCGATATCTGACCAAAAATGGAAAAGTATTTAAAATATGCGGATCATATCTGTTTTCTCGCTATCTGACCAAAAACGGAAAAGTAAAATATGCGGATCATATCTGTTTTCTCGCTATCTGACCAAAAACGGAAAAGTATTTAAAATATGCGGATCATATCTGTTTTCTCGATATCTCACCAAAAACGGAAAAGTATTTAAAATATGCAGATCATAACTGTTTTCTCGCTATCTGACCGAAAACGGAAAAGTAAAATATACGGATCATATCTGTTTTCTCGATATCTGACCAAAAACAGAAAAGTAAAATATGCGGATCATATCTGTTTTCTCGCTATCTGACCAAAAACGGAAAAGTAAAATATGCGGATCATATCTGTTTTCTTGCTATCTGACCAAAAACGGAAAAGTATTTAAAATATACGGATCATATCTGTTTTCTCGATATCTGACCAAAAATGGAAAAGTATTTAAAATATGCGGATCATATCTGTTTTCTCGCTATCTGACCAAAAACGGAAAAGTAAAATATGCGGATCATATCTGTTTTCTCGCTATCTGACCAAAAACGGAAAAGTAAAATATGCGGATCTTATCTGTTTTCTTGCTATCTGACCAAAAACGGAAAAGTATTTAAAATATACGGATCATATCTGTTTTCTCGATATCTGACCAAAAATGGAAAAGTATTTAAAATATGCGGATCATATCTGTTTTCTCGCTATCTGACCAAAAACGGAAAAGTAAAATATACGGATCATATCTGTTTTCTCGATATCTGACCAAAAACGGAAAAGTATTTAAAATATGCGGATCATATCTGTTTTCTCGATATCTGACCAAAAATGGAAAAGTATTTAAAATATGCAGATCATATCTGTTTTCTCGATATCTGACCAAAAACGGAAAAGTATTTAAAATATGCGGATCATATCTGTTTTCTCGATATCTCACCAAAAACGGAAAAGTTAAATATGCGGATCATATCTGTTTTCTCGATATCTGACCAAAAACGGAAAAGTAAAATATGCGGATCTTATCTGTTTTCTCGCTATCTGACCAAAAACGGAAAAGTAAAATATGCGGATCATATCTGTTTTCTCGCTATCTGACCAAAAACGGAAAAGTAAAATATGCGGATCATATCTGTTTTCTCGCTATCTCTCCAAAAACGGAAAAGTATTAAAACATCCATCAGTATTTATTGTTATTTATATCGCACTAAAAGCAACATATATTGTTTTCGTGTAATTCGGAATGGTAAGTGAACAATTATTAAAGACATGAGGTGAAATGCATGTTATGCGTTCTCCAACTCCAGTTGGTGTCGATATAAATATATATATATATATATATATAGTATGGTATGTTCATGTTATTCATTTATCCCGTTACTTGCTTAACACTTTCCCTCATACGACAATTATGCAGCAGACTTTGAACGTATTTTGTCGAAAAATGGAAAATCTCTATAATTGAATGGATAACCTATGACTTAAAGTTGAAAACATTGTGGCAAAAGGAGAAATTGCTCGTTTTGAGCAATTTCTTCTTTTGTCACTATGTTTTTAAAAAGCCTTCTGCTGCAGAGGTGTCAGAAAGCGTCTATATGAGGGAAAGGGTTAACTATTATACTTGTGATAAGTTCAAAAAATTCACAAGTAATCAAAATTGACTTTGGTCTCCTATACATTCCAGTAACGGCAAAAACAAAAAACAGTTTGCTGTTGACTTAACCATGGTTGTCTTTCAAATGTTCATAATGCATCACCAAAGCCGACATTTGGCACATATGTGAATTCAAATGTTTCCGTAATCGTGTAGCATATGTACGTCAAATCCTGGTAAATTCACAGGGATCATATTTAAAAAAAAGTTTAGTTCCAATTCTTACATGTAAAAAGCGCAATTCTTGTTCGGGTTTTTAAATTGCAGTTCTTTTGTAGTTGTTAACATTAAATTGTTTTGTTTTTTTCTCCTCCGCAAGAAATTGGCTAACAGTCTTTATGTGGAAAAGCGGCCTGTTGCTTTGAATGTATGCTGTGTGGAGTACTGGTGTGAGCAAATCAGGAAACGCATGAGTAGGTAATATCACTGACACATGGTTGAACACGGTACTTTGAACCTGTCGCCAGCCATTAATGGTGCTGAACTCCTGATTATAGATAGATAGTTGAGTCAAAGTTTAAAAACTGCTCAAAAGTTAACTTGAAATATGAGAATCATAATTGTGAGATCAAATTCGAGTAATAATTTCACTTTCCAGTCTAGTGAACTCTTTTTTACTGGGTAGCCATTTTTTTTTACATTATCATTGACTTTCAGTTTACTGTTTTCCAACATTTGCTGCCAAAATAGTTTTGAACTATGTATTACTTATTTTGTTGTCCCTATTACCAATATTTGCAGAAGTTTCAACATTTCAAAATGTTGATCTCCATCTGGAGTTCAGCACCCTTAACGTCGGGTGAATGAAACGTTCAGTCCCTATATAGTTTGTTGACCCAGAGGTATAAAAATATGCCAAAAGCATACGGGAACTTCAATGAGTCTAGGAATGTTCAATGTCGCATACAGTGAGATGCAAGCTCTCAATTATAACCTGCAGAGGTTTGACAAGGTCGTTATGGTGTCGGCATACGGAATGTGTTATACAAGATACAGCGGAACCTGTGTATTAAGACCACATATGTAAACACAACAATATGGTCTTTGTTCACAGGTGGTCTTTAATTGCAGGGTCATTTATGCAGAAAATTAGAAATTTGGAAACAAAAAGTGTTGTTACTGTAGGTAGGGAATCACTATTCCAAGGTGGTCTGTATTGAGAACTCATTGAGTAATCCTTCACAAACATATAGGTTAAACAAAACATGGTCACCCCTTTGTGTGCTTGTTCAGGAAAACGAAAATAGACATTACCATATCTTTGATTATAGAAAAGAACAGAAATTTTATTTTGATTATATGTATTGCATCTGGAGCGAGCACTAGTTTTTCACCGGCCTCAGTCAAATCAAATTATTTACTCTATGGAGACTTGTCAACGACAACCAGAATCTTTTTCTTCGAGGATCTGCGAGAGTTTGAAACATAGGAGCTCAATAATCAACATTACAGTATAAAACATAGTTTGCATACGAATATATTGTCAAAAGAAATAAGAATATTTTATTGAATTTATTAAAAAAAAAAGCTCATCGCAATAAACTAAAAGTCAGTATACAATATACAAGCACATTTAAGTGTACCTTTTTCATTTGATATACCAAATATTATTTATCTGACATATTGTATAGTTAATTATTTATTTACTTTTGTTTAAGCCATATTCCTCCACTTTGTAAATGGCCATAGACAAATTGTGTCGATATTTGCCAATAAAGGAGTGAATTATATAACCTTACATGAAGGTATAACGGGGATATGTTTGGTAGATTCTTTGCCTTATCTTGCACTCAGAACTCAGATAGCGTGCATTCTGGGTGAAGAGTATACACGTTGAAATTGAAATACACCTTCATCTGTGACATCGACAATTGAAATTCAGTCACATTAAAAGAGTATTTCTTTCGTATACAAATGTAAAGTTTTATAACTTTCTCAAAATTATAAAAAAGTTAAACGGTCGAACCTGTGTTTAAAGACCACCCATGGGACGAGATCAATCTGATCTTTGTTCACAGATGGTCTTTAATTACATGGTCATTTACGCAGAAAATGAGTACTGAGCTAAAAACAGGAAATTGCTATACATATTGCTATGTGATCTTAAGCACATGATTAATCCGATGATGGTGGCATTTATTCGTTAAAAATCTACGTGTAAATCTTAATACAGTTGACACAATTCAAGAAGCAAACCTATTGTTTTCAAATTCAATGTAAAATGGTTAATGAGTAGTTCGAAGACATTATAACAGATGCATGGTTGGCTCATGGGCTCTCGATGGTATGTACGGATATCCTCCCGTGATCTCTGACTATCAGCCATTATAACACTTTCAAAAAAAGTAATCATTTAACATAAGTTTGAAATACAATATAAAAAATAATAACAATACTAAAATTTTAACATTTATAAAAATATTTAAATCTATGACTGAATTTATTATTTACATAAAAATAGTATTTTGTTTGAAAGTTTTATTAAATCGGGGGAGGTTAGTCGAACATCTAACTGAGTGCCTAGTGGCTGGCTAAGTGGTTACAATAAATAAAAGGTAAAATACACACATAGTTAATTAAAATAATGTCTTTACCTTTGGCGATTTTCTTTTTAAACTTCTTTTGAAATAGTCCTGTATTCACACTATTGGTGTTGTTAAAATAAAAGAACGGGATTCTTCGGGAGAGATACGGTAATGTAAATAGAAGATCTCTTGAAAATCCTAGTCGCGAAAACCAATTATGTACGTATTGGCTCCAGAGGAAAACTGTTGACTGCAATATCGCTTCTATTTGTCGAGTATTATCCACACAGCGCTCTGTTGTTGCTATGGTATTGCTATAAGAGAAACACATAGTAACCAGTGTCACGTGAGAATCGTCCCGAGGGCGCGATGAAATCATTTCACTCTCACGAATTACTTGTGACTGACTTAATACAACTGGGACAGTTTCAATGACACTTATACAACAGTAGTAAGGCCGTTTGGCATATTTTCCTTGCTATGAAGCAATTGACTATATAAAACACAAATACAAGGAAACAGTCTCTCCAAAACGGAGCATGATTCATTTGAATGCCCGGTAGCTTATTGATAATTATAACATTGTCCATTGGAAATATTTCCGAGTAGAAAATGAAGTAAAAAACCTTAGCTCAATCTGATCATAGTCTGATGAGAAGCATACTCTTTGTATACAGCATGTCAGAAAAGTGAACTCTGCACATGTGTTATAATAATATAACTAGTTTCAAAGAGTTACTTACAGTTTTAACTCTTTCAGTGCCAATGACAATATTGAGGTTTTTTGCTATACATATCCAGGTGAGACAGTTCCTAACGATCTGTCTCACCTGAAATCAGCATTATTTACGTTTTAGTAATTAAAATATCCCAAAACTCTTGTTACGTGAAATATAGATTCACTAAATGTTGAACATGGACAAGCCTGCTGCCTGTGGCGCTAAACAAGTTCTACGACATCTCTGTCACTAGATAGGACGGTCTGGTTTAGGCTGTTAGTACAGTATACGGCACCAGAGGCGGATATACTCCAAGAGGTGATTCATCTATTTTGATTATGATACATTTTGTATATTTTAATTAATTCATTCATCTTAATATATATCAAATTTGACAACCATGGATGTTAAAGATGAGTCTAAATCTTTTTGGAGACTCAATGCTCTTGTTGGTGGTTTGCTGTTTCAGTTTTAATGCTCTTGTTGTTGGTGACTCGCTGGTTCAGTATTAGGACCAGCCAATATAAAGGTTTTGCGCATTGTAAACGCCTTTTTGTTTTTAAATCCATTGATATGTTTCGGTATTCTCACCTTAGTAGTAACGACGTTGACTTTGCGGTGGCACAAGAAGGATAGCGTCTCTGTTAACGTGTGATTGACTGGCCGTGTTGTCTTGGTTAAAGGCCATGCTAATATTTCGTTCTCCAGGAAACATCATATTGATATTTGTCAATGAAAAGCTTCAATACCTCATGAATATATAACTTTGAATTGACTTTGAACCCACTTTTCTATAATCCACAGGTTAGTTTTACAATGTTAACTGACGCCTGGCCAGTCCATGAATCCTAGTGCAACTAATTGTGTTTTGGAGCGTCGTCATCACGGTTCGTCATGACCATAGCTGCCTCCGATGTTAAAACATGGCATCGTCATTGGTAATAACGTTTTTCCAAATCTTCTGAGAAGAGGAAATTAATTTAAAATCTATAGATAAATGTTGACTTCTGTCATCTCATATGAATAGTCAGCCACAGCAAAAAATAGTAACCCAAAATTATTCGATGGATAACCCTCAATGATCATCGATCACTGGACATTGTATCGCGTACAGCCATAACCTTTTGAACACTAGTTACTGCCTAAAATAGAAAAGTTCAAAATTAAAATTACAATTACAAGAATTTAATAATATTGCAATATATAATATGGAGTTTAATAACGGTTTCAACAAC
Source organism: Serripes groenlandicus (assembly GCA_031761405.1). Taxonomy (NCBI): domain Eukaryota; kingdom Metazoa; phylum Mollusca; class Bivalvia; order Cardiida; family Cardiidae; genus Serripes; species Serripes groenlandicus. Next base: position 33,466,845 of record JASEVX010000002.1, read on the forward strand.
AGTTCAGCGTCGGCCATGGAGACAGACAGTTCACAAAGATAATGCTTTCGGTCCTTTGATAACTATTATATATTCTGTTGTTGAATAAACAACTCACAACGTGTCAATAAAACAGACATACCGAGGGCACATCACGAACATACATCGTTATGAGCTACATTACTTATTTATAGCTAGTCCTAATGAGCCACATATTGTTTCTTTGAATTTTGACAAAGAAATGATCATTGTCATCTTGTCCTATTAGATTGTTTGGCTTCTATGACTTTAAGCCACCGAAGTCGTTGGACAACTGGCAATTAATTGTCTTCTTCAGCCAGGATTAAAATTGTCAATTTAACTATAATCGAATTCATTGAATTGTTATAATCACGAGGAATGGCCGTATATACTATGCAAGAACTTGTTAGTTAGTTGTGTTAGCTGTGTGTATATACATGACTTTTACCAGCAAACCGTTATTTTTGCTTATAATCACGGATTCATGAATTTATTTTCGGAAACAGACCCCATAATACAGTAGATTAATTAGTTCTTGTATGGTGTGGGTTCCTATATTATTCATAAATATATTTTTAAACAAGAGGACCATGATTGTCCTATATCTCTTACCTGATTAACAGAACTTTAATAGTTTTTGAAGATTTAAGAAAGCGAGCCGGTCCCGGTGGCGATGGTCATCAACAGCTCGAAATAATTTGAAAAATCTTGGTCGAGGGTCACCCAAGGAATTTAAAGTTGTCTGCGTTACGGTAGTATAGAAGAGAACGTATGTCGTAACATGTACGAATCACAAGCTGGTAGTTGTTGCACGTGTTAACCGTGCAGTGGGGGTATAAAAGGATGTTTTTGGCGGGTTCTCGTCAGTTCGACGCAAGACTTCTAGCAGTTGACTTCGTACCGCTTACATGATGGAAAACCGTGACGAATTATCTAATCTTGTGGAGGAGCATGTTAAGGAAGCCATGAAGCAGGGGCACAATGAATTATTGCAACAGATAGGCACAATGATGGAAAAGATAAGTTATTCATCTTGTTCACCTCGTCTTTCTATGTTAGAATTGCCAAAATTTAAACGTAAAAGCAACGAAGAGCAGTTCAAGTACAATATGAAGGTACAGACATGTATTGAGCAGACAGAGTCTTCGTTAGACGCAGGAAATATTCAGGAATCAAAAGCTAAACTAATTGAAGGTAAATTCAGGCAATTACTTAAATACATATTTATATGGTTTTAAATTCATTAGATAGCTATATTACATTTGTAGATATGCACGTGTTATTTACGTGACTAAGGAACCGTTATTTACAGGGCGGATTTACCGCGGGTTTTCTTTGCTTTCCGTTTTCATCCTGCACGTCAAAGTCATAGTGTATTTATGCTTGAATATGATTATTTCAGCCAAGAATACGGTAATGCAAAGGCAGAAGCACATACAAGTGGCTGATAGCTCTGAGCTAGGTTGGCGTGTTGTTGCGGAATATCAGTCCAACCCAATTGCTAGTGACAGCGATGATGAAAAAAGAATGTATCGTGCGGAAGCCAGGGCATCTAAAAAAGCCAAAATGGACAGGGGCAAGAAACGTTTCAGGACCAACCCTTACAGAAGACCGTCTTCTACAGAGTCGTCTGCTGTACAGTCAATGAATGGTGGGAATGGCAGCAGAAAGCCAGGGTTTTGCTTCACTTGTGGAAAACCGGGGCATTGGAAAAACGAGTGCTCTCAAGCTCAAACAAATAATAAGATAAGTGGGGATTTATATTTATCTGCATTAATGGTCGGAAACCATTCAGTTTCTTATGGAGATAAAAATGACGGCTCGGATAGTCCGCACAGGGATGTGGAAGATGGCAATGATATAGATAGTCATGTACAGGAGTTATCTCCCGTCGGTCGTCTAAAGAGTAATTATGATAAATGGGCTCAAATATCCGATAACATGTATATTTTAGAGGTAGTAAAGGAAGGTTACAAGTTACCGTTTAAAGTTTTGCCTAATTCGGTACAGTTGAGAAATAATAGGTCTGCTAGAGACAATCCAGGTTTCGTTTCCCAGCAGATTCAAACATTGTTGAAAAAAAGGGTTATTACATTGGTTCATACTAAACCAGAGGTTGTTAATCCATTGACGGTTGCATACAATAAAACGGGTAAACCTAGAATGGTATTAGATTGTAGGCACATAAACCCATGTTTGCATCTGTTTAAGGTAAAATTCGAGGATATCAGGATAGCTGAGCAAATGTTTGATTTATCAAGTTATGTATTTACATTCGACTTGAAAGGTGCATATCATCATGTAGATATATATCCTGATCACAGGACTTATCTTGGATTCGCTTGGTATGAGGGCGGCACTGAGAAATATTACATTTTCAATTCATTACCTTTTGGCATTTCTTCCGCTGGTCATATTTTTACAAAACTTTTAAGAGTAATGGTGAAATATTGGAGGTCAAACGCGATCACATCGATTATGTTTTTAGACGACGGAATAGGCGGTCATAGCAAATATGACTCTGCGTTAAAGGCTAGTAAATTCATTCAAACGTCTTTAGTAGACGTGGGTTTTCTTTTAGCTGTCGATAAATGTCAATGGAATCCATTAAAAGTAGGTTATTGGCTAGGACATGTCTTAGATTTCAGAATTAACAGATTGTTCATTATAGATGATCGCATACGAAGGTTAGAGATTAGTTTGAAGTCTGTATTAGTACAGCTTGAAAAAGCCGACCAAGTAATAGCGGTCAGATTTATCGCATCTGTTGTTGGTCAAATAACTTCTCTGCAAAGCGTAATTGGAAAGATAGTAAGTCTGAAAACAAGGTACTTGTACAAGTCCATATGTAGTAGATTTACATGGAATTCGTTGATTCAAGTTCCAATCAAAGCAATTTCAGAATTGAGGTTTTGGCTCGAAAACGCTCGAAAGCTTAATTAACATTGGAAAGTCGTTAAAACAAGATAGAAACATAGAAGCGTGGGTGTTTTCAGACGCTAGCGACCAAGGATATGGTGGTTACATAGAATTAATAGATTCGCATCGGAATGCAGGAGTGAGTTCTAGTATCTGTCACGATATATTGAGAAGGTCCGATAATGTTAAAAATGAGCCTAGAGGGTTAGGTTTTGCTAAAGACTTAGGTTTAGGCACATATAATGGAGAATACATTCAAACCAAAGATAATTGCTATAATGGATACGAGTCGTTGTATAGTTGTTTTAACAATAAATGTTTGTTTTGCTCTTGGAGAAGCATGAGATCAGAATCGGAAAATAACGTAAGTATCATAGAAAATACAAGTGAGTCAATACTCCCGGAAGTGAGTAGGAATATTAAATCGGATATGCTCCCGGAAGTGAGCAGGAATATGAAATCTGATATGCTCCCGGAAGTGAGCAGGAATATGAAATCTGAGATGCTCCCGGAAGTGAGCAGGAATATGGAATCGGGTATGCTCCCGGAAGAGAGCGTGTGTGAAAGCGCAGTTATATCTATGTATTCATCAGAAATATACGGGTCTTGGTCATGTATAGAATCAAAGAAAAGTTCTACATGGAGGGAAATGGAGGCAGTCAGACGGGTCATTATAAATAATTTATCTGACATTAAAAATAAGCACATTAAAATTATGTCTGATAATATAAATGTAAGCACAATTCTGTTATCTGGTAGTAACATTGAGGAGTTACATGTTATTTCACTATATATAAATGAATTGTGTAATAGTGCAAACATAACTTATGTACCAGAATGGATTTCTAGGGTTTATAATTCAAAAGCAGATGCATTAAGCAGACGCTTAGATCAAGATGATTGGTTTGTTCACGACGGAATGTTCCGGTTTTGGGATGCAAAATGGGGTCCGCACGACGTCGACAGGTTTGCGTCAAATTTGAATAACAAATGTAGGAGATTTAACTCGAAATGGTGGGTGCCTGGTGTAGAAGCTGTTAATTGCTTCGATCAAGATTGGCAAGGAGTCAACAACTGGTTAGTACCCCCACCAAGTGGTGTATTAAAAAGTCTGAAAAAATTGCAAAGCGATTACGCTGTAGGTACTCAGATAATCCCGGAGTGGGAGTCGGCCTCGTTTTGGCCATATATAATTGATGATAAGGGTGTGTATAAGAATTACGTTAAGGATAATTACAATTTGCCTAGTTCGGCTATATGTTGTGGCAAAGGGAGTAAAGGCATGTTTTCAAAAGCAAAAATGTCTTTTAGAATGGTCGCATTAAGATGCGACTTTCATTCAGTCTAGGAGCAAATGAAGATGAAATGTACTGATTGTATTTTTGTTAACAGGTATTGGGATAAAACATTCTTTGAAGAGAAAATTCGAAGAGGCGGGCGGCGTAAATGTACAAGATGCGAATACATGCATTGACAAAATGGCGGATCAGATTTTAGGATCGCGGGCAGACTCCACTGTGAAAAAGTACTCTTACCAGATAAAATCGTTTGATGAGTTCTGTGATGCTAAACATTTACCAAAGAGGCCTGCCCATAGTATTCATGTTGCCTGGTATATATCGAATCTGATTGATTCTGGTAAATCATATGGTGTCGTTTCCTCGGCGGTTTATGCCATCAAATGGTTGCATCAGGTGAATGATTTCACGGATCCAACTGTTTCATCGACAGTGAGCCGACTGATTGAATGTGCTAAACGTCGAAATTCCAAGCCAATCTCCAAAAAAGACGTTATCACTACCGATCAGCTTATTGAGTTATGTAATATGTATATTGCTTGCAACGACGTTTTAGTTCTAAGAGATTTAACCATGATTTTGATAGGTTATTCGGGTTTTCTTAGATTTAATGAAATGAGTGAAATGAAATGCTCTGACATAGAAATACGTCCTGATCATTTAATTCTGTTTCTTAGAAAAAGCAAAACCGACGTCTATAGAGCAGGCAGGCAAGTGCTAATCAGCAAAGGTGTTTCTAGCGCATGTCCCTATAACATGCTGCAACGGTATTTGAGTTGCTCCGAGTTGATGCTAGGTACGCATACATATCTTTTTAAGCCAGGATGTAGATCAGGCTCTAAATGTTTCTTGTTGAAGCAGAATAAACAGTTAAGTTATACTAGAGCACGAGAATGCATAGTAGGTCGCTTGAAATTAGTAGCACCAAATTTGAAATTAGGCACTCATTCTTTGCGTGCTAGCGGTGCTACCACCGCGGCCAACGCTGAAGGCGTGTCGGATAGATGTCTTAAGAGACACGGTAGATGGAAGTCCGATCTGGCAAAAGATGGTTACATAGACGATTCTTTAGAAAAGAAACTTTACATAACAAAGCAACTAAAATTGTAAATTGAATTCGGATAGCTTTTCTCTCTAACATTTGTTCAAGTTCTATCGCTGTCTTGCCCATGCAAAAGGTGTTTGTTTGCGTTTAGTAGTGTTAGGACTTTAAAGTTCTCTGCGTTACGGTAGTATAGAAGAGAACGTATGTCGTAACATGTACGAATCACAAGCTGGTAGTTGTTGCACGTGTTAACCGTGCAGTGGGGGTATAAAAGGATGTTTTTGGCGGGTTCTCGTCAGTTCGACGCAAGACTTCTAGCAGTTGACTTTGCGATATCCGAATTCAATATAGTTAGTACAGGAATACAGTATTACTTATAAGACGGTATATAACTTGTATATAAATTTATCAGATACGTGTCTGTGTACGGTCTTTCAATTGCGCAGGTTTTCCAGAGTTTTTCATTTAAAAATGTTTTTATCTCTGTTTTTTACCCCTGGGTCAATTGAATGATTTCTGTGTACAGAAGTACCAGTGACACAGTGCCATATTACATGTCTATGTTTATGTTAAATGATTGAATGCTTTACAAAAGACTTCAATGTACAATGCCTGTTTTTAATCAACTGCAATTAAATCGCTGTCTTGCCCATGCAAAAGGTGTTTGTTTGCGTTTAGTAGTGTTAGGACTACTTGTGCCAAATTATGTTCAAATCGGGCCTATACTTTTGTTAAAGAAGATTTTTTAAAGTTTTCACTACACATGAATGTAAATATAAGGAAAAGAAGACTCGCCAGATCTGAATTAGTTTGACAATCTTGGTAGAAAGTCACAGAAGGAACATGTATTCTATATTGTTTTTAAATCAGGCCATTCTTTTTGTAAAAGAAGAATGTCGAAGTTCTAACGTTACATACACACACTTTGACCATGGCGTCCATGTTTTAAAACGGATTGTAAAAATGAACAATCTTGGAAGAGGATCGCCCAAATTTTATTCAAATCGGGCAAGCACTTTTGGGAAGATTGTTAAAGTTTTAGCATTTCTAGTCTTTCTAATTCCGCAGCAGCCAAAGCTCTACAAGGAAATAATTTGTATGAACAACTAAGAGGAACTCCTAAGGAGAATTCCTGTGCAATAATTTTGAAATTAGTCTATTGGTTTAGGAGAGGTTGTTTGTATGAAAATGCGAATGGACAGACAGACAGACAGACAGACACAACAGACAGACAGACGGTGAGTGATCAAAATAGCTCAACCGGCATTTCGTGCTCAGGTGAGACAAAACAAAACAAATCAGACCGCGTGCACACAATTGTGTTCGTGGTATGTAAAGATAAGTATTCCTAAGAGCGCCAGTCTGCATTTTGTGTTTGTGGTATGTATGTAAAGAAAAGTATTCCTAAGAGCGCCAGTCTGCATTTTGTGTTTGTGGTATGTATGTAAAGAAAAGTATTCATAAGAGCGCCAGTCTGCATTTTGTGTTTGTGGTATGTATGTAAAGATAATTATTCCTAAGAGCGCCAGTCTGCATTTTGTGTTTGTGGTATGTATGTAAAGAAAAGTATTCATAAGAGCGCCAGTCTGCATTTTGTGTTTGTGGTATGTATGTAAAGAAAAGTATTCATAAGAGCGCCAGTCTGCATTTTGTGTTTGTGGTATGTATGTAAAGATAATTATTCCTAAGAGCGCCAGTCTGCATTTTGTGTTTGTGGTATGTATGTAAAGAAAAGTATTCCTAAGAGCGACAGTCTGCATTTTGTGTTTGTGGTATGTATGTAAAGAAAGGTATTCATAAGAGCGCCAGTCTGCATTTTGTGTTTGTGGTATGTATGTAAAGAAAGGTATTCATAAGAGCGCCAGTCTGCATTTTGTGTTTGTGGTATGTATGTAAAGAAAGGTATTCATAAGAGCGCCAGTCTGCATTTTGTGTTTGTGGTATGTATGTAAAGAAAGGTATTCATAAGAGCGCCAGTCTGCATGTTGTGTTTGTGGTATGTATGTAAAGAAATGTATTCCTAAGAGCGGCAGTCTGAATTTTGTGTTTGTGGTATGTATGTAAAGATAATTATTCCTAAGAGCGGCAGTCTGCATTTAATTGTATCCGAAATATGCGGTACTTCAAACTAAATGTGAAATCTAAAAATAAAAAAAACCCGCATTGTTTCAAAACTTTTAGTTTGTTGTAATACATTTAAACTAAGTGCAAATGTGAAAACGAGTGCTAAATACCGACACAATGTTATAAAATGCTATGCAAAGAGCCCCACTAGATGCCTTGATATCTCTCCGTTTAGTTAAGTTCGCTTGTAAACAAAGAAAAAGACGAACCAACCGCTATGATAAGTTGAAAGCTGATTATCTGTTTCCTGGGACACCCCAACTTTTATTCTCTCATTATTTCTCATAATATCCATATTGGATCGATAAAAAGGGTTTTCCAGTATCAATGAGTGCCAGCATTGTAAGAAAAAGACTGGAAGTCACACTCCTAGTCCATATTATGGAAAGAATTGGCCACAAAAGTGGTCTGAAACAGGGTGAAAAAAAGTAGGACAGAAATATCAATTTGACCCTTTATTCCAAAAATCACCCAACAAAAACCCAGGCGGTTAGTGTAAAATTGTAGAGCTGCTAATTCTCTGAAAACAATAGGCAGGCAATCTGTGGATGCAGTCAGAAATACCACGTTTTCAGCTCCTTTTCAAGCAAGCTGGTATTCAAAATTACCTCTCAATCCACGCCTAGCTCTGCAACCAGTGTTGTCAAACCGGAAGGAGAAGTGGGTTTCAACTGAACAATTCATTCCCATGCTTCGAGCTTACTTTTCACATTTATAAACATCAAAATCAACCATTTACCCAAAAATGTACCCAAAACTTACTATTTGTCATTATTTCTATTTTAGACCTTGGCTAAAATGCGAATATCCCGAAAGCATGAGTTATGTGTCACCAAAACGCAACAGTTTATTTTAGCGCACTTCATTGGTACTATACCAAGAAATATCTAGAAAGATAAACGGCGGTCAATATGGGAAAACACTAATAAAATGGAACACGCAATAATGTATGTGTTTACCAAAGACTAATCGGCCTTCTCCATCCGCGGTTTCAGTTTCTATGAATAGATTTTCAAGGCCGAGAATACGCCACATGACTGGAGATTACGCGAGGTTCCCAAGAGGTGTATAAGTTTCAATTGACGATAAATAACTGAAAATTTATCATGTTTATTTTGCTCTTAGATATTATATTTCATTCGTTTTCACTGATTTTTTCACTGAAATTTATTTCTTAAGGAAAAACAATATAAAGTTAGTATGCAGAACATTTCATATTAAAACTTCATCTTATTAGTGCCTCTCGTAGGATCGCCAACTTAACTATGAGCCAATCTAAACGTTTCATTTCCTTTTTTCTTCGACATTATTCATTAAATACAACATTTGATTGGTCAAAACCGATGTTAAACAGCTATCGCCGAAAAAATACAAGGTCAAAATTGACCCTTTACATCTACACTGAAATACAATGACATTGACGCCATAATACCACCCTGAAAAACCTCAAACCAATGAACTAACCAGATAACAACACGGACAAACCTAATTTAACAATCAACAGCTCTGTCTACAAACATTCCGTGCTGAAGAAAACACAACCTCAGCGTAGTTGCTGCGATAATCTGAACCACCACGGTGGCGTATTGAAAGAGCGTCCGCCTCGAGGGCGTGAGGTCGCGGGTTCGATCCCCCGACTGAGTTATACCAAATACTCTAGAACTCGTAGAAATGGCTACCTTCCTTGGCGCTTAGGGTTACGGGGTAAGCACCACGACTGAATGGCTGGTGTGAGGATAAATTGACCAGTAGTACTGGTGACTTATCCAGGAAACGTCGTGATATAACTCAACAATTGTTAAAAGCGGCGTTAAACACCAAACAGTCAAGCGAGTATCTGTCTTAACACCAGTGCTATCTCATACAAATGTTTGCTGTCTATTTGGCGAACAGCGCGAAATCCGGTCACTCTGCGCGGTTGCGAAGGTTAGTTTCATGGAGCTTTGTGTAGTTTTACTGCCGAGGTCATGTTGAATAACAAAATTGTTGTCACAAATAACTTTGAGCTGAATTATAATAATAATTAATCAAAGCACTGAAAGTGCTGTGGGACGGTACCCATTGTATGAGGGGGGAACAGATGGTCAACTGTTCCATTTTTTGGAAAGTTACAACACAAGTCACATATTAAATAAATTTAAAAAAATGTAAACAAAAAAGCAGAAATGCATACAGTTCAAACATTTATTTAAGACAGGGTTAACCTTATTTCCAGAGATCTATAATTAAACTCTTGAACTGTAGACAGTAGATACAGTTAGATAAACAAACACATTTGTGATAGGTAATTTATCACATGGATAAACTCTACAGCAGATGATTTGAAAATGTTTAACTAAAGATACTGGTAAATCTGTATTGATGAAACTAATAGTGAATAAAACATTGAGAAACCTGTCAAAATTTCTCATACCATCCATCTGTTGAAGATTAGACAACATGTGTCTCTAGTGTAGAAAGGGTAAAATAGTACCTGTAGCAAAGATATTTATTATCTATAGTATCTAAAGAATCAACTTAATATTAACACTCTTAGTAAAGAGTCATGCAAGGAACATTTGAGAGAAATGTGGTGACTAGAGTGTTTACAAAATAGTTCTCAGTATTGGCCTAGTGACCTAGTTTTTAGCCAGACCATATTCGAAGTTAGCCTAAATATCATCAAGATAAACATTCTGTTAAAGTTTCATCATGCTAGAGTTAAAAACATGGCTTCCAGATCATTAACAAGATTTTTCTTAAATTTGATCAAGGGACCTAATTTTTGACTCAAAATGACCAATGTCTAAATTTGCCTGTATATCATCAAGAAAAACTGTCTGACAAAGTTTCAAGCCGCTAAAGTCAAAATTGTGGTCTCTTAAGTGTTAAATCAAGATTGTCCTACAACTTGGCATAGTGACCTAATTTTTTAACAAACATTACCCATATTCAAAATAAATATAATAAAAACAATCATTCTGACAAAGTTTCAGCATGCTCAAGCTAAAAGTGCCGCTTCCAGAGTCTTAAACCTTTCCATCATACGACAATTCTGCAGCAGACGACTTTGAACATATTTTGTCAAATGATCCAAAACCTCTATAATTGAATGGATAACCTATGACTAAAAGTGGAAAACATTGTGGCAAAAGGAGAAATTGCTCGTTTTGAGCAATTTCTTCTTTTGTCTCTATGTTTTCAAAAAGCCATCTGCTGCAGAACGCCTCTAGAATATGAGGGAAGGGGTTAACAAGATTTTCCTCCAACTTGGCTTAGTGCCCTAATTTTTTATCCCAAATAACCAATATTTGAAATTGGCCTATCATCAAGACAAACTTTCTGACAAAGTTTCAAAATGCTCAATACAAAAATGCAGTGTCTATAGTGTTTGGCTAAGTGACCTAGTTCTTTACTGGATCTGACACATATTCGAACTTAGGCTAGATATCATACAAGCAAATATTCTGAGAAAGTTTCAACATGCTCAAGTAAAACATGCGGCTTCCAGAGTGTTAACTAGATTTTCCTATAATTTGAGCAGTCCCGCGAGCAAACCAACATTGTGGACTCTGCGTAAAGTATCGATCCGGATCAGCCTAAGCATGCCACACAGGCTTACAAGGATAGACAAATTTCACCTGTGGATTTTCTGTCAAATTGACCTGTAACTTAACCAACAATGTCCAATTCTCTAATACAACCAAAATACACAAAAATCGATACTTTTTACCCCAAAACATAGGCTACACTCAGCCTATTTAGTATACAATGAGAAGAAGAGTATTAGATGAACAAAATAGTTTGATTGATTAATTGGGGTTTAACACCATTTTCATCAATCTTTCAGTCATATCACGGCAGCCAGTTCAACTACTCATATGTTTCTTGGCTTTCTCATACCAGTACTTCACACATCATACTTTCCAAGCAACTGGCTGCTTTTCCACATAGTCTGAAAGCCCATTGGTGGTAGTCATGTCAAATTTCGGAAGGAATGTAGGCCAAGCTGGTGTTCGAACTCACAACCCCTGGATTAACAGCCTGTGTCTCTACTGACTGAGCTACGGTAAACTGAGTAATAAAATAGGAAACATGCTGTACCAAAGTGAGCTTGCAAAGATATTTTCAAAGTTGTCTGCTGTAGATTGGTTAAATTTGGGTAAAGTTTTTAAAAAGAGCCTGTGATATTGTTTCCGTTCAAATATTTCTTCCAATCCTTGAAGTTTGCAAAAAAATCAACAGGTCAAAATGTACAGTTGTGTTAAAAATTTCAAACTTTTCTTCCCATTGCTATGTTCAACAATTGAAAAATTGGGGACATATTTTGTACATGTAAATTCTGTTGCATGATGAGTACATATCAACTTGAATATACATAGAAAAAAATAGTAAACTGACCTTTGAATGTATAATAGGTTGTAGACAATAATTATGCAATAGAAAATCTTTAAACTTTATGTCAGAAGTTAAATCTCATAATGTGCTTTTTCCTTTTGTGATCAATAATTTGATTGTGAAATTAATTCTTCTTATGAACATGTACCAGTACTCTCTGGAATCTAGACAGAGAAAGCTTTGATCAGATTTAAAAAACAAGAGGCCCAAGAGGGCCAGTATCGCTCCACGGCCATTAGGCAAAAATTAAATCTTCAAACAGCCCCGCCCCCTGATGGCCATGTTTTTGACCAATCAACATTGTTGAAGGAATCTGATAGAGGACCATCCTAGGAACATTTCTACAAAATTATTTGAAAATCAGCCAGAAACTTTCGGAGGAAAAGATTTTTTTTAAGTTTTCACTATAGCCATATAAGGCAAAATAGCCCCGCCCCCTGACAGCCATAGTTTTCGACCAATCAACTTGGCTTGAAGGAATCTGATAGAGGGTCACCCAAGGAACATATCTACAAACTTATTTGAAAATCAGCCGGACACTTTCGGAGGAGAAGATTTTTTAAGTTTTCACTATAGCCATATACGGCAAAATAGCGCCACCCTCTGACTGCCATGTTTTTCGACTAATCAACATGGCTTGAAGAAATCTGATAGAGGGTCACCCTAGGAACATTTCTCCAAAATAATTTGAAAATTTGCCAAACACTTTTTGAGGTAAAGATATTTTAAGTTTTCACTATAGCCACATAATGCAAATAGCCCCGAGGGCTAATTATAATATTTCAATCACCCTTTCCCTCAAATAGACACTTTCTGACGCCTCTGCAGCAGACGGCTTTTTGAAAACATGGAGGCAGAGGAAGAAATTGCTCCATACGAGCAATTTCTCCTTTTGTCACAATGCTTTTTACTCATGCCTCTTACTGTTGACAAATGCTAGTAAACTTAGTTTTACTTTTAAATTTTACATCTTGGGTCATTTAACAAACCTTTTACAACTTGGGTCATTTAACAAAACAAATGATCTGCCTGATCAAAATTATCAACAGGTTCACCCTGTGTAACACAATATGTAGTTCAAAATGATCTACTTAATGTTAGTTATCATGTACAAGTGTCTTCCTGGAAGGCTGTGTTATAGCTCAAAATGATTTACTTGAATGTCTTGTTCATAGTAATTAGTTAATTACACAGTTATCTTCCTGTATTATAGTAAACAAAAACAGATCACATTGTGCATCCTTGATTCGTATTTGTGTCGTTTATATCTCCTAGATACTTGTCCTTCCATTCCGTTATTGTTTTCCGAGTTACCTTTACAGAATAAACACTTTCATTCAGAATACTTGTCACAACGACTCGCTGCTGTTACCAGCTTTGGAGAATGTCATTAACGTCGTTTTGTTTTTGTTTTCTACCCGTTTTGTTGCGTCCAGGACTTGCCATGTTCACCCTGTGTGACACAATATGTAGTTCAAAATGATCTACTTAATGTTAGTTATCATGTACAAGTGTCTTCCTGGAAGGCTGTGTTATAGCTCAAAATGATTTACTTGAATGTCTTCCGTCAACATTTCCATGATCTGAAACGAAACAAAAATACATACAGTTACTGATTGCACAATAAAAATAAAATCAAGATGTGTATACATGTCTGCACAAAATCATTCTTTATCACTATATATGTATGCTATGATTTGAATAATAAAATAGTCTGTTTATAATAGATACTTTGCAATTATTGATCTGCATTAAGTTATTTGGGGTTATAATGCATATGTATCCAGTGAAGACTCAGAGGAGCCTATGTATCATATTATGCAGTCTCACCAGTCTTAACTGACCATTTACATGTAATTTAGACCTAGAAACGGCGTAGCATCACTACTTTTATGTCAATATAACTTTATAAATGCCGTCAAGGCAAAGTGTCAGTTAGACATGGATTCACTAGACAATTTATAACATAACGTACACAAATATACATATGTTTTTGTGCGTTAATTGAATAACATTTTTGGCAAAGCATCATGCATATGCTCCATCTAAGTAAAGACAAAATCTAGAAAATTCATTTATCAATATACATTGTATTTCTTCATTCTTTTCAATAACAAACTTGTATACATAATATCATCAATACAAATAATTGTACACACTTAAGTTTGAAAGCAGTTTTCACATCACTTAACCACTTTTGTCTCCTAAGTCCTCAAATGAGCCTAAATAGTGTATACATACAGTAACAATGATATACTTGTATATATATTGAAAGTCTCCGAAGTCCTTCATTTATTATTTTTTATTTTCCTTCATATGCCACCCTTTTAAATAATTAACAGATGTCAGATGATAACACGAACAAGCGAATGTCTACAGGAATTGGGCTATTTTCAGACATACGTGTACACGAAATACATGTGAGCTTATTTTCATATTCGGTTACGATACAGCACAGGGCGAAAAAAAAAATCCACTCCAAATTACAGTTTAATTGACAGACCTACCTCGAACGTTTTACGGATTGATGACTAAATGAACATGTTAGGCTTCCACTCCTTTCTTTCCTGTCAGTCTTCCTCGATATAAAACTTCATGTGTCTTTTCTCCATAATAACAATCTATCGTCAGGGCAGCTTGTCAGATTTCTACTTTCATTTAGAACGGAAGTTGCAAGTTCTCCTTCGCAAAGTTGTCGTTCCTTACCATCTCTTTCAGTAAAATGAATCGAGTGGCTAGATAAGTAGTTGGGAGATAGTTTTTCATGGAAGTGTTTGGCATTATTGTTAATACTACAGATAGTTTTTCATGGAAGCGTTTGGCATTATTCTTAATTCTACCAAACATCCCAAAATCACTTCTGATCTACAAGAAAATCAAAATATCACGTGATATCATCAAAATTGCCGTACTACGATTTTATATTAAACGAAATTTTAAGAAACATAATAACGTATGAATTGTAATAGTGTCAATAATATTTCGTTTCTAAAAATTAAATTCTTTCTGATTGAAACATGTAAAAAATTGGTATATATTCATACATTGTTTATGAATATATTAATTCAAACTTCAACGCAAAATTGTAAACGTAATACTTCAACCACTAATGCTGCCTTTTTACAGTCCTTTTTCAAAATTAAGATATCTTGATTCACCAATGTTTTCGAAAAGCAGTTATATTGCCTGATAATTGGCACTACTTTTTTGTTGTGGGTATAAAAAAAGCCCTCTCGGTTTTTGGTACCCAGCTTTACTCTGTCAAGGAGTCGAGCCATAGGTGCCCGGTCTCAATTCGGACGTACCTACCAATCCGAAATAGCGGATTGTGTTCAAAGATATTGAAAGGTCATTTGAAGCGCACCCATTCATCCAATAGTTTATTTATTTAAACGTAGACCTCTAGAAATACCATAAAAGAGTCAATTCGATTTCTTATTTTAGTATCGTTCGCTTTCAATCGAATAAACAATGAAATAGAAAGGGGGAGTGGAAAAGGAGTGGGAGTCTGTTGACGTAATCGTCTGCTTTTAATGTATTTAGCCGTTCCCCAGACATAGACGCTTTCTGACGCCTTTGCAGCAGACGACATTTGAACACATTATAGCAAAGGATGAAATTGCTCATAAAGAGCAATTTCACCTTTTGCCACAATATGTTTAACTTACTTTGAAAATTATACTTTCTTTTATAGATTATTTCCATAATTTTGCCTAATTGATTTCAATGTCGACTGCTGCAGAATTGATGTGTTAGGGAAAGGGTTAATAGCATCCATTTTAATGGCGCACGCACTTACTACTGTTAACCTGTTAACCCTTTCTCCGAACAGGCGACATTGGACGTCTTTGCAGCAGACGACTTTTGAAATGATTGCTGGTAACAGGAAACATATATATTTCTTTATGTATAATGAGACTATGTGTAATTTAAGACGAGCTCATTGGTGCCGGGTCAATTAATATCTACATTAATTAACAGATTCTCTCGAAATTAATTATAAGTTTGGGTTCCTAATTTGCAAAAAATGATGTCTTTCAGGTTGAACCATACATACATTATTGCCCAGATATGTCATAGGATATATTTTCTGAGACTGTCCTAAAACAAACAAAAAACTGCCAGATACTTTTTTATAAAACTACTCCGGCCCCTTGCAGCCATGTATTTGACTGATTACCACACACGAGTGTCGGGTAGTTTGCAATGACATAAGCTCGACTGGCTTTCAGCCAGTTGACCTAAACTTCAGTCTCTAATATCTGGTTAATGGTAGACCATGAACAACACATATACCTTGGTGGCCTTGTAGCACTCACCCGGGTACCATGGCTCTGTATGATGAGGTGTTCAGAAACAATACATAAAGAAGTCATTCAACAATCAAGAAAAGTGCAGACCCTAGAATATCCACATTTTATTAAATTAGTTTAATGACCTAAATTTTGACCCGAAATATCCCGTATTCCAACTTAGCTCAGATACCATCTAGACAAACAGTCGGGAGTCAAAACTGCGCCCTCTAGTGTCCAGAATGATGTTTAGCTCACCCGAGCACGTGTGATCGCTGACCGTCGTATATCAACATCTGCTGTGCTGTAACCAGTCAGTCAATTGGGATCAAACTTCACAGAAAGCATCCCCTCAAATTCCTCCAACATAATATTGTTCCATGTATAATTCTGGTTTCCATGATTACCAAGAAAAAACTTATTTTCGTTCTTCTCCAGAATCGGTAGGCAGACTTTCAAATAATGTTATATACATGTTCCTTGGTGACCCAAATCCTATCAGATTCCTTCAAGCCATGCCGATTGGTCGAAAAACCTGGCCGCTAGGGGCGGGGCTGTTTTGCGTTATATGGCTATAGTGAAAACTTTAAACAAAATCATCTTGCCAATTTCTATATAAACTTTTGTTGAAATGTGCCTTGTTGACCCCATATCAGATTCCTTCAAGCCGCCTGAGTGAAACATTTAAAAATCAATCTCTTGGGAAGTAACAGGCCGATTTCCAAATAATTTTGTAGTCCAAAGTTTCATTTAAAAATGTTGAACGGTTTTTGAGTAATGAGGTAAGGTTAAAGTTTTGGGTCGACGCAGACGACGAAGGTAATGATATCATGATAGCCTGACAAATTTTCTTTAAAAAGAGACGAGCTAAAAAGGGTCATCCGATTAGCATTTCTGGTAACTTATATTGGAATCAGATGAGGACTTAAACATGTTGCAATTTACCCAGTTTATGATGCCGTCTGGCAGACCATGCCCATGACTTTGAACAACTATTTCAGTAGAGGGTCGTACAAGGAAAACTTTTACCAAATATTCATGAAACCAGGCTTTCTTTAGAGGCCCCGATTGTTTTAAAAATAAATATGGCTTGAACAATTTAGAACATTTCTGACAAAGTATCTTGAAATTAGACAAGGATTATCAGAATGTTTTAGTTTTGCCATTTTACTACAGCCTGTTGGCCATGTTTTACAATCAATCAGTTTGAAGTCACTTAAGGATCAACTAACTGTTTACCAGAATCAAAGTTTTAACTTTTACCATTATTTATTTTGCATAACAACAGTGAGATGTGGCCCCGTTTGGCCAAACCAAGTAATTTGAATAATTATCTTAAATTCAAGTGACATTTTCGAGAGAAACGCATTTGTATTTGTCACCGTTATACCCCTTTTTCTCGTTCTGCCTTGCAGCCGTTGTTTTCGACCAATCAATATGGCATGCATGTAGATGGTCAACCTAGGAACATTTCTGTTACATCATCTTGAAATCAGACTAGAAAGATTGTCATGAAACCCCTTTCTGATGCCGCAGCAACCAGCTATACATAGACATTTATTGTTTCGACGAATTTGAATCACTCTTGTAAAGTTTGGTTTGGTCTTGGCAGAGTGGTTAGATAGGCGTAGTCGATGACCATAACGCACTCCGGGTGACCGCAATAGCTCACATTCAGGACTCACCGTCGGAAACACACGGTTGTTATTCCACTACGCCATGTTTGGAGCGAGCGGAAGGCACAACCGTCGGTGTCCGACGATGATTCAGGGACTGTGCTATGGTCGGCTTTTAAATAGGAACTACCAACTAGAGTTCAGTCTACCTAAAATAATCGATTGAATGGGTTTTATTGCCGTTTTCAACAATGTTCAGTCATATCCCGGTAGCCAGCCTCTCATACCCGTGTTTGTCCAGGCTTACTTACAGCAGCACTCCACGTAACAGTATTTCTAAGCAACTGGCTGCAACTCCATATAGATTATTATCCCATTGCTGGAAGACAAATGACGCTAGTCACATCGACTTTTGTCAAACGCTTGAGAGAATGTTGGCCAAGATGGGGGGGGGGGGTTCAAATTCAGTCCCTGGATTTATAGTCAGTGTCGCTACCGGGGCTTGGCCTGTACAGAGGAACTAACTTACAAATGAACACATAAAAACTTTAAAAATGTTATCTTTCAGGTAAAAATCTTTATTCATTCACTGTTTGTTACTTTTAGACTCGCCAACATTGAACACATCTGATGAAAACGATGGGATATATGAATGATGATCCAGGAAAACCAACTTTAGTTTATTAAGTAAAGGTAACATGTATAAAGATCTGTCAGCGCACCACTTACAACGTATCCTAGTGCACTCTATTTGTAAACAGTTACTTGAAATCTTTTGTGACTTATTGGCAAACAATGTCGAGCTAGATCAAACAAACTGTGAATGTGTAGGTTGATCTGGTTTCTACTGTTCACAGTGCCTTGGCTCATCTTCAAAAATTCGTGAATAGCCTAGTGGAAAACAAAACTTGCTCCTTTTCCCACTTTAATAAAACAAAAGTGTTTGACAGATCACAGGTGTCAGCTGCCAGTGTCCAGTTAACATGTAAGTCACACTAAGGAGGATTGACAGACAAGGGAAATTAATTTTCCTGTCACAGAGTCAATAACCTCATCTACAAAGAAACAAGTGAACAGATTGTCAATTTGTAATGTGATTCAGATTTCTGTCCATCTATTCTTTTCCCTCATTTGAACACTTCAGTTGTACAAGTTAAATGAAAAGCAAACATTAACATCCACACAAAAAACATGATTTTTCAAAGTTTGTGTCAC
Organism: Serripes groenlandicus; assembly: GCA_031761405.1. NCBI lineage: Eukaryota > Metazoa > Mollusca > Bivalvia > Cardiida > Cardiidae > Serripes > Serripes groenlandicus. The sequence continues at coordinate 33,485,731 of JASEVX010000002.1, forward strand.
AGCAGGTAAGAACGGATACTAGTGTATCAGTGTTTGTCCTCACATACAAGAGCTCAGTCACGCAACATTCAACATTCTATTAGGGGATATACGAGTCTCGTTATTTTCGTACCACATGGGGATTTACGTGGAAAAAAAAACATAACCCAGGAGGTTTCTTCCGAGGGATATCTTAATTTGGCAATTTTTGAAAAAGTAAGAAATTACTTAAAACTAGAATTGTTTTTGAAAAAACAGATGTCTCCCCCTCAAATATCTGTCAAAATCTCTCAAAACATTCCAACCTATAAAGCAGACAATGGGTTCTGCACATCACCTGGATGAGGTGAACATCTGACACAAGTTTCATGAAAATCCTTCAAGCCGTTTTGGAGATATGGAGCGGACACGAAAAACAGGCTCAAACCTTTGACCTTCAAGCCTGACCTTGACCTTGAACCGGTATGGTCGGAACATGGGTTCTGCACATCGCCTTCGTGAGGTGAACATCTGACACAAGTTTCATGAAAATTCTTCAAGCCGTTTTGGAGATATGGAGCGGACACGAAATTAAGGCTCAAACCTTTGACCTTCAAGTCTGACCTTGACATTGAACCTGTATGGTCGGGACATGGGTTCTGCACATCGCCTTCATGAGGTGAACATCTGACACAAGTTTCATGAAAATCCTTCAAGCCGTCTTGGAGATATGGAGCGGACACGATTTCGGACAGACGGACGGACAGACAGACAGACAGACAGACGCCCAGGACAAAAACAATATATCTCCCCTGTATACAGGGGGAGACATAATAAATAAGACAAGTTCTTCAATTCCCAGGATGTTTCCATCTCTTTCTACAAATTAAACCTTCAATTTTACGTATGTTGATGTTTTTTCACACGGATATTATTAATGCGGACAAATTTGAAAATCCCATCAGCCAAAAGGTTAACACATCACATTGATTTACTCGAGTACTGTACAGGCTGTTTTGAGTGACACTATTGTCTTGCTATTAACCCTTTCCCACATATAGACGATTTCTGATGCCTCTGTAGCAATAAAACATTTTAAAAACATGGTGACAAAAGTGAGAAAATGCTCATAACGAGCAATTCCTCCTTTTTTTCACCATGTTTTAATTTATTTTAGTACTTAACCCTTTCCCTCATATGGACGCTTTCTGACGCCTCTGCAGCAGAAGGCTTTTTGAAAACATAGTAACAAAATAAGAAATTGCTCAAAACAAGCAATTTCTCCTTTTGCCACAATGTTTTCCACTTTTAGTCATAGGTTATCCATTCAATTATAGAGATTTTCTATTTTTTGACAAATTATGTTCAAAGTCGTCTGCTGCAGAATTATCGTATGAGGGGAAGGGTTAAACCTTCATTTATATAGAGTCATCTGCTTCTGATTTGTTTGATGTGGGTAAGGGCTAACAATATCAATTCATGAAGCTATCATCTAAGTTTGTTAACATTCCTATGACATCAATTAGCACTATGCTTTGATTGCAGATTTCTGTTGCATTTGCTGCTGCATTTGCTGCATCTGCTGAAATTGCGATTGTAATTTCTGTAGTGTGTCCTTCTGGCTATCTTGCTTCTTTTCCAAATCTTTAATTAAACCATCATGTCTTTTTCTGAAACAGGTCAAAATTGTATAATTGATTAAGACAACTGTCAAACCAAGTGGTATGTTATATAGATTTTGTCAATGTGGAACAAGAGCGCCAAATGTCACAAAATACGCCCGTCCTGTTTTTTTAAGACAAATTAAGTATAGTGATAATTGGTTGTACATAAGGCAAATTTAGAGCAGACACTGTTAGTACAGTTTTGGCCATTTCGAGGGACATAAGTGTAGTAACTAAGATAACGTGGTAAGTTATCAAACTTGTCCAAGATATTATGCCAATACACATTCTGACCAAATTTGGAGATGATTGGACAAAGGCTTCTAAAGTTATTGAGCTGACAATCCCAAATTTAGGTAATTACTTTTATAAAAGGGCGATAACTCTTGATTGACTGAAGCGATATCGAACTTGTCTGAGATATTATGCCAATACACATTCTGAACAAAGGCTTCTAAAGTTATTGAGCTGACAATCCAAATTTTAGGTAATTTCTTTTATAAAAGGGCGATTATTCTTGATTGACTACGGCAATATGGCTAGTTATCGAACTTGTCCGAGATATTATGCCAATACACATTCTGACCAAATTTGGTGATGACTGGACAAAGGCTTCTAAAGTTATTGAGCTGACAAGACTAATTTTAGGTAATTTCTAGAATTAAAGGACAATAACTCTTGATTGACTAAAGCGATATGGCTAGTTATCGAACTTGTCTGAGATATTATGCCAATACAAATTCTGACTACATTTGGTGATGTTGGACAAAGGCTTCTACAGTTATTGAGCTGACAAGACCAATTTTAGGTAATTTCTTTAATAAAAGGGCGATAACTCTTGATTGACTATAGCGATATGGCTAGTTATCGAACTTGTCCGAGATATTATGCCAATACACATTCTGACTAAATTTGGTGATGATTGGACAAAGGCTTCTAAAGTTATTGAGCTGACAACATACTGGACGCCGCCCGCCCGCCCGTATGCCGCAGGTAAAACTATAATACGATCCGTTTTTTCAAAACGGGCGTATAAAAAGGAGAACATTCGTAAAATTAGCACTTTTTTTGCCATTCTTTTAAATTCATTTTAATAAAGAAGTTGACATAATACTTGCTTTAAAGTTTCATCACAGTAGATCCAAAGGTTACAAGTGATGTTTGATATGTTGACAAATGAGATCTTACTAGTTTTTCTGTAACTATTGTCAGAAACACAAATTGCTAGTGTACTCTACACAGATTGTAGTAAATCTATAACTATTGCTGAAAACATGACCGGTAAACAATAAGTTTACACATATTGCATTAAATGTGCCATTTTTGTCAAAAACTTAGCTAATATACAGAAAGTCTATCCAAATAGCAGTAAATCTGTGACTATAGTTAAAAACACAGCTGGTATACATTAATGAGCAATTTCTCCTTTTGCAACAATGCTTACAACTCTATCCAATTGTACAGGTGTTACATAATTTTGCCTAGATGTTTTCAAGATCGTCTGCTGCATATTTGTTGCATGTGGTAGAGAGTTAAAGAAGGACTGAACTTACAACTCTCCATTAATATAATCTATTCTCTTCTGAACATTTTGTTTAGCTTCTTCTAAATCTTGTTTTACTAACACTGGGCCAATCATCTTATACACTGTTCCGCTAGACTCTAACCTATCTAACTCCTGAAATATAAAGAAAAACAAGGATTGAGTGAATTACCAGTCACACCATTTGTTTTCCACTTCTCAATCAACAACATCTCAAAAAAGGAAAAAAATTGAAAATTTAAAAAAAGTGGCGAAAGATTTTTCAATTTGCGAAAATGAATGGCGATAACTTTTCATGGTCTCTGGGTTTGCTGTTTAAAGCTGGTTCCTCTTTGGTTTTCCCCAAGTTGTAAATCCTAAGCAAATTGAGGTGCCCCTTTCCTTTAATCCGGGTACCTGTTCGGCTTTCAGTTTATGACACTTCAATGCAAATACACAAGGTGTCATTTCTTTTTGCTGGTGGATAATCCGATAATTGAAGCATGGCGAATCGATTAATATGAATTAAGACCAGCAGTTAAACCATTTAATTAGTTACACAACAATAATTTCACATCTAAATTAGCCAATAAAAACAAATGAGTTTGTCATCCTTGTTCTGAACACCGATATGGGAATGCTATAACATTGGAGCCATATAACACGTACTCTGATGCACAAGTCTTAATTATTATGGTTATAATTTCCTAACTATCATAAAATTGATTATTGATATCGTTTGTAATGAAACTGGATAATTTACGTCTGACTTTAATCAAATTGTTCACCTTTCGTATTCATAAAAGATTGTCTTGGACCGGACTATACCGAGTTTATGACCTGTCATTGTAATTCACTTTCCGTTTGCTCTTCACAGAAAATTCTTGTTTTGAAATTGTTTACCGATTTAATTAAGTCAAACTTAAACTAGAACTATCACTGAAGATGATAAATACCCCCAAAACAGCACCTTGACTCAAAATATGGCTTCCGACCGACCAACAAAATACACGGCACTTCCTCTCAATGTGTTGTATCATCCTATGAAGTTTTATTAAATTCCAACAATTTGTTTTAAAGTTATGCTCTGGACAAGACTCTACGAATAAGGAAAAGTAACAAAGGGCAATAACTCTGTAATTATGTAAATTAGAGTTATGGTTCTTGTACACTGCACTTTCTCTGAGTATGCTCTACCATTGTATGCAGTTTTATTAGATTCCATCTGTTAGTTATAAAGTAATTCTCCGGACAAGAAAAAGTAACAAAGGGCAATAACTCTGTATTTAGATAAAATAGAGTTATGGTTTATGTACACCGCACTTCCTCTCAATGTGTTGTATCATCCTATGAAGTTTTATTAAATTCCAACAATTTGTTTTAAAGTTATGCTCTGGACAAGGCTCTACGAATAAGAAAAAGTAACAAAGGGCAATAACTCTGTAATTATGTAAATTAGAGTTATGGTTCTTGTACACTGCACTTCCTCTGATTATGCTCTACCATTGTATGCAGTTTTATTAGCTTCCATCTGTTAGTTATTAAGTAATTCTCCGGACAAGAAAAAGTAACAAAGGGCAATAACTCTGTATTTAGATTAAATAGAGTTATGGTTCCTGTACACTGCACTTCCTCTAAATGTGTTGTATCATCCTATGAAGTTTTAATAAATTCCAAGAATCAGTTTTAAAGTTATGCTCCGGACAAGACTCTACGAACAAGAAAAAGTAACAAAGGGCAATAACTCTGTAATTATGTAAATTAGAGTTATGGTTCTTGTACACTGAACTTCCTCTGATTATGCTCTACCATTGTATGCAGTTTTATTAGATTCCATCTGTTAGTTATTAAGTAATTCTCCGGACAAGAAAAAGTAACAAAGGGCAATAACTCTGTATATATATTAAATAGAGTTATGGTTTCTGTACACTGCACTTCCTCTCAATGTGTTGTATCATCCTATGAAGTTTTATTAAATTCCAACAATTTGTTTTAAAGTTATGCTCCGGACAAGACTCTACGAATAAGAAAAAGTAACAAAGGGCAATAACTCTGTAATTATGTAAATTAGAGTTATGGTTCTTGTACACTGCACTTCCTCTCATTATGCTCTACCATTGTATGCAGTTTTATTAGATTCCATCCGTTAGTTATTAAGTAATTCTCCGGACAAGAAAAAGTAACAAAGGGCAATAACACTGTATTTAGATAACATAGAGTTATGGTTCCTATACACCGCACTTCCTCTCAATGTGTTGTATCATCCTATGAAGTTTTAATAAATTCCAAAATTTAGTTTTAAAGTTATGCTCCGGACAAGACTCTATGAACAAGAAAAAGTAACAAAGGGCAATAACTCTGTAAATATGTAAATTAGAGTTATGGTTCTTGTACACTGCACTTCCTCTGATTATGCTCTACCATTGTATGTAGTGTTATTAGATTCCATCTGTTAGTTATTAAGTAATTCTCCGGACAAGAAAAAGTAACAAAGGGCAATAAATCTGTATTTAGGTAAAATAGAGTTATGGTTCCTGTACACCGCACTTCCTGTCAATGTGTTGTATCATCCTATGATGTTTTATTAAATTCCAACAATTAGTTTTAAAGTTATGTTCCAGACAAAACTCTACGAACAAGAAAAAGTAACAAAGGGCAATAACTCTGTAATTATGTAAATTAGAGTTATGGTTCTTGTACACTGCAATTTCTCTGAGTATGCTCTACCATTGTATGCAGTTTTATTAGATTCCATCTGTTAGTTATTAAGTAATTCTCCGGACAAGAAAAAGTAACAAAGGGCAATAACTCTGTATTTAGATAAAATAGAGTTATGGTTCCTGTACACCGCACTTCCTCTCAATGTGTTGTATCATCCTATGAAGTTTTATTAAATTCCAACAATTTGTTTTAAAGTTATGCTCTGGACAAGACTCTATGAACAAGAAAAAGTAACAAAGGGCAATAACTCTGTAATTATGTAAATTAGTTATGGTTCTTGTACACTGCACTTCCTCTCATTATGCTCTACCATTGTATGTAGTTTTATTAGATTCCATCTGTTAGTTATTAAGTTATTCTCCGGACAAGAAAAAGTAACAAACGGCAATAACTCTGTATTTAGATAAAATAGAGTTATGGTTTCTGTACACCGCACTTCCTCTCAATGTGTTGTATCATTCTATGAAGTTTCGTTCAAATCCTATGTTGCATTGTTAAGATATGGTCCGGACAAAATATGGCTTCCGACCGACCGACACAGTGACTCCTATATACCCCCCCAAAACTTTGTTTTTTGGGGGTATAACTATCACTTGACTTAACATGCATCAAAACATATATCTATAAATTTGATTCTTGGTTAAAAACAAAGGAAACAATTTGTGGCAAGTTGCAAAACATTTGTCGATTTATTTCGACCGTATGGCCAAAAATTTGGGGAAAACGATGGCAAAAAGATTGTATAACCCATGGAGCGCTGTGTGCAGGCCCTGCATCGGCATCCTTTTCCCAAAAATAAATAATTTAAGGGCGACTTGAGCGAAGTGTTTGCCTTAAAATGTCAGACTTCCCCTATTCACTTGATGCGCCATGTCATTTTTCGGTATACTCAGTTACGTAATAAGTAATTGACAACTGATAATGTATACCCATTTAAAGCAGAAGAGTCTAATCGCTTAACACACAGCATGACGTAGAACCGATTGTCCAATCAACCATCGTGACTTTATACACTTAATCGCCGATTTAAATGAGATCGACGTCATATTAAACTTTTAATGTTCATCTATTTGCATGGTATAAAAAATATTGTGAATCTATTCTTGCTTTTATGAAACATACACCTTCAAAAATGGAGCGATTTTCAGGACATTTTTGGAATATGATAAAAGTTGAAACAGGGGGGGTGTCCTACTAATTGACATTAACCAATCAAAAGACACTATCTATGTAGCCTCATTCTTAATAGATCCTCCCCATTAACTGAATTTGATTGGTCAGAATTGAAAAAATAAATATGTAATCAATCTTTTCTGAAGAGTTATTTTATGCGATTCCAAAATGGCGGATGTCAATGAATTTTTTGCCGAGATTTTTTCGAAATTTTGACTCGAAAGCAGAATTTGAGGGCATTGAAAGTGCTGATTTGATAGAAATTGATTCGACGACTTTATGCTTTTCTGCCATATTATGATAATGACATTTCCCTCGATTAAGAGCTGAATTTTTCGCAAGAAATTTGCAAACCACTCATTCCTCTTCGGTCTTTCGTCTTTATTAAAAAATCAAATAAATAAACATTACATTTTGTTTAAATAGATGTGTCCAAATGACACTTTGTTTTTGTCATAATTATTAAAATCAAATAAATACACATTATTTTTTGTTATAATAGATGTGTATCCCAAACGTAACAGTTATGACACATTTCAATGACATAATAAATATCACTTCTCCTTCTCCTTCTGACATCACTCAACATCAAGTTGGTTGTACCCATTTATTGCATGAGTATATATATTCAATGAACATACCTCTTTCACCATCGTGTTTTCATTAAACTGACCATCTAATTGCTGTCTCACTTTAACATGCTTCTGGTGATCTACAAAGACAAAACATTCAATGACATTATTGACGTTCATATATATATAAATATTTCCTTATCAACAGTATGTTATAATATACCAAGTTGGTTTGCGAAGCTCATCTTACATATTGACAGCTGTGGTTACAGATCTCTCAGAACTCGTTATTTTAATGTTTATCACTGTGCTCAATTGTTAGTCGTAAAATGGTGATCAGTGTAATGTGTATATTAAAATAATATCAAAATAGGGAAATCCACTTTTTTGTTTCCCCCAAAAAATCCTATCATATTAAAGCTGAAGGGTTCGTTGTCGTATCAGGTACTACACATATGTACCCGAGGTACATATATGTATACACAAGTGTACCAGACAAATGTTGTTTCTACATAACCGTACCGCTGCGCTCCTTAAATGTACCCCAGACGGGAAGCCTCGTTTAGTCACATGGTATTGTCGTAAAAGCCGGACAACGGTCAAACTCGCGCCATATGTCATCGAGCCATTGAGGTGCGCACGACGTCAGGTCGATTGGTCCTATTGAACCGCATCACTATTGTTAACGGCATTGTTGAAGTAAAACTAATCAACACAATGGATGTCTTTGGGTGACACAATAGCATTTTTTCCAAATCATCGCCACCTACGGCTACCGTCAACAAAGTATCTTCATCGTCGTCATCGCTGCTGTCTGTGTCATAGTTATTTTGTATGAGATCCATGTCTCACATTAAATTAAATACTATTCTCACCGGCCTGCATCACCGCAACGCTAAACAATCTTAAATAAGTGTAAATATATGACAATCTAATAATGATCATTATGTCTGGCTGCTCACATGGCGATTCACATCCCACTTACGGCAGTTTATGATATTCAGTTTACGACATTCTCGTACTTTATCGCGTGGTTTCATATGCTGCCCGCGGGGCAGGTACGTTTGTGAAAGCAAAGGGTACATATATGCTGGGAAGATACAGGTCTGGTTCACTTGTGTATACATATATGTACCTCGGGTACATATGTCTAGTACATGAATATCCTGATACGACAACGACCCCTTCAGCCATATTAAATCATACTAGAAAACCTGTAACCTTGGGTTGAGATAGGTTGTTAAAAATAGGGCAAGTAAGGTTTTAAACCTGAACCAATGACAGCTAAATACAGAGATACACACATAAAATCAAATGGAGAAAAAAGACAATTATCAACTATGAGATAAATATCTGCCATTTGATTTTACCTGAACGACACGGCACACAATTTCTTTGTTTTAGAGGAATGTCTTAAGGGAGATGGCGGAAACGTCCTGATTTTTAAAATCTCCGGATTATTATTGAAAAACATGTTCCGGAGAGTCTCCATGAGAAAATGCATAGGCCTCGAGAAAATAGATAGGAATGCATGTAGGCGCATGTGTTGTCAACTGACAGGTCATTGGTTTTCGTGCCTTTCCATTTTCATCAAATATTTCCTTTCGTATAACATTTTTAGAGTCACATTTGATCGGAATAAATTAAATGTAAATGTTGTCTAATGTTAGACAACAAACCTTTTTGAAGCTGTTGGTATTTCTCTAATTCTGTTGTCAATTTCTTCTGCAAGTCGGAGTCCATTTTTCCACTCATGTTTGTTTTGTAGAATGTGATTGGACTACGAAATCGCTAATCGCACACCATTTACGCATGCACACCGTTTAAGTCGGTAAGAAGAGGCGGGGTTTACGTCTTGATGGGCGGAACATATATATATGAAATTTTAAAGTATATCAGCTATAAAAGTGTATATGGAGGAGATATATTCACTCCATATCATCTTGAATTTATCATAAATATATTGCAGTATATGATGTACATCAGTATATGGTGAAATATACGATATATAATAATTGAAATATGACATATGAAATTGTATAGTACATACATAAAAAAATTATATGGAGATAAATTTAGCTTCTACTGTTCCCATCCTGTTTTGAATTATTAGCTACGATAGGTCTATAAGTATAATTTATTATGAAAAAGGTAGGTTTACATATAGACATAAGCAGAAACTATGTTATAACGTCCCATAACAGTAGATTCAAGTGCATATAACATATATGTTGTTACAGCCTACATTTTATACAGAGGCATACGTTTTGCAGGGACGTAGCTAAGAGGGATAGGCAACTCCACCTGTACACCTGTTATCTGGTTAAAATGTCACACATAGAAATAAAATTGTCAAAATGTTCACATTTTGTAGCAAATATAACTTTGAATTCACAATTGGCACATAAACAAAACATACATATTCTGAAAGCTTAACATTTCAACTAAGGTTACAGATACATTGAATAATTGGAATTTCTTTGTATTTCAATCAATGACTGTTTAAAAGACACAGATATTGGGATTTCTGAATTATATTATTTTTTTCCAAAAATTAATAGACTGACATTTTTCATACGGATAACATATTATCAAAACCTGTAATATATTGAAATATTTTTATATCTTAAATAGTTTTTGAGTTTTACTTGCTACAAATGTCGGCACGAGTGATATTTTAGTATATAATTTAGCTACTTATCCCTCTTATCTGCGTCCCTGGTTATAGTATTCTATAGTCACTGCAGCATATAGGCCTACAAATAACATATTTGCATAACATATCAAGATATAAAACATTAGTATATCTATACTTGTCAATTTGTAGAGAATGTGATCCGTTCGTAAACAGGAATATCTGTACAGTTGAGTACACCATTGAAGTCAGGTATAATGTTTGGTCTAATATACGCTATAAAAAAAAAGTTATAGTGGAGCACACCATTGAAGTCGGGTATAATGTTTGGTCTAATATACGCTATAAAAAAAGAGATATAGTGGAGCACACTAAAGTATAGGCTATAAAGTAGATGCCTGGGTGCACACCATTTAAGTCAGGTGTTATGTATGGTCAAATATAAACTATAAAGTAGATGAAATGGTGCACACCATTCAAGTCGGTTCTAATACATGGTCGAATATACGCTATAATTAAAGTAGATGAAATGGTGCACACCAATCAAGTCGGTTCTAATGTATGGTCAAGTATAGGCTATAAAGTAGATGAAATGGTGCACAACATTCAAGTCGGTTCTAATATATAGTCAAATATAGGCTATAAAGTAGATGAAATGGTGCACACCATTCAAGTCGGTTCTAATATATAGTCAAATATAGGCTATAAAGTAAATGAAATGGTGCACACCATTCAAGTCGGTTCTAATACATGGTCAAGTATAGGCTTTAAAGTAGATGAAATGGTGCACACCATTCAAGTCGGTTCTAATACATGGTCAAATATACGCTATATTATAAAGTAGATGAAATGATGCACACCATTCAAATCGGTTCTAATATATGGTCAAATATACGCTATAAAGTAGATGAAATGATTGCACACCATTCAAGTCGGTTCTAATATATGGTCAAATATACGCTATAAAGTAGATGAAATGATGCACACCATTCAAGTCGGTTCTAATATATGGTCAAATATACGCTATAAAGTAGATGAAATGATGCACACCATTCAAGTCTGTTCTAATGTATGGTCAAATATAGGCTATAAAGTAGATGAAATGGTGCACACCATGCAAGTCGGTTCTAATATATGGTCAAATATAGACTATACAGTAGATGAAATAGTGCACACCATTCAAGTCGGTTCTAATGTATGGTCAAGTATAGACTATATTGTAGAGGAAATGGTGCACACCATTCAAGTCGGTTCTAATATATGGTCACATATAGGCTGTAAAGTAGATGAAATGGTGCACACCATTCAAGTCGGTTCTAATACATGGTCAAATATAAGCTATAAAGTAAATGAATTGGTGCATACCATTCAAGTCGGTTCTAGTATATGGTCAAATATACGCTATAAAGTAAATGAAATGGTGCACACCATTCAAGCCGGTTCTAATACATGGTCAAATATAGGCTATAAAGTAGATGAAATGGTGCACACCATTCAAGTCTGTTCTAATGTATGGTCAAATATAGACTATATTGTAGAGGAAATGGTGCACACCATTCAAGTCGGTTCTAATACATGGTCAAATATACGCTATAAAGTAGATGAAATGATGCACACCATTCAAGTCGGTTCTAATACATGGTCAAATATACGCTATAAAGTAGATGAAATGATGCACACCATTCAAGTCGGTTCTAATACATGGTCAAATATAAGCTATAAAGTTAATGAATTGGTGCACACCATTCAAGTCGGTTCTAATATATGGTCAAATATACGCTATAAAGTAGATGAAATGATGCACACCATTCAAGTCGGTTCTAATGTATGGTCAAGTATAGGCTATAAAGTAGATGAAATGATGCACACCATTCAAGTCGGTTCTAATGTATGGTCAAGTATAGGCTATAAAGTAGATGAAATGATGCACACCATTCAAGTCGGTTCTAATATATAGTCAAGTATAGGCTATAAAGTAGATGAAATGGTGTACACCATTCAAGTCGGTTCTAATATATGGTCAAATATAGGCTATAAAGTAGATGAAATGATGCACACCATTCAAGTCGGTTCTAATATATAGTGAAGTATATGCTATAAAGTAGATGAAATGGTGCACACCATTCAAGTCGGTTCTAATATATGGTCAAATATAGGCTATAAAGTAGATGAAATGATGCACACCATTCAAGTCGGTTCTAATATATAGTGAAGTATATGCTATAAAGTAGATGAAATGGTGCACACCATTCAAGTCGGTTCTTATACATAGTCAAGTATAGGCTATAAACTAGACGAAATGATGCACACCATTCAAGTCTGTTCTTATGTATGGACAAGTATAGGCTATAAAGTAGATGAAATGGTGCACACCATTCAAGTCGGTTCTAATACATAGTCAAGTATAGGCTATAAAGTAGACGAAATGGTGCACACCATTCAAGTCGGTTTTAATATATGGTCAAATATAGGCTATAAAGTAGACGAAATGGTGCACACCATTCAAGTCGGTTCTAATATATGGTCAAATATACGCTATAAAGTAGATGAAATGATGCACACCATTCAAGTCGGTTCTAATGTATGGTCAAGTATAGGCTATAAAGTAGATGAAATGATGCACACCATTCAAGTCGGTTCTAATGTATGGTCAAGTATAGGCTATAAAGTAGACGAAATGGTGCACACCATTCAAGTCGGTTCTAATATATGGTCAAGTATAGGCTATAAAGTAGATGAAATGATGCACACCATTCAAGTCGGTTCTAATGTATGGTCAAGTATAGGCTATAAAGTAGATGAAATGATGCACACCATTCAAGTCGGTTCTAATGTATGGTCAAGTATAGGCTATAAAGTAGATGAAATGATGCACACCATTCAAGTCGGTTCTAATATATAGTGAAGTATATGCTATAAAGTAGATGAAATGGTGCACACCATTCAAGTCGGTTCTAATACATAGTCAAGTATAGGCTATAAAGTAGACGAAATGATGCACACCATTCAAGTCTGTTCTTATGTATGGTCAAGTATAGGCTATAAAGTAGATGAAATGGTGCACACCATTCAAGTCGGTTCTAATACATAGTCAAGTATAGGCTATAAAGTAGACGAAATGGTGCACACCATTCAAGTCGGTTTTAATATATGGTCAAATATAGGCTATAAAGCAGACGAAATGGTGCACACCATTCAAGTCGGTTCTAATATATGGTCAAATATACGCTATAAAGTAGATGAAATGATGCACACCATTCAAGTCGGTTCTAATGTATGGTCAAGTATAGGCTATAAAGTAGATGAAATGATGCACACCATTCAAGTCGGTTCTAATGTATGGTCAAGTATAGGCTATAAAGTAGACGAAATGGTGCACACCATTCAAGTCGGTTCTAATATATGGTCAAGTATAGGCTATAAAGTAGATGAAATGATGCACACCATTCAAGTCGGTTCTAATGTATGGTCAAGTATAGGCTATAAAGTAGATGAAATGATGCACACCATTCAAGTCGGTTCTAATGTATGGTCAAGTATAGGCTATAAAGTAGATGAAATGATGCACACCATTCAAGTCGGTTCTAATATATAGTCAAGTATAGGCTATAAAGTAGATGAAATGGTGTACACCATTCAAGTCGGTTCTAATATATGGTCAAATATAGGCTATAAAGTAGATGAAATGATGCACACCATTCAAGTCGGTTATAATATATAGTGAAGTATATGCTATAAAGTAGATGAAATGGTGCACACCATTCAAGTCGCTTCTAATACATAGTCAAGTATAGGCTATAAAGTAGACGAAATGGTGCACACCATTCAAGTCGGTTCTAATATATGGTCAAATATAGGCTATAAAGTAGACGAAATGGTGCACACCATTCAAGTCGGTTCTAATATATGGTCAACTATACGCTATAAAGTAGATGAAATGATGCACACCATTCAAGTCGGTTCTAATGTATGGTCAAGTATAGGCTATAAAGTAGATGAAATGATGCACACCATTCAAGTCGGTTCTAATGTATGGTCAAGTATAGGCTATAAAGTAGACGAAATGGTGCACACCATTCAAGTCGGTTCTAATATATGGTCAAGTATAGGCTATAAAGTAGATGAAATGATGCACACCATTCAAGTCGGTTCTAATGTATGGTCAAGTATAGGCTATAAAGTAGATGAAATGATGCACACCATTCAAGTCGGTTCTAATGTATGGTCAAGTATAGGCTATAAAGTAGATGAAATGATGCACACCATTCAAGTCGGTTCTAATATATAGTCAAGTATAGGCTATAAAGTAGATGAAATGGTGTACACCATTCAAGTCGGTTCTAATATATGGTCAAATATAGGCTATAAAGTAGATGAAATGATGCACACCATTCAAGTCGGTTATAATATATAGTGAAGTATATGCTATAAAGTAGATGAAATGGTGCACACCATTCAAGTCGGTTCTAATACATAGTCAAGTATAGGCTATAAAGTAGACGAAATGGTGCACACCATTCAAGTCGGTTCTAATATATGGTCAAATATAGGCTATAAAGTAGACGAAATGGTGCACACCATTCAAGTCGGTTCTAATATATGGTCAACTATACGCTATAAAGTAGATGAAATGATGCACACCATTCAAGTCGGTTCTAATGTATGGTCAAGTATAGGCTATAAAGTAGATGAAATGATGCACACCATTCAAGTCGGTTCTAATGTATGGTCAAGTATAGGCTATAAAGTAGACGAAATGGTGCACACCATTCAAGTCGTTTCTAATATATGGTCAAATATACGCTATAAAGTAGATGAAATGATGCACACCATTCAAGTCGGTTCTAATGTATGGTCAAGTATAGGCTATAAAGTAGATGAAATGATGCACACCATTCAAGTCGGTTCTAATGTATGGTCAAGTATAGGCTATAAAGTAGATGAAATGATGCACACCATTCAAGTCGGTTCTAATATATAGTCAAGTATAGGCTATACAGTAGATGAAATGGTGTACACCATTCAAGTCGGTTCTAATATATGGTCAAATATAGGCTATAAAGTAGATGAAATGATGCACACCATTCAAGTCGGTTCTAATATATAGTGAAGTATATGCTATAAAGTAGATGAAATGGTGCACACCATTCAAGTCGGTTCTAATACATAGTCAAGTATAGGCTATAAAGTAGACGAAATGGTGCACATCATTCAAGTCGGTTCTAATATATGGTCAAATATAGGCTATAAAGTAAATGAAATGGTGCACACCATTCAAGTCGGTTCTAATATATGGTCACATATAGGCTGTAAAGTAGATGAAATGATGCACACCATTCAAGTCTGTTCTAATACATGGTCAAATATACGCTATAAAGTAGATGAAATGATGCACACCATTCAAGTCGGTTCTAATGTATGGTCAAGTATAGGCTATAAAGTAGATGAAATGATGCACACCATTCAAGTCGGTTCTAATGTATGGTCAAGTATACGCTATAAAGTAGATGAAATGATGCACACCATTCAAGTCGGTTCTAATGTATGGTCAAGTATAGGCTATAAAGTAGACGAAATGGTGCACACCATTCAAGTCGGTTCTAATATATGGTCAAGTATAGGCTATAAAGTAGATGAAATGATGCACACCATTCAAGTCGGTTCTAATGTATGGTCAAGTATAGGCTATAAAGTAGATGAAATGATGCACACCATTCAAGTCGGTTCTAATGTATGGTCAAGTATAGGCTATAAAGTAGATGAAATGATGCACACCATTCAAGTCGGTTCTAATGTATGGTCAAGTATAGGCTATAAAGTAGATGAAATGATGCACACCATTCAAGTCGGTTCTAATGTATGGTCAAGTATAGGCTATAAAGTAGACGAAATGGTGCACACCATTCAAGTCGGTTCTAATATATGGTCAAATATACGCTATAAAGTAGATGAAATGATGCACACCATTCAAGTCGGTTTTAATACATGGTCAAATATAGGCTATAAAGTTAATGAATTGGTGCACACCATTCAAGTCGGTTCTAATATATGGTCAAATATACGCTATAAAGTAGATGAAATGATGCACACCATTCAAGTCGGTTCTAATATATAGTGAAGTATATGCTATAAAGTAGATGAAATGGTGCACACCATTCAAGTCGGTTCTAATACATAGTCAAGTATAGGCTATAAAGTAGATGAAATGATGCACACCATTCAAGTCGGTTCTAATATATAGTCAAGTATAGGCTATAAAGTAGATGAAATGGTGTACACCATTCAAGTCGGTTCTAATATATGGTCAAATATAGGCTATAAAGTAGATGAAATGATGCACACCATTCAAGTCGGTTCTAATACATAGTGAAGTATATGCTATAAAGTAGATGAAATGGTGCACACCATTCAAGTCGGTTCTAATACATAGTCAAGTATAGGCTATAAAGTAGACGAAATGGTGCACATCATTCAAGTCGGTTCTAATATATGGTCAAATATAGGCTATAAAGTAAATGAAATGGTGCACACCATTCAAGTCGGTTCTAATATATGGTCACATATAGGCTGTAAAGTAGATGAAATGATGCACACCATTCAAGTCTGTTCTAATACATGGTCAAATATACGCTATAAAGTAGATGAAATGATGCACACCATTCAAGTCGGTTCTAATGTATGGTCAAGTATAGGCTATAAAGTAGATGAAATGATGCACACCATTCAAGTCGGTTCTAATGTATGGTCAAGTATACGCTATAAAGTAGATGAAATGATGCACACCATTCAAGTCGGTTCTAATGTATGGTCAAGTATAGGCTATAAAGTAGACGAAATGGTGCACACCATTCAAGTCGGTTCTAATATATGGTCAAGTATAGGCTATAAAGTAGATGAAATGATGCACACCATTCAAGTCGGTTCTAATGTATGGTCAAGTATAGGCTATAAAGTAGATGAAATGATGCACACCATTCAAGTCGGTTCTAATGTATGGTCAAGTATAGGCTATAAAGTAGATGAAATGATGCACACCATTCAAGTCGGTTCTAATGTATGGTCAAGTATAGGCTATAAAGTAGATGAAATGATGCACACCATTCAAGTCGGTTCTAATGTATGGTCAAGTATAGGCTATAAAGTAGACGAAATGGTGCACACCATTCAAGTCGGTTCTAATATATGGTCAAATATACGCTATAAAGTAGATGAAATGATGCACACCATTCAAGTCGGTTTTAATACATGGTCAAATATAGGCTATAAAGTTAATGAATTGGTGCACACCATTCAAGTCGGTTCTAATATATGGTCAAATATACGCTATAAAGTAGATGAAATGATGCACACCATTCAAGTCGGTTCTAATATATAGTGAAGTATATGCTATAAAGTAGATGAAATGGTGCACACCATTCAAGTCGGTTCTAATACATAGTCAAGTATAGGCTATAAAGTAGACGAAATGGTGCACACCATTCAAGTCGGTTCTAATATATGGTCCAATATACGCTATAAAGTAGATGAAATGGTGCACACCATTCAAGTCGGTTCTAATACATGGTCAAATATAAACTATAAAGTAGATGAAATGGTGCACACCATTCAAGTCTGTTCTAATGTATGGTCAAATATAGGCTATAAATTAGATGAAATGCCGGGTGCACACCATTCAAGTCTGTTCTAATATATGGTCAAATATAGGCTATAAATTAGATGAAATGCCGGGTGCACACCATTCAAGTCTGTTCTAATAGATGGTCAAATATAGGCTATATAGTAGATGAAATGGTGCACACCATTCAAGTCTGTTCTAATGTATTGTCAAATATACGCTATAACGTAGATGAAATGGTGCACACCATAGAAGTCAGGTGTGGTGTATGGTCAAATATACGCTATAAAGTAGATAAAAGGGTGCACTTTTTGTATTTCTTACTAAAAGACGGAATCATCAAATAATGTGGTTGTATATATTTTATTAAATAATCTGGGAATAACATACTTTCCTGAATATAATTGACTACTTGACAGAGAAGCGAACTAAAACTGAAATGCAAGTGTTTTAACGATAATCTGTCTGGTTTTATCGTACCCATTATGTGTTTTTAGCTCACCTGAGCTTTGCTCAAGGTGAGTTATTGTGATCGCCCTTTGTCCGGCGTCCGTCGTCCGTCGTCCGTCGTGCTTCGTGCGTCGTGCGTCAACTTCTTCTCCTCAGTAACCAGTGGGTCAATTTGGATGAAACTTCACAGAAAGCATCCTCTCAATGACCTCACCAGAATTCCTTCAAATTTTTGAGATCCATGCAAAATTCTGGTTTCCATGGCAACGAAACCGAAAAAACTTCAAAATTCTTCTTCTCCCGAATTGGTTGACAGATTTTCAAATAATTTTGTAGAAATGTTCCTTGGATGACCCTCTATCAGATTCCTTCAAGCCGTGTTGATTGGTCGAAAAACATGGCCGCCATGGGGGGCGGGGCTATTTTGCCTTATATGGCTATAGTGAAAGCTTAAAAAATCTTCTCCTCCGAAAGTGTAAGGCCGATTTTCAAATAATTTTGTAGAAATGTTCCTTGGATGACCCACTTTCAGATTCCTTCAAGCCATGTTGATTGGTCAAAAAACATGGCCGCCAGTAGGCAGGGCTATTTTGCATTATATGGCTATAGTGAAAACTTACAAAAATCTTCTCCTCCAAAAGTATCTGGCCGATTTTCAAATAATTTTGTAGAAATGTTCCTAGGGTGACCCTCTATCAGATTCCTTCAAGCCAAGTTGATTGGTCGGAAACTATGGCTGCCAGGGGGCGAGGCTTATATAACTAAAGTGAAAAAAAATAAAAAATCAGGTGAGCGATTCAAGGGCCATCATGGCCCTCTTGTTTTCTGATTTCCTCACTGAAAGTTTGTTTAATCAGACTAATTTCATAAGGAAATTGCCTAATAATATACGTATATTAAAATCCCGTCCTTTAATTGTATCCGAAACGAGCGAAAACGATCTCCTAGTAGTGAGACGAGGTGCGTTAAAACTGCTGTAGTCAATATTTTTTGTAAGAACATTCCCCTATATCATTAACACTTGAAAACGATATCCAAGTAGTGAGTCGAGTCTATTCAGACAACGGCTGTCCCTGGTATCAGAAAGTCGTGAAAACATGGTAGCCAGTATGCCTTGTTGAAACTGAATGGAAGTGTATTCCGACAACGTGTTCATTCCATTCTGAACACAGAAGTGGCCAGTAACCATGTCCTATGTATAAGAAAGACGTGAACACGATCTCCAAGTAGTGAGGCTAGGTACCCGGAGTCCCCCTTATATATGGCATGGTAGCCAATATGTCTGTTCCGAACTCAGTCGAGTGTATTTATGCAACAGCATCATTGTTTATTCCATTCTGAACACAGAAGTGGTCGGTAACCATGTCCTCGGTATCAGAAGGACATGTAAACGATCTCCAAGTAGTGAGGCGAGGTATCTGAAGACCAACCTTACAAATGGCACAGCAGCCAATATGTCTGGTTTGAACTCGAGTCAAGTGCATTCAAACAACGGGATCAATGAACTCTGTAGGCTTACAGAGCACCACACAACAAGACATTTAATCTACGATGGGGATGTAAATGCTAATACATATGTCCAGAATGTCTTGGAACTAACATTTCCCCTGGGGAGAGTGCATCTTACAGAAGGACAATGCAGCTCACACACAGGGATTCCTCCATCAAAATAATATAAATTTTCTGCGCTTTGGCCTGCCATATCCCCGGACAAGAGCACAGTTGAGATGAGTTTAAAATGCATGTTTATTCTTGTCCTCACTTACCAAATAATATTTCAAATGTTGTACTGTCTATGCGTCGTATATGTCTTGCTTTGTCCATATACACGTTACTGACTGCATTTAATGTTAAACAGTTTCAAGGCATAATTTTTGCTATTGTTGTTTACCTTAATGAAGTCTGAAACGTTGCCAGAAATAATCATCTGTATCACAGAGGAATGAGGTTAGGTGAATGGAGGCAACCTTATAGTTGGTGTTGTAGAAAATTCTCTGGTTAGATCGGAGTTGTAATGCAATTAGACAACGGGGACATTGTGTAAAACGAATGAAGAATTTGAGTCCCATGTATCATGAACGTGCCAAAACGAACTCCAAGTAGAGAGTTGAGGTGCATAGACATCCTATATATATATATTCATGGAGTGAGGCAAGCTTCGTGGACACTTTGGCATTTATGGTATGCTTTCTAAGGCCTCTGGTTGAAACGTAGTGCATGCAGATTAATTGATTATTGTATTCCCGTTTAAATATATGTTGTCGAGGGGCATATAGATGATGGGATAATTATCACAGTGGTTATCTGTGACCATTCACCACATATAATCTATATAGAAAGTTATCTGGTTATGCTGTCTATGATTGACTTAGGGCTGCATGGAATAGGTCTTAAAGGTATTCTACCAGTCAGAATCTTTAAATTGAAAATACACCCATGTCATTGGATGACCTATGGCTGCAGGCCATTGGCATCGAACTACCAGCCATATGTGACATATAGCCGGTGTACATCAATCCTAGGCGATAACTACGTATTACAACCATAAGATCACATCGAATTTGCCAACAAATAGGAGCATTGACCATGCTTTAAGTGACCAATGGCTTCAGGGGATTCATTGACTGGGCTTCAACGCCGTTTTCAAAATAAATTCAAGTCACATCACGAAGACCAGGTTACCAACCCATGTGTTCATGACTTTCTCACAAATGTACTTCACACAACAGTCTGTCCAAGCAACTGGCTGCTTTTCCACATAGACTGTCAGCCCATTGGTGGAAGACGAATCAGGCACGGTGCATTGCAGGGGATTAATCTGAAAGATGGTATATCAGTCTTGTTTATGAGTGACTTATATCTGCAGGGAATTTGTCGTAATATTACCAAATCTGGCAATTAGTTCTTGAATGACAAATGGATGCAGGGACATAAAAAAAGATCCATCTGCAAATGTTGATGTGCGACTGATAACCATAGAGCATTTATAAGAATGTAGCAGCAGACTTAAGAAATCCATTTGGGTTCACAAATAAACTCAAAAGAAACAAGAGAATAACTTCCATATTGTAATTTTAATAACTTTACAATTTTAAACAATAAAAGTCAAGGAAATTATTCATTTAGATTAAATTATTTTACATATAGGCAAAAGTATGGAAAATCTTTACAAGAGATGAAAACATTGCGGCAGAAGAAGAAAATGCATGTTTTAGCAATTTCTCCTTTTGTCAAATTGCGTCTTCAAGTGGGAAAGGGATAAACACTTATATGGTGCCGTTTAATTTTTAGTTAAAAACATCTTAGGAAGAAAAAACATTGAACAATATGATGTCCAAAAACATTGTGAAAAAGTGAGAAATTACTTGTTTTGAGGGATTTATATTATTTCCACAAATTGTATGTTGCAAAAATGAAACAATTATTCTTTTTGTGAAAAGGTTTAACCCTTTCCCATTTGCAAACACCTTTTGATGCACCTGCAAAACATCTTTGAAATCATTGTGGCAAAAGTTAACAAACAGTTATCTTACATATAATTTGGGTTGAATGGCTAGTGTAGGTCACTAGGCAGCTCTTATATGAGATCATAAGACGTCAATGAGATTTTTTAGATAAATGAATTATCATATATATGCATACATATGCATTTAATGATTGATGCCTCAAAATGTTCTTGAGAGTTAAGTGCACCAACCTCAAACAAGTTAATTCAAAACAGTATCCAGTGCATTTTCACACTAATTTCAATGTGAAAAAAAGGAAATATGTAAAAGCAAGTTGAAATGTTGAGAAAATGCACAGAATGTACTATGCCAAGTGTTCAGAGGATGGTATGAACCCTGTTTTAATTGGTATGTACCAGAACATATCTGATTATGAATTTAACCTCAGGGTTTCATGAAGAAATAAAAGATATGTTTGACTTTTTGTAAGCTTTCATAATACACATGAAAATGAAAAAGAAACGAGATTCCTAAATTGTTAACTTTATTTTTTTCCAGGTGAAACTTACAAGTCTCTGGTTTTGGCAAATTTAAACCCAAGAGTTGTTGTATGTAAAATTTCTTAGGGAATTACTAGGCTACTAAGTTATTGCCAAGTACCAAAATTTGAAACTTCACCGGAGAAGTTTTCTTGAAAGTTTTTAAATCAAATTTCTTTATAAAAAAAAAAAT
This sequence comes from Serripes groenlandicus, assembly GCA_031761405.1. Taxonomy (NCBI): domain Eukaryota; kingdom Metazoa; phylum Mollusca; class Bivalvia; order Cardiida; family Cardiidae; genus Serripes; species Serripes groenlandicus. The sequence continues at coordinate 33,508,219 of JASEVX010000002.1, forward strand.
ATTCCTTCAGATGTAATATTAAAGAAGAAATACAGAAACTCCAGCTTTAATGGCTTCAAAGAAGATATCTTTAGTTTTCAACGTAAACAAATTACAAGTCCCTGGATAGGGGGACATTCTAAGGAAAGGAGCATCATTTGTACAACATCTAGAGGAACAGCTAGGTAATGCCACAATCGAAACAATGTAACTCTAGCTATATGGCTTGAAGGAATATGTTAGAGGGTCACCCAAAACATATTTCTACATTTTTTTTTGGAAATGGACCCGATACTTTCGGAGAATATTTTAAAGTTTCACTCTATAGCCATTTAAGGCAAAACAGCCCCGCCCCCTGGCGGCCATATTTTTCAATGAATCAACATGGCTTTAAAAATCTGATAGAGGTTCATCTAAGGAACATTTATGAAAAACATTTCTACTACTTTTTTTTTGTGAGGACATTGAGAGGATGCTTTCTGTGTGAAGTTTTACCCCATTTGACCCACTGGTTACAGAGAAGAAGATGTTGACGCACAATGGCCGTCGGACAAAAGGCCATCACAATTACAAGCCTTGAGCACTTTTTGCTAATAATATTGGTTCTTTAAAATTTAGAATATTCATCAAATTTAAAATGAGAATGAATTTAGGATGGTTGTTGAATGCTGACCCTGAAACTAAACTCTGTAATGGCCTCTATGTGTTTAACCCTCGACCTGATGATGAGTCAACTTTTTAGGAATATCAATATAAAAATATTGAGCTGGGCAGTCAACAGTATAAAGCCTGGTCAGTTGCCTGGCCTGGCTCTATACTGGTGGCACATGTTTCACAAAATTGGTTCTATGCAGCAGTCAAACGGTGGACCCTTACCTACATACAACAAATCTGAAACAGACGAAAATCGCTATTAATTGAAATATAATTATTAAAAAGAGTTGAAAACATTGTGGCAAGTTCTGCTTTTGCCAAAATGTTACCAAAAGTCATCTGTTGCAGAGGCGTCAGAAAGCATATGAATGAGAGAAAGAGTTGAAACCCTATCTTTGATACAGAGAGGAACATTTGATACCTTTGCAGCAGACCTGCTCATAAACATTGTTGGAGAAGAAGAAGCAATTTCTTTTCCAACAATGTTTTAAAATCTATATCCGATTTATACTACAATTTTATCCTCAGACGTTTTCAATGCAGATTACTCACAGAGAGCTTATATATTTTGCTAAAAGACAACGTATTGCTGTAGAGGGCGAAGATCTATTTGAACTGTCAACCTCCAATAAGGGCGGAGCTTAATAGAAACTGACACCCGACTTAAATGGTGTGCATGCTTATATGGTGTGCATTTAGCGGTCTCCGATTGGACTATGGATACGCGATTGTCCAATCAATTTATCTGTACAAAATGTTTAACGAAAAGTAGAAGGGTAAGATGCGGACTACTTTTCTCATTATTGAATTGATATAAGCATCACAGTTTACATTGATTATATACTGCTTTCAATGAAACAGTTTATTCTGACTATGATAATATTAGTGTTTTTTTTAATAAAAAAATATGACTACAAATTGAATCACCGCATCTGAGTAATAAATCCGCATTTTAAACATTTTAGTTTATTTCACGGTAACCGGTGATTATGTAAAATATTCCAACAAGGTCGGTCAACACTGTTGTAGAAGTTCCAAAATGAAATGGATGGTAATGACAACAGTATTGCGAAGCCGATTCAGGGTAAATATATTGGAAACCTCAATGTCATCGTCAAGTTTTACTCGTTTGTCCACTCTTTTCACCTTTTATGATTGGGGTAGACTCATGGCCTCCAAATTCCAATTTCAGTTTCATGGTGTTTATTATAGTTAATATTGCAAATGTTTAAAGTTACATACAATACTTTTCATTCTATCAGTGCCATTCAGCAGATCAGAAAAATGAGAAATGACAGATAAGGAATATTGCAACCAGGCCCACGGTTTAGCCCAAGTAATTTAGACTTTCGGTTGATTTATCATCTGTCATTTATTGTGCAAATTCAGTTGCTCGTTTTATCATTTGTCATTTATTGTGCTCGCGTATGCGGGATAATAACAAAATGAAAAATGAGCATATGCTATGTCTTTCAATGTAGGACTAGTCACAGGTTCATTCAATTCCAGGTCAAGTCATACAAAAGACTTTAAAAAATGGTAGTATTACTGTCTACCCTCCTTGGCGCTCAGGGTTGCGGGGTTCAGGATAAATGGACTGGTTGTACTGGATTCAACCATTATTTTTTAAATTAACTATCAGTCACCCTTTAATTTGTCAATTAACACCTTACTATGACCCCTTCAATTGGAAGCGGCGAAAGTCTATACAGATTTGGTTGAAATCTGCGGCGAAAGTCTATACTAATTTGAATGTCGTAAAAGCAGTTTATTGTCGTTAACATTATTTGTCTCCATTAAATTAGTGTTGTTATTTAAACATGCTGTGTTCATGCCTTTACTATGTGTTTATACATATTTTAATTTCATATTACTACAGTTTCGGCAGTGTGTCTATACAGATTTGAATTTGATTTTTCTACTGGTTCGACCGAGAGTCTATACAGATTTGAATGTGTCAATTTACTAAAGGTTCGACTTCATGTCAGTCTTTAATATTTGTTGAAAGCTCTCTATATAGAACTAGTTACTCGCTAGTCATTTTAAAATGCGTGTATATACATAATTTGTTTCAATAGGTAGGCAGGCCTACGACAGTGTGTCTATACAGATTTGAAATTGAATTTTCAATAGGTTCGGCAGTGTGTCTATACAGATTTGAATTTGATTTTTCTATAAGTTCGACAGTGTGTCTATACAGATTTGAATGTGATTTTTCCATAGGTTCGACAGTGTGTCTATACATATTTGAATGCGATTTTTCCATAGGTTCAACAGTGTTTCTATACAGATTTGAAATTGATTTTTCCATAAGTTCGACAGTGTGTCTATACAGATTTGAATTTGATTTTTCCATAGGTTCGACAGTGTGTCTATACAGATTTGAATTTGATTTTTCCATAAGTTCGACAGTGTGTCTATACAGATTTGAATGTGATTTTTCCATAGGTTCGACAGTGTGTCTATACAGATTTGAATTTGATTTTTCCATAAGTTCGACAGTGTGTCTATACAGATTTGAAATCGATTTTTCAATGGGTTCAACAGTGTGTCTATACACATATTAATTTAATTTTTCCATAGGTTCGACAGTGTGTCTATACATATTTGAATTTAATTTTTCCATAGGTTCGACAGTGTGTCTATACAGATTTGAATGTGATTTTTCCAAAGGTTCAACAGTGTGTCTATACAGATTTGAATTAGATTTTTCCATAGGTTCGACAGTGTGTCTATACAGATTTGAATGTGATTTTTCCATAGGTTCAACAGTGTTTCTAAAGCGATTTGAAATTGATTTTTCCATAAGTTCGACAGTGTGTCTATACAGATTTGAAATCTTTAATATTTGTTGAAAGCTCTCTATATAGAACTAGTTACTCGCTTGTCATTTTAAAATGCGTGTATATACATAATTTGTTTCAATAGGTAGGCAGGCCTACGACAGTGTGTCTATACAGATTTGAAATTGAATTTTCAATAGGTTCGGCAGTGTGTCTATACAGATTTGAATTTGATTTTTCCATAGGTTCGACAGTGTGTCTATACAGATTTGAAATTGATTTTTTCAATAGGTTCGGCAGTGTGTCTATACAGATTTGAATTGGATTTTTCCATAGGTTCGACAGTGTGTCTATACAGATTTGAAATTGATTTTTCAATGGGTTCAACAGTGTGTCTATACACATATTAATTTAATTTTTCCATAGGTTCGACAGTGTGTCTATACATATTTGAATTTAATTTTTCCATAGGTTCGACAGTGTGTCTATACAGATTTGAAATTGATTTTTCCATAAGTTCGACAGTGTGTCTATACAGATTTGAATTTGATTTTTTTCCATAGGTTCGACAGTGTGTCTATACAGATTTGAATTTGATTTTTCCACAGGTTCGACGGTGTGTCTATACAGATTTGAATGTGATTTTTCAATGGGTTCAACAGTGTGTCTATACAGATTTGAATTAGATTTTTCTATAAGTTCGACAGTGTGTCTATACAGATTTGAATGTGATTTTTCCATAGGTTCGACAGTGTGTCTATACATATTTGAATGCGATTTTTCCATAGGTTCAACAGTGTTTCTATACAGATTTGAAATTGATTTTTCCATAAGTTCGACAGTGTGTCTATACAGATTTGAATTTGATTTTTCCATAGGTTCGACAGTGTGTCTATACAGATTTGAATTTGATTTTTCCATAAGTTCGACAGTGTGTCTATACAGATTTGAATGTGATTTTTCCATAGGTTCGACAGTGTGTCTATACAGATTTGAATTTGATTTTTCCATAAGTTCGACAGTGTGTCTATACAGATTTGAAATCGATTTTTCAATGGGTTCAACAGTGTGTCTATACACATATTAATTTAATTTTTCCATAGGTTCGACAGTGTGTCTATACATATTTGAATTTAATTTTTCCATAGGTTCGACAGTGTGTCTATACAGATTTGAATGTGATTTTTCCAAAGGTTCAACAGTGTGTCTATACAGATTTGAATTAGATTTTTCCATAGGTTCGACAGTGTGTCTATACAGATTTGAATGTGATTTTTCCATAGGTTCAACAGTGTTTCTAAAGCGATTTGAAATTGATTTTTCCATAAGTTCGACAGTGTGTCTATACAGATTTGAAATTGATTTTTTCCATAGGTTCGACAGTGTGTCTATACAGATTTGAATTTGATTTTTCCACAGGTTCGACGGTGTGTCTATACAGATTTGAATGTGATTTTTCAATGGGTTCAACAGTGTGTCTATACAGATTTGAATTAGATTTTTCCATAAGTTCGACAGTGTGTCTATACAGATTTGAATGTGATCTTTCCATAGGTTCGACAGTGTGTCTATACAGATTTGAATGTGATTTTTCCATAGGTTCGACAGTGTGTCTATACAGATTTGAATTTGATTTTTCCATAAGTTCGACAGTGTGTCTATACAGATTTGAATTTGATTTTTCCATAGGTTCGACAGTGTGTCTATACAGATTTGAATGTGTCAATTTACTAAAGGTTCGACTTCATGTCAGTCTTTAATATTTGTTGAAAGCTGTCTATATACATCTATATGGACCCTAGTTACTCGCTAGTCATTTTAAAATGTGTGTCTATACAGACATACAGACAGACAGACAGACAGACAGACGGACGGACGGACGGATGGACGGACGGGCGGACAGACAGACAGACAGACAGACAGACAGAAAGACAAACAGAGCTAGCTAGAGAGACAAACAGAGACACAGACAGACAGACAAACAGACAGACAGAGAGACACAACACAGAGAGAGAGACAGAGAATGAGATAGAGACAGACAGACAGACAGACAGACAGACAGACAGACAGACAGATAGAACAAATCAATTATGTATAGACACACACAGTTGAACCTGTAAAACTATCATTTTCAACTAATATTATAGATCGAGAGGCCACCCGAGGTGATATCTAAATCTGTATAGACACACATTTATAACTAGCGAGTAACTAGTGTCCCTTAATTAAGATCTGTATAGACCGTTTTTAACTAATATTAAAGACCAAGAGGATATCCGAGGTGTGATCTAAATCTGTATAGACACACTGTCGAACTGATAGGAAAATATCAATTTCAAATATGTATAGACACTTTTCTTATAGACCAAGAGACTACTCGAGGTGTGATCTAAATCTATATAGACACACTGTCGAACTGGTAGAAAAATATCAATTTCAAATATGTATAGACACTAATCTTATAGGCCAAGAGACTACTCGAGGTGAGATCTAAATCTGTATAGACACGCATAACTCGCGAATAACTAAGTCCCGTAAGATATGTATAGACAGTTTTCAACTAATACTATAGAACAAGAGGATACCCGATTTGAGGGTTTAAATCTGTATAGAAACACTGTCGAAATGGAACCGGTAGAAAATAAATCAAAATCAAATCTGTATAGACACTAATATTATAGATCAAGAGACTACCCGAAGTAAGATATAAATCTGTGTAGACACGCACTAACTATCTCTCGAGTAACTAGTGTCCCGTAAGATCTATATAGACCGTTTTCAACTTATATTTGGCAGAATTTGGAAAATCTGTACGGTAAAATCAAATTCAAATTTGTATACAGACGCGTAAAGATGTTTATGCTTAATTTAGCTGTTTTGGAATTCAGTGGCTACAGAGGATGCTGAAAATCGTTCTTTGCGACGGTTTACGGCAGTTCAAATCTGTATAGACAAAAATGACAAATTCGTATAGACTTTCGCTGTAACGCCTTCAATTTGATGAACAGGTACAAAAATCAGACATAAAAAAACATATAGTCAATCAGTTGTAATTTAGAATTAGACAAACTGGTAGTTAGATGAAATCTCCAACTTTCAGCCACTGGTTTTCTATAAATCAGCTCCTGACTAATATGAGTATAGTTGCTACCTATTTCAGGTAAACAAAAAAATCTTAATAGTGATGCCACCTATCATTACCTCATAGAGATACCTTTTTAAAGTAATTTATGAGTCCAACCGTCATGGTAGGCCTATGCAAATACACTAAAAATCATCATCTGTTTAAGCATATAATTATATTCCACTGTAAAATATTGCCAAGATATTGACTCCATTAAATAATGATGACGGTTAAAAAAAAAATCGGCTTGTTCTATAAAGTTACCGTTCGCTGTTTATGATGGATGCTAGAATTACAGATAGAAAAATCTTTAAATGACATGAATGTGTCTCCTTCAAAAACAAATGCATAATGACGAAAAAAAATTACTCAAAAAGTCCCCTCTACCACAATTTATTAAACGTTTCCTATCCACTGTACAAGCATCGGATGAGTAATATAGGACCATTATTGTTATCCTCTTTAATTTTAGAAGATAGTGGTGTATCTCACAGGTCAGATATTCTGAAATGTCTTTAAATCATGCAGAATTCCCAATTTTTCCATGTTAACCTGTTTTTTTATTCCCAAATAAAAAATAATGGCAATTAATTTTCCCAAATAAAAGGCCAAATTCTTATTCCCAAAATCATAAATGCCTAGAAAAAGTTGTGTGCAGTGATAGAGCGTCATCCTCTTGATGAGGGGGTTCTTCTCCCTTTGGAGTTTTTCTACACAAACATCTTGAGTACTTGTTAAGTCCACAGGAAGCAGTCATCAAGCGTAATTAATTTAATAAGCTGAAAACTTATTTTGCAATCCATGTAAAATAAATAAGTTTTAACTAATTGCTTTGCAAAATTGTATACCGCAACGAATAATGTGTCAAATGACTGAAGCTTAAAGGTCAAGGTCACAAATAAAGGAAAGGTAAATAACCAGGTTAAATTGTTAAAGACATTATTGATTCAATGATCAGTTGATTTTCTTATCACTGGACAGTGGACACAATTGTTCTTTGTGAAATGGTGTGATTTCGGGAAATATCAAGATGTAACAGCTCAAATGATAAGGTCACTTTGAAGATTAAAGCTCGGACATTGGCGAAATATAGCTTGTCCAGGCCATCATCATAAGGTTGTCAATGAATTTTCAATAAACTTGGCAAAAATATTCGCCTTAAAGAAGCAGTGTGCATCACGTTCAAAAGTCACATGTACAGCTTAAGTATCAAAGATCATATTTGTGAATTTATACAGAGAGATTGGGAAAAATGAACTGTCATTGCATGTATCTTCTTGTTATCATTTGATCTTCAAATAACATTGTATAGTTATTCAATTGACACAACATGTCACATGCAAGACCATGTGCTGTAGTTTGAAGGATTTTTGGGGCATTGCAATGTCAAAAGTAAAACAATAGGTGAAATTTGAACTATATTCCCGAATGATGGGAGAAATAACTACAGTAGTAATAACGGAGGATGATCATGTTACCAGTCATCAATCTGAAATATGAACAAGTTTTGAAATCATTGTGGCAAGAGGAGAAATGTCTCATAATGAGTGTAATATTCAATGATTATACTTTCATATATATACGAGTTTCCATATTTTGGTGTAAATGTAAACAAAGTCATTTGCTGCAGATTTGTTGTATGTGAGCGATGGTTAAAAAATAACTGATAATTGTTTTTACAGGTAATTTTCAATGACAAACTTTACCAGAATGTGTGTAACATATCCAAGAGAAGATACTGTGAAAAGCGTACAATAAAGGAGTTACAAGGTTACAGAAAGAATCCAAGTGAAGGTCCAAATGAGAGACATGAACATGGATACTTAATATTGGTAAGAATTGCTTGGGCCGATCTGCATAGATTCATAAACTAATTTCAGTTTGAGGCTTTATTTCGTGTCCCCCCCCTGTATACAGGGGAGATATATTGTTTTTGTCCTTGATGTCTGTCTGTCCCAAATCGTGTCCGCTCTATATCTCCAAGACGGCTTGAAGGATTTTCATGAAACTTGGGTCACATGTTCACCTCATCAAGGCAACCCATGTCTCGACCATACCGGTTCAAGGTCACGGTCACACTTTAAGATCAAAGGTTTGAGGCTTTATTTCATGTCCGCTCCATATCTCCAAGACGGCTTGAAGGATTTTCATGAAACTTGGGTCACAAGTTCACCTCATCAATGCGATGTGCAGAACCCATGTCTCGACCATACCGGTTCAAGGTCAAGGTCACGCTTAAAGGTCAAAGGTTTGAGGCTTTATTTCGTGTCCGCTCCATATCTCCAAGACGGCGTGAAGGATTTTCATGAAACTTGGGTTACATGTTCACATCATCAAGGCGATGTGCAGAACCCATGTCTGGACCATACCAGTTTAAGGTCAAGGTCAACCTTGAAGGTCAAAGGTTTTAGGCTTTAATTCGTGTCCGCTCCATATCTCCAAGACGGCTTGAAGGATTTTCACGAAATGTTACAGCTGCAGTAAAAAGATGTGTTATTGTAAACCATTTGCTATCATGTCCTCTTTGCACAAGGTCAAGATAAAATAAGTAATTAAAAAATGAATACTGTCCGACTTGGCCAAATTTTTGTCTGCTTTATAGGTTGGAATGTTTTGAGAGATTTTGACAGATATTTGAGGGGGAAACATCTGTTTTTGTGTCAAAAACAAAAACAATTCTAGTTTTGACTGGTAAAATATAATGGCCAAGTGAAAAATTTCTAAATTTCTCCTCATAACATACCGACTCTTTTTAGCTCACCTGAGCACGAAGTGTGATCGCTTTTTGTCCGGTGTGCTTTGTGTGTCATCCGCCGTCCGTAAACATTTTCTCCTCTGTAACTAGTGGGTCAATTGGGATGAAACTTCACAGAAATTATCCTCTCACTGACCTCACCAGAATTCCTTCAAAATGTTGGGATCCATGCTGAATTCTGGTTTCCATGCCATCGAAACAAAAACAAAATTTATCCGAAACTGGTTGGCAGATTTTCAAACAATTTAGTTAGAAATGTTCCTTGGATGACCCTTTATCAGATTCCTTAAAACCATGTTGATTGGTCAATAAAAATGGCCGCCAAGGGACGGGGCTTTTTTGCATTATATGGCTATATTGGAGAAAAAAATCAAATCAGGTGAGCGATCCAGGGCCATCATGGCCCTGTTGTTTAACCCTTTCCCTCATACGACAATGCTGCAGCAGACGACTTCGAACGTATTTTGTCAAAACATAGAAAATCTCCATAATTGAATGGATAACCTATGACGAAAAGTGGAAAACATTGTGGCAAAAGGAGAAATTGCACGTTTTGTGCAATTTCTTCTTTTGTCACTATGTTTTCAAAAAGCCGCCTGCTGCAGAGGCATCAGAAAGCGTCTATATGTGGGAAAGGGTTAAAATGATTGACCCTCTTTTAGAGCAATTTCTCCCTTTGTCAAAATGCTTTTAACTCTATCCAATAATTAACCTTTCATGTATTGTGAAAAACCATTGTTTTGCCAAGATGTTTTCAAAGTCATCTGCTGCAGGTATGTCGTATGTGGGAAAGGATTTAACTACACAGCCACTAAGGGGACAGGGCTATTTTAAGCTTGTATGTTTTTTGAAGGAAATAAATTGGGGTATTCTGAAATCTTGGTAGCTTGTCTATTTTTAGAAGAAAAAAAGTGGGGATATTGTAATACCCTTGACGTTGTTGTCTTCTGCGTCATCACACAACTTTAACCATACCTCAAAAATCGTTCAACATTTTCAAATGAAACTTGGTATGCATGTTTCTAAGAAAAAATGCATGTCTATATCAAGTCACATAACTCAGGCTTTAATTATTATTCAGAAATTCCCCTTTTTGCCGAAAAAAGCAGACACTCTTGTTCCGTTCATTGTTAAAGAGAAGACCTTAAAACTCTTCTCAGAACGTATTGTACTGGTTTTCAAAATATTTCATAGAAATGTTCCTAGGTTGATGCTCTCCCAGATTCATTCATGTAATGTTGATTGGTCAAAAGGCATGACCACAAGTTGGTCAGGGTTGTTTTATTTTTTTAACCCATTACTTCACATGATGTTTCATTGTCGTCTGCGTTGCACTTTCAACAATCAAGAAAACTGAAATATTTATAATGATGAAGAGTTTAAAATATTGCAATAAAAGGTCAAATTGGTTGTTTTGAGCAATTTCACCTTTTATTGCAATGTTTTCAAAAGGAATGTTCAATTGCAGGTGTCAAATGTTATCTGTGTTAAGTAATGGGTTAAGCCCAAGATGTATAGAGTTACCTTGACTTATGTTAGTTGATCAATTCTGGCCCTCTTGGAACTCTTATTTAGCCTTTGGAATCATGATTCAATCAAGTGTTTTTAACCCTTTTCCTCATATAGACGCTTTCTGATGCCTCTGCAGCAGACGGCTTTTTGAAAACATAGTGACAAAAGAAGAAATTGCACAAAACGTGCAATTTCTCCTTTTGCCACAATGTTTTCCACTTTTAGTCATAGGTTATCCATTCAATTATAGAGATTTTCTATTTTTTGACAAAATACGTTCAAAGTCGTCTGCTGCAGAATTGCTGTATCAGGGAAAAGGTTAAAAAGCATAGAATTTGAAATAAGAATTTTGTAATTTCAGATTTTTCCATTTACCACATTCTTGTTAGGGATATGGCAAATAAAGCGTCAGTATTGGAAAACTGACTTAAAGAGCTTTCTGAATGGTAGATATGCAGAAGAACCCGTTGACTTACCAGAAAAGTAAGTGATTCTTAAATCTTTCCCACATGCAAAACAATCTGCTGACGACTTTACACACATATTGGCAAAAAACATAACAAGATCTTCATAAATAAGAGCCTACCGATAGTTATTAAATAAAGTGGAAAACATAGTGGCATAAATATGTCTGCCGCAAAGGTGTCATAAAACATCGGTATGTATAGAAGGGTTAATAAGTGAAAAGTTCTTTTGCAAAAATGTTTTCAACTTTATTCATTTATAGAGAGTTTCCATCTTTTTAGCTCACCAATGCACGAAGTGCAAGGTGAGCTTTTGTGATCGCTCACCGTCCGTCGTCGTCGTCGTCCGTCCGTTCACATTTTCCTACAAACGACTTCTCCTCCTACACCAATTAACCAAATTCAAAATAATTTAACAGGAATGTTCCTTGGGTGGATCTCTTTCAAACTTGTTCAAAAAATTCTATTCCATGCAGAACTTTGGCTGCCACGGCAACAAAAAAGGGGAAATTAACCAAAACTTAACCCTCCCCGGGGGTCACTTGTTTAACATAGATTCATATAGGGGAAAAACTTTAAAAATCTTCTTAAACAGAAGGCCCATGCCTTTGATATTTGGTATGTAGCATCATCTAGTGAACCTCTACCAAGATTGTTCAAATTATAGCCCTGGGGTAAAAAATTACCCCTCCCCGGGGGTCACTTGTTTAACATAAACTCATATAGGGGAAAAACTTTAAAAATCTTCTTGTCTAAAAGTAGAAGGCCATGCCTTTGATATTTGGTATGTAGCATCATCTAGTGAACCTCTACCAAGATTGTTCAAATTATAGCCCTTGGGTCAAAAATGACCCCTCCCCGGGGGTCACTTGTTTAACATAGACTCATATAGGGGAAAAACTTTAAAAATCTTCTTGTCTAAAAGTAGAAGGCCCATGCCTTTGATATTTGGTATGTAGCATCATCTAGTGAACCTCTACCAAGATTGTTCAAATTATAGCCTTGGGGTCAAAGATGACCCCTCCCAGGGGGTCACTTGTTTTACATAGACTCATATAGGGGAAAAGCTTTAAAAATCTTCTTGTCTAAAAGTAGAGGGCCCAGGCCTTTGATATTGGGTATGTAGCATCATCTACTGGACCTTTACCAAGATTGTTCAAATTATAGCCCTGGGGTCAAAAATGACCCCTCCCCGGGGGTCACTTGTCACTGAAAACTTTTTAAGTTTGATTAAATCAGGTGAGCGATATAGGACCATCATGGTCCTCTTGTTTACTAAATGTTTTCAAAGTTGTGTGCTGTAGATGTGTTGTATATATGGGAAAGGGTTAATACATCAGTCCGGTGAAATTCCCAATTGGTTAGACTGATCAACTCATGAATAGCAAGCTGCAAACACTTTTGAAAAAGACATAAACCCCATGGTATTTATCAAACCGCAGGGAAAAATAAGATTACATAATATTTTACGTCACAGTAAGTAACTCAGACGTGTCAGAAACAAAGACGATGTGTACATTTGCGTCAAAATGCGTCTACAAGTAGGAAAGGATTGAGAAAAGATCATGTTGGGTGAAAAATTAGGACACTCTTGAGGCTTGATTTTCATCAAATTACCCTTAACCCTTTCCGATATACGACAATTCTGCAGCAGATGATTTTGAACATATTTTGTCAAAAAATAGAAAATCTCTATAATTGAATGGATAACCTATGACTAAAAGTAGAAAACATTGTGGCAAAATGAGAAATTGCTTGTTTTGAGCAATTTCTTCTTTTGACACTATGTTTTCAAAAAGCCTTCTGCTGCAGAGGCGTCAGAAAACGTCTATATGAGGGAAAGGGTTAATCCTTTTCCCATACAACAAATCTGCAACAATCGACTCTGATTATGTAAGATATAATTACTGAAAAAAGTTGGAAACATTGTGGCAAAGGAGGAATTGCTTCTTTTGCTACAATGTTTTCATAAGTCTTCTGCTGCAGAAGCCCGGGTAGCTCAGTTGGTAGCGAAACGGACTGTCAATCCAGGGGTTGTGAGTTAGAATGCCAGCTTGGCCAACATTCTTTCCGACGTTTGACAAAAGTCATTGTGACCTGCTTCATTCGTCTTTCACCAATAGGCTGTTTAACAGTCTTATGTGGAAAAGCAGCCAGTTGCTTGGAAGGTATGTTGTGTGGTGCACTGGTGTGTGAAAACCAGGAAACGCATGAGTAGGTGAACTGGTCGCCGTGATATGACTGAAAAATTGTTGAAAAAGGCGTTAAACCCTAATCAATAATAATAATACTGCTGCAGATACGTAATAATGGGTCTACAAGTGGGAAAAGGTTTTGTTTATGAATACATTATGATACTGGTAAGCGTTAAGTGATAAAAGTTGCCCTTTTGTTATCTGTTTCAGTTTAGATAGTTTTGACTTCAGCCAGTTGGAATACAGAAGGATCAAAGTTCGTGGAGAATTTCAGTACGATAAAGAATTCTACATGGGGCCTACCACTGGGCCCGTCCCATCAGGCGCTGGGTCACAAAAGTTTGCAGTAAGATAAATATAATTTGTTTGCCCCCCTTTTTCCACATACTACAAAGCTGCAGCAGTCGACTTTCAAAAACAAGGAAACTCGCATTAAATGAAAGAACAATTACGTGTATTTGATAAAGTTGAAAAAATTGTGACAAAAGGATAAATTTCTCAATATGAACAATTTCTCCTTTTGCCACAATGTTTACAAAAGTCATCTGTTGCAGGAGCGTCAGAAAGCATCTGTTTTTGGGAAAGGGTTAATTGAATACTAGGAAATACAAGAAACACAATTTGAGTTTAGATTTATCAAATTATTTATCTTCGAACCAATTGTACCAAAATTAAGAACCTGGCAACCTTAACCCTTTCCCTCATATAGACACTTTCTGATGCCTCTGCAGCGTACAGCTTTTTGAAAACAGTGAAAAAAGAAGAAATTGCTCAAAACGAACAATTTCATCATTTGCCACAATGTTTTCCACTTTTAGTCACAGGTTATCCATTCAATTATAGAGATTTTTCATTTTTTGACAAAATATGTTCAAAGTCAGTCGTCTGCTGCAGAATTGTTGTATGAAGGAAAGGGTTAATGTACCATTGGTCAATCATGGTTTTGGTTTTGTTTTAATGTACTTCTGTCATTTAATTAAGAAATTGTGCTACCAGATCAGTTCCATGTTTTACAGTTTTAAAAAGCATACATAATCAAAACTTTGAGCAATTCAAAGTGTGGGTTTGATCCCGTATTGTGTCTTACCAAATACATGAATATGGTTAAATGGTTTCCTTCCAACCTTTGCCTAAAGGAGTTCATTGATAGCATTTTGAATGGTACATGGGTTTCAGGATAAGCTATATGCTAGTACTTAGTGTTAATTTTTACAGGAATTGCAATGATATAAGTTAACCCTTTCGCACATATAGACGCTTTCTGACGCCTCTGCAGTAGACAATTTTTGAAATTATTGTGGCTAAAGAAGAATTTTCTCATGTTTGGCAACGTCTCAGTGTTTCTCAACTCTGTTCAAGAATTATACTTTCATTTTTAAAGATTTTCCTTTTTTATCCCAAGATAGTTTCTAAGTCGTCTGCTGCAGATATGTTGTATATGGGAAAGGGTAAACAAATATTCAAAGCAGCAAATAGTACCATTCAGGCTTTCCCTCGTACAGATAACTGTTCAACCCTTTCCCTCATATAGACGCTTTCCGACGCCTCTGCAGCAGACGGCTTTTTGAAAACATAGTGACAAAAGAAGAAATTGCACAAAACGTGCAATTTCTCCTTTTGCCACAATGTTTTCCACTTTTTGTCATAGGTTATCCATTCAATTATGGAGATTTTCTATGTTTTGACAAAATATTTTCAAAGTCGTCTGCTGCAGAATTGTCGTATGAGGGAAAGGGTTAATGCAACAGCAGTAGGTGAACAAGTAATTACTTGTAAAAGCATGTTCTTAACCCTTTTACTCATAAAGACGCTTCTGACGCCTTTTTGAAAACAAAAGTGACAAAAGAAGAAATTGCACAAAACAAGCAATTTCTCCTTTTGCCACAATGTTTTCCACTTTTAGAGATTTTCTCATATTTGACAAAATATGTCTAAAGTCGTCTGCTGCTGAATTGTCGTATGAGAGAAAGGGTTAATTCCCCACCAGGTTTTCAATTTGCATAAAAGTTATACGTACAATTTTTGTTATGTTTCTTTCTTTACCTTGGATGATTTCAAAATAGACTGCTCCAGAATATCATATCTGGTAAACAGGTAAAGTAAAATGATAGTGAAAGGTTTATTTGAATCCTTTTTACATCTTTTCTGTACCTGCAGTAAGGCAAAAACAATTGGGGGAAATAAAAGGTGAGATAAAATAATAATTAATTGATTATTACAGATAACTGAACACAGAACACCAGGGTTTTATTTGGTAACACCTTTTAAAATAGAAGGCAGAAAGTAAGTGAATTATTACTCTTGGATATTTGAACCCACTTTGTATTTTAATCTAATCATCAATTGGGCCATTTTCGTTTATTATACCCCCGCAAACGTAGTTTGAAGGGGGTATACTGGAATCAGCCTGTCGGTCGTTCTGTCCGCAAAATCTGTTCTGTTGTACTCCTCCTTCCGTTTCTACCTGATTTACTTGATACTTGGCATAAATGTTAATCAGGAGTAGTAGATGTGCAAGACGCAAATGTCATGTCCCTGTGACCTTCACCTTGACCTCTAACCTTGAAATAGGATTGTTTTTTGTTAAAATCTAATCTGTTGTACTCCTCCTTCAGTTTCAACCTGATTTACTTCATACTTGGCATAAATGTTAATCAGGAGTAGTAGATGTGCAACACGCAAACTTCATGTCCCTGTGACTTTGACCTCTGACCTTGAAATAGGATTTTTTTTTGTTAAAATTTAATCTGTTGTACTCCTCCTTCAGTTTCAACCTGATTTACTTGATACTTGGCATAAATGTTAATCAGGAGTAGTAGATGTGCAAGATGCAAATTTCATGTCCCTTGACCTTGACCTCTGACCTTGAAATAGGATTTATTTTTGTTAAAATCTAATCTGTTGTACTCTTCCTTCAGTTTCAACCTGATTTACTTCATACTTGGCATACATGTTAATCAGGAGTAGTAGATGTGCAAGACGCAAATTTCATGTCACTGTGACCGTCACCTCTGACCTTGTGACCTTGAAAAAGGAATTTCTTTCTTAAAATTTAATCTGGTGCGACATACTCCTCCTTCAATTTCAACCGGATTTACTTGAAACATGGCAAAATGTCAAGAGGTAGAACATGATATTATATTACATTATAGCTACTTTAAACTACCTAAATTACGTAAGGATTTTATATTTCCTAATATTCGCAAGCTGACCTCCTCGCGAAATTAATACCTTGCGAAAATATATCGATCAGAAGTGAAATTTAAACTTCTGCTACTTTTTCTCAAAATTAAAACATCAAAATATCAAAATCATGAAAAATATCGAAAATAGGTCCTCGCGAATATTCAGTAGTTTACAGTAAAAACCTTGTTACTCTTTGAATAAAGAATGTGGTTCATTTTCTTCTTGTTTGTTTGATTTCTGAAACTAGAAAACTAAATAAAAACTTATTTCATGAGGAAATAGTACTTTATGCGGATTGTATTTTATGCATTAGAAAATGTTCTTGACAAAATTTCTTTAAAATTAGATTTGTATATTGCTTTTTGATATCATCTTAGTATTTCTTTTTGATACTGATATTCAAATTGTCTGAGTCAAAGATAATACTGTGAGATATAATATGTGTCAGGGGTTGAGGCGGGGGTATTAATCACCTTTAGTGATAGTTATAGTTAATACAGTAATGGATGTGTCTTGAACCCTGCCCCATATACAGATGCATTCTGATGCCTTTGCAGCAGTTGACTTTTGAAAACATTGTGGTAAAAGGAGTTATTTCTCATAATGAGTTATTTCTCCTTTTGCCATGTGTTTTCAACTTTTTCAGTAATTACATTTTCGATTTTTTAGAGATTTTTCATATTTATAGCAAAAATGTATGCAAAGTTGTCTGCTGCAGATTTGTTGTATTTGGGAAAGGGTTAAGTTTGTGAGATGAAGTGGTAGCTGATAATTTCAGATTAATGAGGATTTTCCCATGATGACAACTCTAAACCCTTTTCCTCATATAGACGCTTTCTGACACCTCTGCAGCAGACGGCTTTTTAAAAACATAGTGACAAAAGAAGAAATTTCTCCTTTTGCCACAATGTTTTCCACTTTTAGTCATAGTTATCCATTCAATTATAGAGATTTGCTATGTTTTGACAAAACATGTTCAAAGTCGTCTGCTGCAGAATTGTCGTAAGAGGGAAAGGGTTAATTGGCTATTATCCCCCATCAAAGGTGGATGGGATATTGGTTAGGTAAGCTTTTTCTGTCTGTATGTCGGGGAGCCATATTATTGGCATGGTTGGAGGACTTTGAATTAAACTGTGACGAATATCAGACGGCAAAATATAATTTTAATTATATGGAAATGGAGATAATTATACCCCCTTCGAAGAAGAGGGCGTATATAGGAGTCACTGTGCTGGGCAGTCTGGCTGGTGGAATTCAATAAAATTTTACATGAAGCTTCTATACCGAGAGGAGATGTGCATATCCTAAAGGGATTACAATTGCATGATATTTTACAGAGTTACGGCCCTTTTACTTATTAAGTTATGGTGTAGGTCAAGGTGCTGTTTAGGGGGTATTTATCATCTTCAGTGATAGTTCTAGTTTCTTTAGTAAACATCCTATTTGGTTGGTTTACAAGTTATTTCACTTAAATCAAGGGTTTATTTCAAGTACCTTATGATAAAACTACAGGGCTACATTTTAAATCCAATCTTTATGGAAATTCATCACAATATTCATCTTCATCAAATCTCTGTCAAGATCCAAAAAGGGCCATATGGGATCAAAAACTAGGTCACCAGGTCATGTATTAGAAAACCTTTTGAACACTTTAGATGTCTCAAATGGGAATGAAAGCTCATGAGAGCATTCAGCTCAATCATGTCTAGTTCATGTTTGAAACTGGGTCCTGTTATGAAAAAAAATAGATCACTTGGTTGAATTGAACACCGTAGAGGCATGCCACACATTACACAAAGGACAAAATTCAATTACTCATCAAATCGGACCTGTAAATCTTGATTTATTGATCTGTTTAAATATGTCTAGATGTTCTCATATTTGTTGAAAAACACCTTCTTTTGTTGGATTTCACAAATTTTATGAACCAAAACCCTCCTATTTAAACAGAGAAGTTGCATTCTATTAACCCAGATAGGCCAAATTTGTTCATTTTTAAGAAATTTCGTTTAAAAAACGCAGTAAAACGATAACTAGCCAATGTTGTGATTTTTAAAACCGAAAATCCAATGTGTGTTGAACTGGTTTTGAGAAATATAGTTGGGGTAAAAGAATTTGACTTGTTATTTAAAAATGGAATACACTAGATTTTTTACATGAAATTTCTGAAAAGTTTTGCTTTTCTGGGTTTATAGAATGCAACTTCTCTGTTTCACCTAAAAATATATAAATAGCCTGTGGATGATGTGATACATGTATTATCATATATACATGGTAACGTATTTGACGGATTTTTAACCCTTTCTATCGCCTATGCAGCAGACGACTTTTGGAAACATTGTGATAAAAGTAGAAAATGCTCAAAACGAGGAATTTCTTCTTTTGCCACAATGTTTTCAACCCTTGTCAGTAATTATACCTACATTTATAAAGCTTTTTCCGTGATTTCAAAGTTGTCTGCTGCAGATGTGTTGTATGTGGGAAAGGTTTAATCTGTCTTGTTGAATATCAAAATTGTGTGTGATATTTTGAACAGAAAAATGAGTTGGTACATGTATATAGAGCTCTCGATTAGGAAAGTATTTCAAATTTCCAAAACCATTATTTGACATTCAAAGCCTATGTTGCAGGTACTCAAACAATTCTCTCAATGAGACTTCCTTTAACCCTTTCCCTCATACGAGAATTCTGCAGCAGACCACTTTGAACATATGTTGTCAAAAAATAGAAAATTTCTATAATTGAATGGATAACCTATGACTAAAGTGGAAAACATTGTGGCAAAAGGAGAAATTGCTTGTTTTGAGCAATTTCTTCTTTTGTCACTATGTTTTCAAAAATCCGTCTGCTGCAGAGGCGACCGAAAGCGTCTATATGAGGGAAAGGGTAAACTACCTAAAACAAAGTGTATAACTCTAGACTGTATAATAAAATAATTTTTTACAGTTACACAATCATGGTGAACAGAGGGTTCCTGCCAGAGAAAATGCTATTAGATAAACAAACTCGGATAGAATCACGGGTCAGTAGTTCTTTAATCCCCTTTTTAGCTCGACTATTCGAAGAATATGAGAGCTTTACTACTCGCCCCGGCGTCGGCGTCGGCGTCCGGTTAAAGTTTTAGGGCAAGTTGGCATTTTCATTCATAATTATTTGTGCTAGGGCTTTCATATTTGGAATATAGTTACATCTTATACCTTTCTTCACATTGAATGCTGAAGATGCTGAGTTTGACCTTGTTTTTGGGGTAAAAAACATGATTTTGTGTGGTTAAAGTTTTAGGGCAAGTTGGAATTTTATTTTAAATTTTATTTTTTTCTCAATAAGTGCTTGTGCTAGGGCTTTCATATTTTGAATATAATTACATATAATACCTTTCTTCACATTGAATGCTGAAGATGTTTAGTTTGACCTTCTTTTTGGGGTAAAAAACATGATTTTGGATGGTTAAAGTTTTAGGGCAAGTTGGAATTTTATTTTAATTTTTAATTTTTCTCAATAAGTACTTGTGCTAGGGATTTCATATTTGGAATTTAATTACATATAATACCTTTTTTCACATTGAATGCTAAAGATGCTGAGTTTGACGTTCTTTTTGGGGTAAAAAACATGATTTTGGATGGTTAAAGTTTTAGGGCAAGTTGGAATTTTATTTTAATTTTTAATTTTTCTCAATAAGTACTTGTGCTAGGGCTTTCATATTTGGATTTAATTACATATAATACCTTTCTTCACATTGAATGCTGAAGATGCTGAGTATGACCTTCTTTTTGGGCTAAAAAACATGATTTTGGGTGGTTAAAGTTTTAGGGCAAGTTGGAATTTTATTTTAATCTTTAATTTTTCTCAATAAGTACTTGTGCTAGGGCTTTCATATTTGGAATATAATTACATCTAATACCTTTCATTCATGATTTTTAACTTCAATATGGAGTTATTGCCCTTGATTGACTTTTAAATGTATGCATCTATTCAGTTGCTTTTACATATATAGTATATATAATTTAAAAGTACTTAAGTGCAATATAATGAAATAGTGCTTTATGTGAATAAGAGGCATATAGTCGAGCGCGCTGTCCTCCGACAGCTCTTGTCTACATACTGATACTTTCTGACCCCCTATTAAAAATATTGTGGCCATAGGAAAAATTGCCCAAAATGAGCAATTTTTTCCTTTTTCCACAATGCTCTCAACTCGATTAAATTAATATCCTTTAATTTATGGATATTTTCCATATTTTTGACTGTCTGCTACAGATTTTTTGTATGTGGGAAACAACCTCAGAAGTGCAGTGGTAGAGCGAGCGTCTGCCTCTGGTGCGGGAGGTCGTGAGTTCAAGCCCCGGCAGGGTTATACTTTAAAAATGGTAGTAATGGCTGCTGTCCTTGGCGCTCAGGGTTGTGGGGTTAGCAATATGACTGACTGGCTGGTGTAAGGATAAAGTAGAACTGGTATCTTACCCAGGATATACTGTGAAATTAATAATTGAAAAACTGTTAACAGCAGTAAAAAAACAAAGATAAAAGAAGAGTGTATGTGGGAAAGGGTTAAGTCTTTCAAACATACATCAAATCTGCAGGAGACTACTAGTGTTAACCCTTTCCCTCATACGACAATTCTGCAGCAGACGACTTTGAACATAATTTGTCAAAACATAGAAAATCTCTATAATTGAACTTTGAAGTGATAACCTATGACTTAAAGTGTAAAACATTGTGGCAAAAGAAGAAATTGCTCGTTTTGAGCAATTTCTTCTTTTGTCACTATGTTTCCAAAAAGCTGTCTGCTGCAGAGGCGTCAGAAAGCTTCTATATGAGGTAAAGGGTTAAACCTCATATTTTCATAAGTATTAGCTTGTGTTAAATCTTTCTTTGAAATGCGACCTTTCAAATATAAATTGATCTGAATTGACTGTATAGTTGGATCTGGTACTAAACTACTCAACCAGAAAATAATCGCAGAAGATTTCAGTAACTTCTGAAAAAATATTTTATATTTGTATACCTTTGCAGAGATGATCAAGCAGATCTCTATCTACACTTAGTGTCATCAAGAGTTTGGTTTTCAAGGAGCACAATTGGCCGTTTCCTTGATTTATACAAATAATATTGACTCTGCAGCTAAAAGCTGTTCGAAAATTAGAAATTGCTCTAAACAAGTTTTTTCAAAACTGTTTTTCTACTCTGTATTGAAAGTTTTCCTTAAAATTTGTGTATGTCATAAATTTCTTGTTACCTCTTTAAATCGGACTCCTTAAGCCTTTCCCTCATACAGACACTTTCTGACACCTCTGCAGCAGACGAATTTATAAAACATTGTGACAAAACGAGAAATTGCTCAATATGAGCAATTTCTCCTTTTGCCACAACATTTTCGACTTTTTCCAGTAATACTACCTTAATTAGTAGAGATTGGCTTTATTTGAGCAAAGGTTTGTTCTTAGTCATCTGCTGCAGATTTGTTGTGTGTGAGGAAAAAGCTAGATAAAGATATCAATGTTTTCTATTCACAGGTACATGGGCCTCAAGAATTGACGGGTATATTACGATTTGATCAAGATGTGAGTACTCTTTCTATCAAAAAGCTTGGCTCAGTTAAATTGATCTCTAAATGTGGGATCGCCTCGTCGGTGCTGTGGTAGAGCATCCGCCTCAGGTGTGGGAGGTCGCATGTTCGATCCCCGACCGGGTCATACCATAGACTTTAAAAATGGTAGTAATGGCTACCCTCCTTGACACTCAGTGTTGCGGGGTTAGCATTACGGCCGACTAGTTGCTGTCAGGATAAGTTATACTGGTAACTTACCCAGGAAACGCCTCGATATAACTGAACAATTATTGAAAGTGGCATAAAGCACCAAACAATCAATCTAAATGTGTGTATGTAAAATGTGATTGCTCAGTTGGCCAGAGAGCTCACTAGTACGACTTCACATGTAATGTTAACAATGACTAAACACTAGAAATGTAGCCCCTTAATTACTTGCTGATCGCTCATCAGAAATTTATCCCAGGCTAGCGGTTGATGTGATATTGGTTGCGCTCCGTCCGTCAGTTTGTCCATCCAAATTAATGTCCCTTGAACTTATATCGTACACTTGTTATATTTTTGAATTCCTTGGAAGGGAGATAAATCTCTTTAATCTAATTTCAGAATGTAACAGGTTATCTCACTCATATCTTAAACCCTTTCCTACATACCACAAATACTTGGAAATCATCTTTACAAAAATATTGAATATGTAGATCTATAAATAAAAGTATAATTATTGAATAGGGTTTAAAACATTGTGGCAAAAGGAGAAATTGCTCATTATGAGCTATTTATAATTTTTCCACAATGTTTTCAAAAGTCGTCTGCTGCAGAGGCATTAGAAAGGGTTAACAAAATTACTTCTGGTGCTTTTGAACCATAATTATATAATGTTAAGTATTTTTTTGTAAATTCACTATATTTTTTATGGGTAAAAAACTAGGTCACTCTGTCAAATTTATAGTCACTCAGAAAATTTTATATTACTAGAAGTAATTAGGTTACAACATGGTCAAAGCATTCTTTTACAAGTTTCCTTTAGGCAGGGAATGAGCATAGGATCTATAACTGGTATTTCTAATATATTGCAGTTACCACCCATTGTTTCTCCACTTCATTTCAAATGTACCGGCTTAAAGGGGCTGTATTATGACAAGATAGTGAGAAAAAAAAAAACTTTTATTGCAATAGTTACAAAATATCTGAATACTGCACACTTTTTGATAATCTTTTGAACTTATGAATAATGCCACTATATTATTTAAATGGACAAATTATTAAAATTCCAAAATCACGGTACTGTGTCTAATTAAACTAGTCATTATTCAAATAACATTCAAATAACATCGATATTGCAGTTTTTCAATGTACCTTTTGCTTTAGTTGAAATTCTAATCTTTCAAAATATGTAAGTTTTGTTTATGAGCCATATTCCCCATATATACCGGTAGAATTTTGAACAAATTTGTTTCTCTACATGATATTTTAACCAAATGACAGGTTGAGTAGCTTATCCCTCTTAATATCTACGCTCCGATACTTTGCTTTCACTGTGAAAGAATTTAAAGATGAAAGGAAATAACATGTTGTGACAATTTATCTATTTCAGACTAGATATTTAAAGTACTTATTAAGTGGAGATTTTAGAAAAGCCCAGATGAGGGAGGATCTACCACATTTCATGATCAGACATCTTGAAACAATGGCTGTTCACTCAGGTTGTGCCCCTGTTTATATGGAGTGCCTTCCACGTAAGTATATTTTCATTGATGGTTTTATATATGGAGTGCATTTCTTGTAGTATATTTTCATTGATGGTTTTATATGGAGTGCATTTCTTGTTAGTATATTTTCATTGATGGTTTTATATATGGAGTGCATTTCTTGTTAGTATATTTTCATTGATGGTTTTATATATGGAGTGCATTTCTTGTTAGTATATTTTCATTGATGGTTTTATATATGGAGTGCATTTCTTGTTAGTATATTTTCATTGATGGTTTTATATATGGAGTGCATTTCTTGTTAGTATATTTTCATTGATGACTTTATATAAGGAGTATATTGAAACAATGGCTATTCACTCATCACTCAGGGTGTGCCCCTGTTTATATGGAGTGCCTTCCAATAAGTATACTTTCATTGATGATTTTATATAAGGCATTCCTTCAACATAAGTATATTTTCATTGAAGATTTTATATATGGAGTTCCTTCAAGATAAGTATTTTCATTGACGCTTTCTGATGCCTCTGCAGCAGACGACTTTTGAAAACACTGAAAAAGGAGAAATTGCTCATAATGAGCAATTTCCCCTTTTGCCACAATGTTTTCAACTTGCAATTATATTTTCATTTACAGAGATATTCCAATTTAAGTTTAAATAGTTTCAAAGTCGAAGTCGTCTGCTGCAGATTTGTTGTATGTGGGAAAGGGTTAATAGAACCTTGCAGACATGTTTTTCAACCAATCATTCAATCAATCATTCAATCAATCAAATTTTGTCATTCAAGTCACTTTCAGGTGATACTTCCATGATTTTTCAACAAACCAATATGGCATGAAAAAATTTCATAGAGGGTCACCTATGGAATGTTTCTACTAAACTATCATGAAATCGTACAAGTAGATTCTGAGTTTAACGGCTTTTTCTGAAACGGCCTGTTGGCTATGTTGGAACTTTTTCTGTAGAGAATCACTTATAGTTTTCAGCCAATCAATATGGCATTAACAATCTTTGTAGAGTGTCACTTAAGATATTCAGCCAATCACTATGGTATTAACAATCTTTGTAGAGGGTCACTTAAGATATTCAGCCAATCAATATTGCATTAACAATCTTTGTTGAGGGTCACTTCAGGTTTTCAACCAATCACTATGGCATTAACAATCTATGTAGAGGGTCACTTAAGCAACATTTCAGCTACATTATCTTTAACTCAAGACAAAAACTTTCAGAGGAGAATGTTTAAGTTTAACTTTTCATCACCATTCTACATTACTTCCTCATGTTTTCACAGCGGATGAATTTTAAAACCTTTAATCGGGTAAACAGTTTACAAAATTAAAATCAATCGAGTGTTTTTATTTCAGAGAACTTTAAAAAGTTTACACCGACCATTACAGCTACAGCTAAAGTGGAGAATTTGAGAGATGATCATACAACGTATGCTTTTATCTGGTAAGTGTAAGGTCAATCCCTATAGATCTGATTGAACTTTGCTTCAGCCAATCAAATTGTCGCTTACTAAATCATTTGATATAAAACAGTTATGAAATCCCATGAAAATAATCGAGATAGAGAAGTGGTGATTATCGGGAATTGTTGAGTGTTGTATAGAACAGCATTTCATTGGATGAATTAGTATTTAATTGGAGATGAGCTATTATGCAGTCAGATCCATTATATGTACAGCAAAATATTTTTGTCCAATTTTAATGAGATTGGTGTAAGGCAAATCAAGTCTTTTGTTTAACCCTTATCCTCATACAACAATTCTGCAGCAGACGACTTTGAACATATTTTGTCAAAAAATAGAAAATCTCTATAATTGAATGGATAACGTATGATAAAAAGTTGAAAACATTGTGGCAAAAGGAGAAATTGAGACTGTTTTCAAAAAAGCCATCTGCTGCAGAGGCGTCAGAAAGTGTCTATATGAGGGAAAGGGTTAAAGAGATTCTGTTTAGCCATCATTGTCTATGATTGTTTTTGTTTGTTTATTCAACAGGTTCTCCCTGACACTTATAACAACATACATGTGGTATGCAGCTTATCGCCCAGGAAATTCTTCATTGTTAATACACAAGACTATGGAAAGACAGAAAAACTTTCAACGTAATCCAAGAAAGAAATGAGAGAAAAACACTCACCCTTCCTTTTTGTATCTCTAGATGGTCTTAATCTCCAGTAGAAACCCGCTATGATCAGGTGGTAAGCGTCTGGGATTTGGAACAGGACGTTCTCGGTTCGAACCCCATTGGCGGTTATGGTTGAGTGACCTTGGGCAAGACACATTTCCTAGCCTAGTACTGGTTTATTACCCAGGGATTATGAATAAGTGAACTGTTGCTATGATATAACTGAAATAATGTTGAAAAACGCTATTTAACCCCATTTAACCAATTTATCTGAAGTTGTGTACAGTCAAATCTTGGTCTTCACTGTTCGCTTTTTCTACATACTTATTAACCCTTTCCCTCATAGAAGCTTTCTGTTGCTCTGCAGCAGATAGCTTTTTTAAAACATTTTGACAAAAGAAATCGCTCAAAACAAGCAATTTCTCCTTTTGTCACCATGTTTTCAACTCGATTCAATTATTGTACTTTGATTTAAAGGGAGTTTGCAATGTTTTCAGGTATGTTTTCAAAGTTGTCTGCTGCAGATTTATTGTATGTGGGAAAGAGTTGAGGGGAGTATACCCTATCTTATGTGAATGAACTTATCCAAATTCAATGATGGAGAGGCTAACAACTTTATTTCAATAGGATAGATAGGTTAAATTAATAACATAACATAGTGTTCCGAATTGTGATATAAGAGAAATTGTGATTGTTTTTTACTTGTTTCCTAACCCTCCCTTTCCTACATACAACTGCTTTCTGATGGC
The DNA here is from genome assembly GCA_031761405.1 of Serripes groenlandicus. Taxonomy (NCBI): domain Eukaryota; kingdom Metazoa; phylum Mollusca; class Bivalvia; order Cardiida; family Cardiidae; genus Serripes; species Serripes groenlandicus. Next base: position 33,535,013 of record JASEVX010000002.1, read on the forward strand.
CCTGCAGCAGATGACTTTAGAAAACGCTATGGCTAAAGGATAGGTTGTTCATAATGAGTAATTTCTCCTTTTTGCCACAATGTGTTCCACTCTTTTTCAATAATTATACTCTCATATAAAGAGGTTTTCCATATTGTTGCTTAGATGTTTTCAAAGTTTGTATTTGGTTAGAGACATAAAGAGTTAATGGAAACCTTAGCCTCATGTTTTATCACTATGAATATTTAAACTATTTTTCTAACAAAGAAATGGTTCACATTGAGTTTTTATTACCCTGTAACAGTCAAAAGTGAAGTTACCTGTGGCATTCAAACGAAAATGTATGAGACACTTATCACCTCTGAAAAATCCCCATGTGAATATGCATGTCTCATTTAACACTTTCCCATATATATACTTTTCTGACGCATCTGCAGCAGAGGACTTTTGTAATCATTGTGGCAAAAATCATACAATCATTTAAAGAGATTTTCTAATATTTTGGACTTGATCATTACAAAGTCGTCTGCTGCAGATTTATTGTATGTGGAAAGTGTTTAAGAAGAGAATAAGGCTGCTCATGAATATTCCTTGAGAATATAGAGTTTTTCTGGTCATTGTAAACTCATTGGTTGAGATCAGTTTGCCCAATCTGAGGGATAATCCAAGAACTGATATATAGAATTTGCCAATGTCTACTTTGAAAAAAAAGGAGGAATAAATGCAATATCTTGATATTTAACCCGTTCCCCTAATAAAGGTACTTTCAGACACCTCTGCAGCAGAACGACTTTTGAAAACATTGTGACTATAGGTGAAATTGCTCAAAACAACCAATTTCTGCTTTTTAGCTCGCCTATTCGAAGAAATAGGGGAGCTTATGTAATCACCCCGGCATCCGCTTTGGCGTTGCCAGCTTGGTCAAACCTTTGCATGCAAGGCCATTTCTCAGACACTGTATGCTGGTTGCTTTGAAACTTCACACACTTTTTCAGGGTCATTAGATGACCTTGTATGTCAAGTCCCTTAACTCTGGAATGGATTTTGACTGAATTGTGCCCCTTTTTGGACTTAAAATTTTGGTAAAACCTTTGCGTGCAAGGCCTTTTCTCAGACACTGTGTAAGCTGTTGCTTTGAAACTGCACACACTTATTCAGGGTCAATATATGACCCTGTATGTCAAGTCCCATAATTCTGGAATGGATTTTTGGTCAAACCTTTGTGTGCAAGACTTGGATTGAAGGGTTATAGTTATAGATTTTTACCAATGCTATAACTGTTCTGAAGTAGGCCCTGATAGAGGATGGCCCTGCTAGGTGAGCTATATTGTCCTCGGACAACTCTTGTTCCAGAATGTATTCAACTCTTTTCAATTATTAAACCTTTATTTATGGAGATTTTTTCACATTTTTGCCAATATGTTTTCAAAGTCATCTGCTGCAGATTTGTTGTATGTGGGAAAGGGTTAATGTTGATCCTCAGGCAGATACTAGAAAAGAAGGTTTTTTTAACACCCAGCGTATGGATTTAGTTTTGGTAACATATGTCCATCCTGTCTGAAGTACTATCTTGACCCTTTCCCAAATGCTCTTCATGCATCTGCAGCAGACATTTTATCAAAAAATTGTGGCAAAAGGAGCAATTGCTCATTATGAGTAATTACTCGTTTTGCCACAATGTATTCAACACTATTCATTAAAAATACTTTCATTCGTAAATATTTTCTTGTCTGCTGCAGATTTGTTGTATGTTGATAAGGTTTATCATCTGGTCAGATGTTTAGTTGAAAGATAAAAGAAATAGAAATAGCAGTAAATGTTATCCTGCAAGTTTCTCTTTCATTGCTTGAGAAATAATAGCTCTTGGCCCTTCTTGATGGGATGGATTGATTGTGGTTTAATGCCATATCACTGCGACCAGTTCATCTACCCATGTGTTTCCTGGCTTTCTCAAACAATCAACCAAACAACAGTCTTTCAAAGCAACTGGCCACTTTATTTCTTAGAATTTTAGAAGGAGAATGAAGCCTGTCACATCAACTTTTGCTAATTGTCAGAAAGAACACACAACCCCTGGATTGACAGCTCAAGTCGCTATACTTACTGAGCTACCAGTCCCATAACTCTACATAAGATTGTGACTGAATTATGCCCCCTTTTTGGCCGGATTGCTTAAGCAATTCCGGTCTATAGATTGGCGATGTCCGTCTGTCTGTCTGTCTGTCCGTCAACATTTTGGTTAAAGTTTTAGGTTAGGCAAAATGGTTAAAGTTTCTGGTTAAGCAAAATCTCAGCACAAGAAAGGGTTGCAAACTTGAAACTTTGCCTGAAGGTAACCAGTAACAAGTTCTATTGATTTCTATTGTTACTTTGACCTTGACCTTAGTTTGTCGATTTTCAAGGTCAAATTGCCGACAATCCGGCCTTACCGTCTTCAGCGGTTTCTTGTTTACTAGAAAATTTGGTTAAAGCTTTGCACGCAACACCCTTTCTCACAAACAACAGGTGCTATTGCTTAAGTTTAATCTTATTTATTTTACATTGATTCTGAAACAAGCTTTAAGCTTATATTAATCACTCTCGATGTCTGCTTCCTGGAGACATCACCAGTACTCATGCCGTTTGTGTGGAAAAATCCCAAAGGCAGAACCCGCTCATCATGGGATTCGAAACCGGGACCTTTGGTACTAGAGGCCGACACTCTACCACTGTACCACTGCTATTGCTTTGAAACTTCGCATATTTATTGAACGTCACCACATGACCTTGAAGGACCAGATCCATAACCCTTTCCCAAATACAACAACTCTTCAGCAAATGCCTTTGAAAACATACCCCGAAAAAAATATATGGATCTGACAAAAGGAGAAATTGCTTGTTTTGAGGTCATTTCTACTTATATCGCCATGTTTTCAAAAAGTCGTCTGCTGCAGAGGCGTCGGAAAATGTCTATATGAGGGAAATGGATAATATGGATAATTCTACATAAGATCTTGAAAGTTTGGTTAAAGTTCTGCATGCAATGCCTTTTCTCACAAACCTCAAAAGCTATTGCTTCAAAAACTTATTGGATTTACTAAAATGAGTTCAATAATTCAACATCAGATTCCCTTTTTGGGTCATAGAAATACTACCAACTGATAGAGAAATGAACGGAGGTTACCAATGACTCTGTGCACTCTCGTTTGTCTACATTCACTGTTCCCAACAAAACAATTGCCCAGTATGACAATATTTTATACTGTCAATTATCTCATTAACCACTGTTTACTATCGTATCAAACGGGCGAATGGTATGCTGACAGCTCTTGTTTATGACACACTGTAAATCCAATTCTACAGTTAATTATGTCTCTCCCATTACATGGGGGTGACATATTGTTTTTGCCCGTTCCGTCCGTCCTTCCGTCTGTCACACTTGTTTCCGCTCAATAACTGAAGAACGCTTGGGTGTAGGAACTTCATACTTGGTATGCAGGTTGGTCATGACCAGTAGCTGACCCCTATTGATTTTGATAACAGAAGGTCAAAGGTCAAGGTCATGGTGACCTTGTGAGGTAAAAAATGGTTTCCGCTCAATAACTGAAGAACGCTTTGGCTGAGGAACTCCATACTTGGTATGCAGGTTGGCCATGCCTAGAAGAAGACCCCTATTGATTTTGAGTTCAGTACATCTAAAGTCAAGGTCACAGTGACCATGAGCTTGAAAGATCACAGTGACAATGAGCTGATAAATAGTTTTTGCTTGGGCCCAGGAACTTCATACTTGATGTGCAGGTTGGTCACCACCAGCAAATGACCCCTATTAATTTTAAGGTCACTAGGTCAAGGTCACATCCATCACACTTGTTTCCGCTCAATAACTGAAGAACGCTTGGGCATAGGATCTTCATACTTGGTATGCAGGTTGGTCATGATCAGTAGATGACTTCTATTGATTTTGATGTCAGAAGGTCAAGGTCATGGTGACCTTGTGAGGTAAAAAATGGTTTCCGCTCAATAACTGAAGAACGCTTGGGCAGAGGAACTCCATACTTGGTATGCAGGTTGGCCATGCCCAGTAGAAGACCCTATTAATTTTGAGGTCAAAGTCAAGGTCACAGTGACAATGAGCTGAAACATTGTTTTTGCTTAATAACTGTAGAATGCTTTGGCCATGAAAGTTAATACTTGGTGTGAAGGTTGGTCACCACCAGTAGATGACCCCTATTGATTTTGAGGTCACTAGCTTAAAGGTCAAGGTCATGGTAACCTTCAGCTGAAAAATGGTTTCCTCTCAATAACTAAAGAATGCTTATGTTGAGGAACTTCATACCTGGTGTGCAGGTTGGTCCTAACCAGTAAATGACCTTTATTGAATACGTTTGATTTTGAGGTCACAAGGTCAAATGTCGAAGGTCACGGTAACCTTCAGCTGAAAACTGTGTTTTACTCAATAACTCAAGAACGCTTATACCCAGGAACTTCATACTTGGTGTGCAGCTTGGTCCTAACCTGTATGTCAGTAGGTCAAAGGTCAAGGTCGTGGTGACCTTTGGCTGAAAAATGGTTTCCGCTCAATAACTGAAGATTGCTTGGGCCCAGGAACTTCATACTTGGTGTGCAGGTTGGTCACCAGCAGCAAATGACCCCTATTGATTTTGAGGTCACTAGGTCAAAGACCAAGGTCATGGTAACCGTCAGCTGAAAAATGGTTTCCGCTCAATAACTGAGGATTGTCACTGTTGCTTCATCTCCAGTCCAAAACTAAAAGCCCGGCCGGGTAGCTCAATTGGTAGCGTATCTGACTCGTGATCTGGAGGTCACGGGTTCGATACCCGGTTGCGGCGCGTTCTTTCGGGCGATGTTTTCCATTGCCTCTCACCTCTGATTTATGTGAGAAAGTAGTCAGTGGCTTCGAAAGAATGTTGTGTAAGTACTGGTGTGGGAAAGCCAGGAAAACATGGGTAGGTGCACTGACCGCCGTGATATGACCAAAGCTGTTGAAAGCGGCGTTAAACTCCAAACAAACAAACAAAACAAACCAAAACTAAAAAATTCATCACCATCATTTCTTTTCCTCCCACACAAATGGGGAGACAAGCGCTTTTTCAAAAAAGCAATCTCTAGTTTATATTATTTCATTATTGCAAGTTACACTAGCCTTTCAAAGTTTGTTCAACAAAATAACCATATTTAGATTTTGTACATATGGATCAAATTAATTGATATATACAAAATTGTAAATTCTATATTCTTTTCAAGTAATTATTTGATTATCTATCCCATGGTCTATGATTGATAGGCCCTTTCTATTCCATCTTCTGTTTAACCCAATCCCGCATACATCGCATCTGCAGCATACGACTTCGAAGACTTCGACTTTTGCAGTGACAAAAACCTGAAAAATCTCAATAAAAGATAGCTTAATTGTTAAATAAAGTTGAACAAATTGTGGCCAAATGTTTTCAAAAGTCATCTGCTGCTATTACGTAAAAATGCGTCAGTAGGTAGGAAAGGGTTAATCCTTTCTTCAAATCAAATATTAGTGTTGGGCCGATGATCGATTATAATCGAAAGTTGATCAGATGTGCATCATGTTGGCGATAATCGATTGCATTTTACCACAATCGATTATCAATCGGTTCATCTTTTTTTGCTTCATTTATGCTTGATTAATATTTGCCCCCACAAAGAGATTACTCTAGCATTAAAGCAGTCATGTTTGAAAACTCATATTTAGTGGGCTAGCATGTAAATACAACAACTTGAGATTGAAACAATGTTTTTTTTTATGTCCGATTCGGTGGGCATCTAGTTTTTGGCCTGTCTGCACGTCTGTCTGTCTGTCTGCACAAAAAAAACTTTAACCTTGACCACTACTTTTGACCTTGCGACCTTGACCTTTGACCTAGATGTTGCCATTCTCGAAAAAAGCTTTAACCTTGGCCATTACTTTTGAACCATAACAGGTACGGCTACCATATTTCACATGTGTATTCCTTGTGACATGACCTTTCTGTCAGTACCAAAATGTTTGACCCTGCGACCTTGACCTTTGACCTAGATGTTGCCATTCTCGAAAAAAACTTTAACCTTGGCCATTACTTTTCAACCATAACAGGTACGGCTACCATATTTCACATGTGTATTCCTTGTGACATGACCTTTCTGTCAGTACCAATATTTTTGACCTTGCGACCTTGACCTTTTACCTAGATGTTTCCATTCTCGAAAAAAACTAACCTTGGCCATGACTTTTGAACCATAACAGGTACGGCTACCATATTTCACATGTGTATTCCTTGTGACATGACCTTTCTGTCAGTACCAACATTTTTGACCTTGCGACCTTGACCTTTGACCTAGATGTTGCCATTCTCGAAAAAAACTTTAACCTTGGCCATTACTTTTGAACCATCACAGGTACGGCTACCATATTTCACATGTGTATTCCTTGTGACATAACCTTTCTGTCAGTACCAACATTTTTGACCTTGCGACGTTGACCTAGATGTTGCCATTCTCAAAAAAAAAATTAACCTTCACCACTTCTTTTGAACCATAACAGGTAAAGCTACCATATTTCACATGTGTATACCTTGTGACATGACCTTTCTGTCAGTACCAAAATGTTTGACCTTGCGACCTTGACCTTTGACCTAGATGTTTCCATTCTCGATAAAAACTTTAACCTTGGCCATTACTTTTGAACCATAACAGGTACGGCTACCATATTTCACATGTGTATTCCATGTGACATGACCTTTCCGTCAGTACCAAAATGTTTGACCTTGCGACCTTGACCTTTGACCTAAATGTTGCCATTCTCGAAAAAAACTTTAACCTTGGCCATTACTTTTCAACCATAACAGGTACGGCTACCATATTTCACATGTGTATTCCTTGTGACATGACCTTCTGTCAGTACCAACATTTTTGACCTTGCGACCTTGACCTTTGACCTAGATGTTGCCATTCTCGAATTTTTTTTTTAACCTTGGCCATTACTTTTGAACCATAACAGGTACGGCTACCATATTTCACATGTGTATTCCTTGTGACATGACCTTTCTGTCAGTACCATCATTTTTGACCTTGCGACCTTGACCTTTGACCTAGATGTTGCCATTCTCGAAATTTAACCTTGGCCATTTCTTTTGAACCATAACAGGTACAGCTACCATATTTCACATGTGTATTCCTTGTGACATGACCTTTCTGTTAGTACCAACATTTTTGACCTTGCGACCTTGACCTTTGACCTAGATGTTGCCATTCTAAAAAAAACAAAAAACCTTCACCACTACTTTTGAACCATAACAGGTAAGGCTACCATATTTCACATGTGTATACCTTGTGACATGACCTTTCTGTCAGTACCAAAAATTTTCACCTGGCGACCTTGACCTTTGACCTAGATGTTGCCATTCGGGGGCATCAGTGTTTCACAAACACATCTTGTTTGTCAATAAAATGATACAACCTTACTTACCTAGTAAAGACATTAAGCCTGTATATTTTATATCAAACATAAATAATAAGAAGCATTGCCAACATTGAGGCTTGTTAGACACCATACTGTATGAACCGATTATATAATCGATGTCTAATCGAATGAGGCAAAGCGATTGTAACTGATAATCGATTGTAAAAATGGAACCGATGGCCCAACACTATCAAATATACAAACATATATCGAAATTCTTATCAATTATGTCATAAAATAATTCCATATAATTAATATCTGTAAATTGTTGCAACCGTTCATTACAATCGAAATGCCCATATAATTGGATTGTTCCAAACATTATGAATGTTTCAATTGGAGCGCTTAATTCCAATCCGCTCTTAATCATGCATTCCAACTTTGTTCCTATTACGCTCACAATCCAATCAGATTGTCAATTTCATGATGTTATTAACTGCAAATACATTTATTTTGATTTGTATTACATAATTGTGTTGAAATTAATATAATCAAAACCATCTGTGATCCACCAACAAGGTAAATTACCCTGTCCAATGTCCATGCAGCATAACCATTCCATAAATAATACTTGCTTGATTGTATGAAGAGAAAGGTTTTTTAATCCTCAAAATTCAAGTCTGTTTAGACAAATCTTCACCGATTTATCAAAATCTAATAAAATATCAGTTTTCTAATTGTAAACATCACCAAGCCAGGACCAATTATTTGGAGCAGGATTTTAGCAATCACTTTATACAGATGCATACGATTTAACCCTTTCCCACTTGTAGATGCATTCTGACGGCTCTGCAGCAGGTGAATTTTGAAAACATTGTGACAAAAGAAGAAATTGCTCAAACAACCAAGTACTCCATTTGCGACAATGTTTTCAACTTTATTCAGTAATGAAACCTTCATATATAGAGATTTTCCATGTTTTTGACCAAATGTTTTCAATGTCGTCTGCTGCAGATTTGTTGTATGTGGGTAAGGGTTAAGAAAAAAGAGTGGGGACAAGTGTAATGCGTCGTGTTTAAGACAATGTTTTCAACTCTTCAAATATTTAACATGTGATTAGCTTATTAATGATCAAACTTGATTTGTCAAGCGGTGGTTTAATTTTCTATAAAATTAAAATTGCTTTCCTACATATATACATACAGTAATCTGCTATATATATTTCAGAAATTTCCTTTTCCCATTATATTTGCAAAAGCTGTTGAAAGTTGTCCTAATCAGGGGAAAGGGTTCACCTTGTTGTTAACCCTTTCCCTCATATAGACGCTTTCTGACACCTCTGCAGCAGACAGCTTTTTAAAAACATAGTGTCAAAAGAAGAAATAGCTCAAAACGAGCAATTTCTCCTTTTGCCACAATGTTTTCCACTTTTAGTCATAGGTTATCCATTCAATTATAGAGATTTTCTATCTTTTGTTGTATGAGGGAAAGGGTTAAGTCTTTGAGTTATGAGGTTGAACTCAATTTGTCATTTCCTCATGTTATTTCACACCTTGTAATAACTACACATATCATAATAAAATGAGTCTATAAGATATATCTTTATTTGATATTTTGAACAATGAAACAATGTTACATAAAAATTAAAGAAATAATTATAACTGAAATTGCAAGTTCATCTTTTAATATCAAACAACAAAATAGTAAAATTTAAAAGTCAAGTCATTAAAAGCAAGTTCTCCTTCTGCCATCTGCTGCAGGTGGCAAAATGTGTCCGTATTAGGGAAAAGACTAAAGAAAATGATGACCCTAAATGACAAACAAAGGATAAAGGGTGATCACAATAGTTTACTTTGGGTTCAAGAAGAGCTAAATAATTCTTCTAGCATTATAAATAGTAAATTGAGTACTAGACTTAAGTTTTATAAGCAACATGCAGATTATAGTCTACACTCTCTACAGTGTAAGTAATCTGTATTGAAGGATTTTTAACCAACAACATTCAATAGTGTAGACCCTGATCTAACATGCTGATTTGTCTGGGTTCACACAGATTAATATCTATATACTCTTAAGAGCCATTTAATTTATAAGCATCTGTTGACAGAAATGGAAAAACTCTTCGACCAATACAAGTTGGTGTCTCTGTGGCTGGGGGATGCTCAATAAGAATTGCAGCTACAGTCTGACCCTTGCTTAAACCATAGGAGCCTGCTTAATTGGTCTGAACGATTGGAGTCAATGCAACTCTTGAGCTCCAGCAGGGGTAATAGTATTAGTTCTATTCCTAACATCTGAACTTTCCTGTCCGCTGCAATATGACCGTAACTTTTGAAAGTGGTGCAACACCTAAAAATAACCAATTTGGATTAACCCTTCCCCATATATATCAAACAACTTCGAAAACATCAAAGTAAACATATGTAAAAGAGTTGAACATGGTGGCACTTTGTTTTCAAAAGATGTCTGCTGCAGAGGTGTCAGAAAGCGTCTGTATAGGTTAAAAAACATAGTAAGACAAGAACACAACAAGTGAATGTCATAGCTCATCTTCTTTATGAAATTCAATTGGGCCATAATTCATCAAGTAAGTTGTGACCCTTGTTATAAAAAGACCCACTATAATGATGAATATGGTTAGAGTAATGGCCCTTGCAGTAAGCAATCGCCATATGATGATAAATAACTGTTCCAAGTTATAAAGCCGTAGTTAAGGACAAAATGGCCTTAATTCAAACAAAATGCAATGTAGATTAATAGCCCTTGCCGTTTTATTGTTGCCTTGCGATGTTGAATAAGTGTTACAAGTTTCATGGCCATAACTTGTATCATAAAGGACAATAATAGACCTTGCACCTTTCCCACAAACATCAAAACTGTAACAGACAAGCCGACAACCCTTTCCCTCATACGACAATTTTGCAGCAGACGACTTTGAACATATTTTGTCAAAAATGGAAAATCTCTATAATTGAATCGGGGTGAGTGTACACTCACCCTGATTGAATGGATAACCTATGACTAAAAGTAGAAAACTTTGTTGCAAAAGGAGAAATTGCTCGTTTTGAGCAATTTCTTCTTTTGTAACTATGTTTTCAAAAAGCAGTCTGCTGCAGAGGCATCAGAAAGCGTCTATATGAGGGAAAGGGTCTAGACAAAAATATGGAAAGTCCCGGTAAATGAGAGTACAACAATTTAAAAGAACTAAAACACGGAGACAAAATGAGAAATTGCTCGTTATGAGCAATCTCCCCTAAAGTATGCAACAATATTTTCAAGAATCGTTTGCTGCAATGGGGTCTGAAAGCGTATGTTTGAGGGAAAAGGTGAACTTTAAACTTAAACAAAATTCCTCGTAATATAAGAGCCTTAATTCCTGTATAATGACACATGACAGATTTATATGTTATATACAGTCGCCTTAAGGTTAATGAATAAGTTTTCCAATTTTCGAGAAAAGTTAACCATAAGACAAAACTTAACCAAGAATGCAACATGGACACAGATAAAGTGACGACACTAGCTCATCTATTTTTCATTAAGTTCCAGATGAGCTAAAAATACGTAACTATTCACCAGGAACAATTTCTTATTTTCTCACAATAATATTTCCATTAGCTACAGCAGAGGCTTCCAAAACCTCAGGGATCCGAAAGCCTCTTTTCTTTAGAAAACAACCCTTCAAATAATTGTGTCACTATCCACTTTTACTAGGAATTCATCGGTGGGGAAATGAAGACAGAATTTCACGTATTCCAGCTGTAGTTTCCAAATCGAGCACCGTGAGACCATCGTTATCTGGAATGTCTGTTTTAGCATTTTTGGAAAGTAACACTTTGACTATCTCTGGGTGCTCGCATATCACAGCTACAAAGAGAGAGATACAGTTAAACCTTCATGTTTTTTCTGATACAGACATAATTTGATGCCTTAACCCTTTCCCTTATATAGACGCTTTCCGACGCCTCTGCAGCAGACAACTTTTTGAAAACATAGTGCAAAGAGAAGAAATTGCTCGAAACAAGCAATTTCTCCTTTTTCCACAATATTTTCAACTTTTAGTTTTTCCATTAAATCATAGAGATTTTCTATTTCTTGACAAAATAAGTTCAAAGTCGTCTGCTGCAGAATTGTTGTATGAGGGAAAGGGTTTCAATTCGAGACTACCCTTTATATGTTGTAGTCAGATCCAATATACATACAGTGAAATACAGGTATTTTGGTCTGATTTGAATGAGATTTGTTGTTGGAAAGGGTTAAAACTTAATATCAAATTTGTTTTATAGAAAAGTTGGTCACATAGAATGACCATTTTGATACAGAAATGTTTATTTATTTATTGAGGTTTTACGCCGCTTTCAACATTATTTCAGTTATATCACGGTGACAGTTCACTTATTCATGATCCCTGGGTAAACAAACCAGTACTAGGCTAGAAAAGATACAGAAATGTAAAATAGTGATAAAGATGATAATTCTATTGTTAAATTTCACAGTTTTTACCTTTTTCCACATAGAGACACTTTCTCAGTTAACAACTTTTGAAAACATTATGGCAAAATGAGGAATTGCTCAAAATATTGCTGGGAAATGATTTTCCTTATCTGCAGCAATTTGTCCTTTTCCAACAATATGTTCAAATTGTCTGCTACAAAAGAAGTGACGGTTGTAAACATCAGGAAAAGGATGAACACAAAAAAGAATTATAGGGACTCCAAACACCTCCTTTGTTTTTGGTACGCTACAATGACATGTACTCAATTTTATCTAAGTTTCAAGCAGAATGCCTCATGTCCCTGAATTAAATGGCAGTTCTAAATCAGAATGTTGAGTTGTGTGTATATTGTATAATTATTGTAAATGATAAAAGAAAGCTTACCATAATGGAGTGGTGTTTGATCATCGGAGTCCTGAAATATATTCAATTAATACACCTTTCAATAAAGATTTATTTTAATAGTCGGCGGCAGACACATTTTGACAGAGTGTTTTCTCAGTGAGCTTGAGCAATTTCTTTTTAAAAAATCTATATCGGGGCTAAAATTAAGAATATTGTCATATTGACAAAACATCCATTAAGATCAGTTCGGCTCACTCTCCGAACCATTCTGAAAGCATTATAGCGCTCAATCATTCAGGATGCTTTTTTTCTATTTTGTTCATTGTGATTGATTTTTACGATCTTGGAATGCTGAGAGTGAACATTAGCATGACCAAATTTGGAGTACTCATAAGCATAACTGTTTTTGACAAACATGTTAACCTTTTCCTACCTATACCCGTATTTTGACGCATCTGCAGTTTTGTAAACATCGTGACAAAAGAAGAAATCGCTCAAAACAAGCAAATTCTCCTTCAGCCACAATATTTTCAAAGTTCTCTATTCAATCAATTTTTAAACTTTTATTTATAAGGATTTGATGTATATGGGAAAAGATTAAACTAAAGTAAAATTGATTAAACAACAAATTGCTTGCAAGGTGATCTTTATTTACATAATTAAATCCTCTAATCAACAAAATTCCCCTTAAAAAATATCATTTTACAAAAACACTTCAGATCTGGTCAAGAGTACACATTTCCATTCTAAAAAAAGTCAGCTAAACATTTTTTCAGGAATGTTTAGGTAAACAAGGACCATGAAGGACTGATTTAATAGAACTTCATTAGTTTTCAAAGGATTTCCTCTCTTGAAACTAGAAATATCACTGAAGGTGATGAATACCCCCAGCTGGTGCCTGACAATATACATATGTATGAGACATTCAAGGGGCCATAACTCATTTAAAAATAATTCCAGTGCAACACGTCCACAATATGCACAACTAGGCTTGGTATCAATCATTCTTGTGAAGTTATATTGAATTCTGACCAAGGGTTGCTGAGAAATAGTGTTCAAAAGAAATGTCTACAGACCAACTATGTATGAGAAATTCAAGGGGCCATAACTCATTTAAAAATAATTCCAGTGCAACACGCCGACACTATGCACAACTAGGCTTGGAATCAATCATTCTTGTGAAGTTGTATTGAATTCTGACCAAGGGTTACTGAGAAATAGTGTTCACAAGAAATGTCCCGACCAACAGACCAACCAACCGACCAACTGAAAAACCAATTGACAAGCGTGACCCCTACAGTACAGCTCACGCGGAAAACGCATCGTCCGCGAGCCACCGCGGACAAATCTCAACGCGGACAAATATTTTGGTCCGCGAAGGTGGGTGGAATTCCACCCATCACCGCGATTTGTTTTTATGTCCATCGCGGACGCAACAAGATAACCCCAGGGGGTTGATAAAACCGATCATCGTGGAGTTGCGGTGGAACCATCGCGGAATCGCGGTGATATTTTTTTGAATAGATAAGCTTTTTCTCGCCGTTTTGCTGGGATTTTTTTTTAAATTTTTAATTTTTATTTCATTACAGTACTAATAAATGTTGTTGAAGAGGATAATGATTATAAATCAGTACTAACTATAAAGCAGCATATATGCGTAACAACTTAATTCATTAAAATTCGTCAATACAATTCCCCTAAACTTGATGTATTCTGTAAACGATACAACTACGTGATAATAAAACTGTTAATTCTGCCTGAAAGATGTGTAGCTTACTTTAAATCTCACTAATAAATGCCGTAATTCCATTGTCAATCACCACAATTACCAATGCATTGTTCATTCTTAATCGCCTATAAATTATTTCTTTAAAACCTGTTTCAAAGTCGGCTGAATACCAAAAACAAACTTTGCAAACAAAGAAGTGTGAAGCGCCCATGTTAGTCCCGGATTTAATTAAACAACCAAAAACTAATTATCTGAATTGAAAGAGATTACGAAGTCTCATTAATTGGCATATTTTACTCATAAAAATACTTGTAAATTAAGGTGACGCAAACAAATTAAAATGTGTTTCTCTCATCTATACATGTTTTCATACAAATTAAGCAATTATTTTCGGGGTGGACTCTTAAATCCATTACGCTATATAATCTGATTTGATGACGATTTACTCTCGTCTTCAACTTGCGTATGTCAATTGAAATTCAGTGTTCACATTTAAAAGGGATATTTTGTGCGCTAGTCAAGAAAAGTCGTGTCAGGCGTATTGTTGTTTATGTGTTTGGATTAGCACGCACGCTGATAAACCACTTCTACATATAAGCCTGTATGTTTTTAAACTAATTGACGTTACTGAGCTTTACGACAAGTTGCTTCATAATAAAGTGCAATACATAACTACATGTAAAATAAATTCTACTCTGTTTCTACTCTGTAGCAACACATTGCGCTAAAATGAAAATTTATCATTTTCAACAATATTACAATTGGATAATTTATTTATTAAGTTGATAAGAAAAGCTCAAAAATCAACAATCTGTCTTTATTAAGAGATTCAAGTACATGTACTGTATATACAAAATTCAAAGATATATATACAATGTACATGTATGTATTGTAATTTAACAATATTTCTCTCTTACTAAAAAATGTGAGATAATCATATGAACGATAAACGTATATCCGATGTCCGCCATTTTCTATTACGAAACTTGACCTTATCGTAAACAAACACAATCTTCCACTGTTTTTCGAATAATTTTCTGAAATGGAATGAATTTTAGCAAGTTGTGTCATAAAATAATCGCAATTCGTCAATAAACGTGTACATGTACATAATCGGAAAACAACAACTTTTTAATAAAAGTATAACATTTTTACAGGTAAATATTGCGGTGGAATCGCGGTGATTTCAAAATAGATAAGAATAGATAAGAAGCTCGAATCGACGACATGTCAATCGCGGTGATATAATTAGCCCGTAGGCGGTATTGCGGTGATCATATAGGTTGAATTGCGGTGATTATCCGCGATGAAAAATATTTGTCCATCGTGGGATCGCGGAAAACGCGTTTTCCGCGTGAGCTGTACTGTATATAGCCCCCATATACTACGTATCTGGGGGTATAATAAGCAAAATAAGCCCCACCCCTTGGTGGTCATGTTTATCAACAGATCAGAATAATTTGAAATATCATGTCCGAGTTGAAAAATCATGTCAGAGAATCGACCCAAGATTTGTTTGTTTGGTGTTTTAAGCCGCTTTCAACAAGTTTTCAATTATATCACAGCATTCCTGGGTAAGTTACCAGTACAATACCACTGGTCCATTTTGACTTGACACCAGTCAGTCAGTCCTAATGCTAACCCCGCAACCCTGATTGCCAAGGAGGGCAGCCATTACTACCAATTTTATAGTATTTGGTATGAACCTGTCATGGATCTGACCAGCAACCTCCCACACCCAAGGCAGACATTTACCACTACACCACCAGGGCGGACTAATTACTCCAGGAACCTTTGTGCCAAATTGTTTTCAAATTGGGCCTATACTCCTGATCAAGAGAAGTTTTCACAGTACATACGTAAGGAAAAAAAGCCCAGCCCCATTTAAGCTAAGTTTTTCAATGTAAAATAATAATTTGAAAAAATCTAAGTAGGGGGTCACCAAATGAACATTTCTGCCATTTTTTTCATATACATATAAGGAAAACAAACCCGCTACCCTATGGAACATTTTTGTCAAATAATATTCAAATTGGGCCAGTACTTTTGGACAAGAAGATTTTTAAATTTTTTGTATTGTTCCCTCTTTCTTGTGCTGCAGCAAACAAAGTTAAGAATTGAAATCTTTAAACAACCTTGAAGGAGGACCACCGAAGGAACATCCTGTGAAATTATTTTAAAGTTGGTCGATGGTTTAGGAGAAATTATTTGTTAGAAAATGTGAACGGGAGACACCAGACTGTGAGTGATCAAAAACTGGATGTAATGCTAATTTCATGATACATAATGATACATAATGAATAGAACTCAGAATGGCATTTTCTCTGCACCATATTATGCATCAATTAGTTCAGTACAACAACAACATTTTACCTGAAGTGAGGCATTGTTTTTGAGTGCATTGATCTCTTGACTAAGACACCATAACATTTATTGAAACTTTATATGCAGAGATATTAACCCTTTCCCTCATATATATATATATATAGGCGCTTTCTTATGTCTCTGCAGCAGATGACTTTTGAAAACATGATAAAAGGAGAAATTGCTCAAAACAAGCAATTTCTCCTTTTGCCACAATATTTTCAACTTTTTTCAGTAATTATACCTACAATAATAAAGAGATTTTCCACATTTTTTACTACCTGTATATTAATATCTGCTTTTTTCTTCAGTAACATTTCCACCATGGCTAACTGCCCTCTGTCACACGCCCAGTGGAGCATGGCTAATCCCTGTAATGAGAAAGCTTTTTTAACCCTTTCCCTCATACGACATTGAACATATTTTGTCAAAAAATAGAATATCTCTATAATTGAATGGATGACTAAAAGTGGAAAACATTGTGGCAAAAGAAGAAATTACTCGTTTTGAGCAGTTTCTACTTTTACCATCATGTTTTGAATTAGTATCTACGATAGAAGTATATATTTTATTATGAAAAAGCTAAAGGTATAAAGCATAAATTATGTTATCACGTCGTATAACAGTTGATTCATGTACATATAACATATATGTTATTACTTTCTATAATATATAAATATGAATACGTTTTGTTATAGCATTCTAAATTCACTGCTGCATATACAAATAACATATGGGAACATCGATCTGACTTCGTAATATGTTGAAACCATTGCTGCAAAATGGAATTACATATTATCTAGTATACACTGACATAAAACTTAAACATGTGACTGAAATTAATACCAAACACCTCAAAAGCATAGTATATATATGTTGCAAGAGATTTAATTACCGACTCGTTTTTAGACGACATAAGTAAAATGAACCTGTTATACGAAATGTGATTACAGTACTTAAGCAGTATATAATTCAAGAGATGTTTTCAATGTCTTCTGTTGCAGATTTCTTGTACATGTGGGAAAAAAAAGGAACATAACTTACCTCTGAATCTTTTTCATCCACATTCATCACAGTGTTACTGATGAGTCTGTCCACCTTCAGTGTATTTCCTTCTTTACACCAATCAAATATCGTCTTTAGTTCATCGTCTAATTCAGACTCCAGGTTCACCATTGTGCTGACAGCTACACCAAATATAGACTGATTGCCCGACATCTTTGGCTTTTCCGGCTGCTTTAGCTTGTGAAAAAGTAAGTGTTGATTGTTAAGTCTTTACCTGATTTGATACCTTTTAACCCTTTCCCACATACGACAATTCTGCAGCAGATGACTCTGAACATATTTCGGTAAAAAATAGAAAATCTCTATAATTGAATAGATAACCTATGACTAAAAGTGGGAAACATTGTGTCAAAAGGAGAAATTGCTAGTTTTGAGCAATTTCTTCTTTTGTCACTATGTTTTCAAAAAGCCGTCTGCTGCAGAGGCGTCAGAAAGCGTCTATATGAGGGAAAGGGTTAACTCTTTCTCACATACAACAAAATCAGCAGCAGACGACTTTGAAAACATAGCCGTAAAAAATTGGGGACTCCCTTTTAATGAAAGTACAATAATTAAATTCAGTTGAAAACATGGTGACAAAAGGAGAAATTGCTCGTTTTGAGCAATTTCTTCTTTTGTCGACATGTTTTCAAAAAGATGTCTGCTGCAGAGGCGTCAGAAAGCGTCTATATGCCGGAAAGGGTTTAAGTTGTCTGCTTTGACAGTATCTGAGGGAAAACAGTCATGTAACATGTGAAAAATGAGAAATTTTACTTTTATACAAAGTTGATCGCTTTTCAAGATGCAGAAATCTTTCGATGCCGTTCTTATTGTCTGGTGTAATGTTATGTGTAAACTAATCACCTTGTCAATTTGTTTGTTTGAACAAATTTATAAAAGAGTGTGTAATAAATCTTGGTTACGCACAGATAGGATCAGAAAGATCGAGTGAAAATGAAACTGGGCCATTTTTTTCATGAAGCAAGTTTTTGCTACTGCCTTTTTGGGCAGGTAGCAAGTTCCCAATTTTCAGTAGCAAATTTCCTACTTGCTACTGCTAATTTCAGTCGCCTTTGGAAAACATTTGTATTTACAATCAATTCTAAATACTGCTAACAGGTCAAAAATCGACTTTCCCATTTACAACAAATCTGCAGAAGATGACTTTGAAAACATGTAGGCAAAAATATGGAAAATGGAAGAACTAAAACACACTGTGTGATCATAATAACTCACCCGCACTTTGTGCTCAGGTGAGATAGAAACAGTAGCTAGTCCCAGTCCCTGGCAACCATACTTATTAACTCTTTCCCTCATATGTCAATTCTGCAGCAGACAACTTTGAACATATTTTGTCAAATAATGGAAAATTTCTATAATTGAATAGATAACCTATGACTAAAAGTGGAAAACATTGTGACAAAAGGAGAAATTGCACATTTTGTTTTCTAAAAGCTGTCTGCTGCAGAGGCGTCAGAAAGCGTCTATATGAGGGAAAGGGTTAACCAATCAATATGGCCCCTTGAGAAGTCCTTGCAAAGGGTATACAACATAGAGGGTTCAAAGAAATATTTGTACTTAATTATATCGAAATGACACCTGCACTTTTATAGGAATGGAAATTGACATTTTTCTCCTTTCTGATGCGGCAGCAACTAAAGTTCTAAATAAAATATAAATCTTTGAGCAATTTTGAAAGAGGACCACCAAAGGAATATTCCTGCGATGTATGTCCACCGGTTTAGAAGCTAAAAGTTAACGCAGACAGATAAACAACATACAGAGGGTGATCAGAATAGATCACTGTACACCTTTTGCTCAGGTGTTCCAAACAAGAGGACCATTACGAAACTATATTGCTCACCAGATCCAATAGACCTTAAATAGTTTTCAATGATCTTTCACTATACTTTTTTTTATCAGCTCAAAATAATTTGAACAAGTATTGTATAGCTAGGGTAACATTTATTCCAAGTTGTTTCAAATTGGGCCAGTACTTTTGTACAAGAAGACTTTTCACCATATATAAAAATAAGGACAAGAGAAACATGATAGTCTTAAATTGATAACTTGATTCATTAGGACATCAACAGTTTTTAAAGTTTTTACCATATACATGTATGCATAATTATAAGGAAAACAAGCCCTATTCCATTGCGACCATGATATTTAACAGATCAGATTAATTTGAACAATCTTGGGAGAGGATCACCCAAGGAACATTTCAACAACCCTTTTTTTTAGATCACCTAGAGCCAAAGGCTCAAGGTGAGCTATTCTGATCACTTTTTGTCCGTCCGGCGTCATCCGTCGTTAACATTTAGACATTTAGATCATCTCCTCCTTAACCACTTGACCAATTTCAACCAAACTTCACAGGAATGTTCCTTTGGTGAACCTCTTTCAAAATTGTTCAAAGATTTAAATTCCATCGAGAACTTTGGTTGCTGCGGCAACAGAAAAGGGGAAAATTGCCAAATCTTAAAAAATCTTCTTGTCCAAAAGTACTGGCCCGATTTAAAAATTATTTTGCACAAATGTTCCTTGGGGTACCCTCTACCAAGATTGTTCAAATATTTCCGATCCATTGAAAAAGATGGCCGCCAGGGGGCGGAGCTTATTTTCCTTATATGTGCATTGTTAAAACTTTAAAAATCTTCTTGTCCAAAAGTACTGGCTCGATTTGACAATTATTTTGCACAAATGTACATTGGGGCACCCTTTACCAAGATTGTTCAAATAATTCCGATCGGTTGAAAAACATGGCCGCGAGGGGGCGGAGCCTGTTTTCCTTATATGTGTATTGTTAAAATTTTAAAAATCTTCTTGTCAAAAAGTTAACTGAGTGTCCACTCCTTGCAGTTTCATTTGAACTCCTGATCATATTTTCACAGATATTTGCAGTTAAATATTTGCTTCTAATTAACTAACAGGTGATCGATTTAGGGCCATCTTGGCCCTCTTGTTTCAAATCCAACCTATGCAGGTACATTTGAACTATACGGTTTTTAAAGATGACACTTTTAATATATGAGCCATCCTGCAAAAAAACCAACATTATGGCCACTGCATAATGTATCAACCAAGATCATCCTGTCTCAGGGGTATAGAGGTATAGAGTAATGATTCCTGAAACAGAAAATCCACGGAAGGCAAAAAGTGTCTATCTAGGTAATCCTGCGTGGCATGCTTAGGCTGCTCCAGGTCAATACTTTACACAATGTTTGTTTTCTCGTGGGACGGCTCATATATACATACCGGTATACAAGTTCCAAGCCCTAGTGCCATGTTTTTTAACAGATTTCAATAACTTAACTAATCTTGGTAGATGGTCACCAAAGGACATTTGTGCCAAATTATGAAAATCTGGCAACTATCCCCTGAAATTATTTTGAAATTTGTCCATTGGTTTAGGAGGGGAAGTTATTTGTAAGAAAATATGAACGGAAGGACAGACCAGATGTTGAGTGATCACAATTGATCACCCTGCTCTTTATGCAAGGCAAATTTGCAAAGTAATGTTATTTTGTTACTTGGTAAGTTAACACATCTTTCCCTTTCATACTATGTTTTCAAATGCCTTTCTTTCAACAAACCTGCTTATTTTTTTGCCAGACAGATTTGTGGGTACGAAAGTGCTTTTCAATGACTGGCAAATGGATTATCCCTTTCCCTAATATAGACGCTTTTTGACGCCTCTGCAGCAGACAGCCTTTTGAAAACGAGCAATTTCTCCTTTTGCCACAATGTTTTCCACTTTAAATCAATCATAGGTTATTCATTCAATTTTAGAGATTTTCCATTTTTTTGACAAATATATTAAAAGTCGTCTGTGCTGCAGAATTGTTGTATGAGGGAAAGCGTTAATATTACTTTATGTTGAGCACTATCCCTACCTGTGCTTCCCATTCGGGACAAACTCGACTGACCTCCGCAACATATTCTTGTGCAGCAAGTGCTTTTGACATGTCTCCTAGTTTATTCCAGGCATCCCTGAAATAATTAAAGTAAGCATGGTCTGCATTTTTATGAATCAAAAATAGAATATCTCTATAATTGAATGGATAACCTATGACTAAAAGTGGAAAACATTGTTGCAAAAGGAGAAATTGCTTGTTTTGAGCAATTTCTTCTTTTGTCACTATGTTTGCAAAGAGCTATCTGCTGCAGAGGCATTAGAAACAGTCTATATGAGGGAAAGGGTATAAAAAATACATTGGTGTTTTAGACCTTTATAATCAGTCAAAAAGACATCCTAAGAACATTTTATAAATAAGATTTCACCATTATATATGAATTTAAATCAAATATAAGCCTATGCTCAGAGTATAACTAGAACAAGAGCACCGCGTACGGCACAGACGCTCGACTGATAGGGAGAAAACAGAAAAAAAATGAGCTAAACAAAAAACCTTAACCGGACGACGACGCCGCCGCCAACGCCAGGGTCATGACAATAGCTCTTGTTTTTTTCAAAAGTCGAGCTAATAAAAAACCTTAACCGGATGCAAACACCTTCAGTGTAGATTTTCTAAGTCCAAAAGGGGGGATAATTTGGTCAATATTAAGTTCAGGGTTATGGAACTTGTTGTATCAAGTTATATTAAGACATTGAATAAGTTTAGGAAGTTTCAAAGCTATAGGTTAAATTGTGTTTCAGTTATCACCATTCTCCCTTCAAAGTAGATTTTCTAAATCGAAATGGGGAGATAATTTTGTCAGTACTATTTACAGAGTTATGAAACTTGTTATATAAGGTCAACTTAAGACACTCAGCAATTTTGTGAAGTTTCAAGCAAAAAAAAAGAAAAGTTTTTAAGATATGAAAAATTATGAGTAAAAAATTGTCAAAAACCTGAGCTAAACAAAAAACCTTAACCTTACGTTTTGAAGTTTTAAGTGAAACAAATAAAGATTTCCAGCTATATACTTTTATTATTTAACATATTATGATTATGTTTATGAAGTTAAGTGACTTTAACAGTAGTAGTTTGTTAGAAAACAGAAAAAAAGCTGAGCTGAACAAAAAACCTTAACCGGACGACCACGCCACCGCCACCGACGCCGACGACCACGCCAGGGTCATGACAATAGCTCTCTTTTTTTTCAAAAGCCGAGCTAAAAAGGACACAAAAGGAATATTCAAAAAAATATACACTTCAGGTGAACCTACGGCAATCCCTGGAAACTTGCAAGAAAACAACTCTGCAACATTAATGTCTTTGTCTTATAATTTTTAAACAATCTCTCCAAGATATCACTCTGGACAGATTGACAGATGAATGGTGCCAAAACTAGATCCCCTCCTTCTACAGCCTGGCATACCAAACAATTGAATGATATTTCACAATGCTTTCAAAAGTATTTAGGTTATATCATGGTGCTTCTTTGGTAAATTCCAGTTTTACTGGTATTATTTATTCTTACACAGATGCATCAGTTGTAATATACTATCCCCACATCCCTGAGCACAAAGGAAGGCAATTACTTCCAGTTTTAACCATGCAACCAGGTTTTACAACTGTGACCATAACAGAGGCAGAGTACTAGATAAGGGTTGTTTTGCATGATCTAAATTTTTATTTGACCCTCTAACCCTCTGTTGTTGGTACTTAACCCTTTCCCTCATACAACAATTCTGCAGCAGACGACTTTGAACATGTTTTGTCAAAAAATAAAAAGTCTCTATAATTGAATGGATTACCTATGACTAAAAGTGGAAAACATTGTGGCAAAAGGAGAAATTGCTTGTTTTGAGCAATTTCTTCTTCTGACACTATGTTTTCAAAAAGCCGTCTGCTGCAGAGGCTTCAGAAAGCGTCTATATGAGGGAAAGGGTTAAAATGGTTTGGTTGGATATTAAGTGAGATAGAATGTGAAAAAGAGCAGCATATCCCTGCTTATCTGGACCTCTGTAACGAGATGATCTAAATAACTGTGACCATGACTCCTCCATACGGGTAAATGTAACATCTGAATTCTAGCACAGCTGGGCTCTAGATAAGGGTCATTTTCCATGTTCTAAAATCCTTATTTGACATTCAAACCCTATTTTCTCAGTGAGACGACTCTTTTGAGTACCCACACCATGGGATTTTGTTGATCAATAAGAGAAACATTGTGGGGAAAAGACCTGTTCACTCCCTCTTATCAAGACCTTTGCTAGGATTAATGCAAGCAGATCTGATACCTTTACTCATCATCATGATGAATTCCTAAACACAAAACTCTATTTATGTAAACAAGAAACCGCTGAAGACGGTAAGGCCGGATTGTCGACAATTTGACCTTAAAAAAGGTCAAAGTAACCATAGAAATCAATTGATTGATTGATTAGGGTTTAACGCCTTTTTAACAATTTCTCAGTTATATCACGGCGGCCATGCAGTTCACCTACTCATGCATTTCCTGGTTTTCTCACACCAGTACTCCACACAACAATCTTCCCAAGCAACTGGCTGCTTTTCCACATAGACTTAGCCCATTGGTGGAAGACGAATGACGCATGTCACATTGACTTTTGTCAATCCTCAGAAAGAAAGTTGGCCGAGCCGGGATTCAAACTCACAACCCCTGGATTGACAGCCTGCATCGCTACCGACTGAGCTACCGGGGCTCGGCCCATAGAAATTAATAGAACTTGTTACTGGTTCCCTTCAGGCAAAGTTTCATGTTTGTAACCCTTTCCAGTGCTGAGATTTTGCCTCAACCTGAAACTTTAACCAAAATGTTGACGGACAGACAGCGCCAATCTATAGACCGGAATTGCTAGAGCAATCCGGCCAAAAAGAGGCCATAATTGAATCAAATTTTAACGATAAAAGTATGCATCTTGCTCTATACAGTGGCCTCATGATGATGAGTAATAGTTTCTAAGCTACATATAGTACATAGCCATATCGTGTATAGTTTAGGAGAAAACTAGCCTTTAACACAAAACTTGACCCTGATTGCAATGCGGATTCCACCGACAAGATACAGCAATACCTCATCTTTTTCTATAAGAACTCCCAGATGAGCTTAAAATGAGTCTATTATAAGACAACAGTGTCCATCTAGGATTTGAAAACAAGGGGGGAATTTTATAAGAAAATTGATTTTATGAACAAATCAAGTCATTTTTCCTTCTTTGTCTTTGTAAAACATACAAGTTTAGGGGGGAATATTCAAAACAGTGTGAGAATTAGCACAATACCCCCTCCTAGATTGGACACTGGACAAGGTAAGTAAAGATGGTTGGAAAAGAACAGATTCGTCATTATAAGCCATTTATAATTTAGGTTAAGATAGAACTACCCTAATGTGTCATGCGTTGGCTAATATATAATCCCTTTTTTTTTTTAAATAGTAAGCTGAAGAGAAACAAATGTATAAATATTTACCATTTTTGTTTTCCTTGAAAGTCAAAGAATCCAGGTCTTGGTGTATTGCACTTTCCAACAGTTACCTATTAAAATAATAAATAAGAATGATCACGGCAACACTCCAAAAAATAATGCAATAAGAGACAAAACTGGCATACAACCGATATGTGAGTGACATGGTCACGCAATACAAAGACAAAAACCTTAACACTTTCTCACATACAACAAATCTACAGCAGACAACTTTGAAAACATGGTGACAAAAACCTGAAAAATCTCCCTGGAAGATACCTTAATTGTTAAATAATGTTGAAGACAGACACTATTTGCCTCCTGTCGATTTTCTGTTTCAGGAATCATTACCCCTATACCTTTATCCCCCAGGGACGGAATGTGTCGTCCCCTCATATATATGTATAAAGTATGAATATCTATTGTAAATTTTATTATATTCTTTATTAAACATGAATATCAAAATAAGAACTATTTGTATTCCGGGCTGGAGGCCTTATATTACAATAAAATTCTTTATTGTCATTGTCACTCATTCGTAAAAACTTTCGACAAGGTACCACACCAGCGACTCTCTGTAAAGCTACAGCACTTCGGCATCACTGGAAGCACACTACGGTGGATCCAAAGTTTCCTCTTCAATCAAAATAGGTCCTTGTTTAAGGAAGGCCAAGCATCTTCCTCTGCCCCATAACTTCCGGAGTTCCTCAAAACATTGTCCTTGGCACCCTGCTCTTCCTCCTATACATCAACGACCTCCCCGAGAAACAATAATGTGATATTTAATTTTCCTGAAGCTAAATTGGGAAATTTGGAGATTTTGGTAGGGATATTTGGGACCCAAAGAGGGAGACTATTTAGTTGGGATACCGACCTTTCATGGAATGGCATATGGAGTGAATTTGAATTATTTACCTTTCTGACATGCACACATCTTTGATTTTGAAAACATTGTTGCAAAAGGACCAATTGCTCATTTATAAGTAAATTCCCTTTTTGCCACAGTATTTTGACATATATATTTAACATTAACGGAATGTAACATATTACAATTTCAGACCTGAGGATCACTTATGGATGCTCGCATTATGGTATTGGACATAGTACCCTAAAGTTGTTCCTTTTGAAATTTTGAAGTAGCACTTCTCCTGCACTGTTTCATTGATATGAGAAGTCAGAGAGGAATAATTCTTTGATTTGCTTTTAATTTTACAATTTCTGTATAATTTATTTGCAGGGCTACTATTATTATTTATTTACTGTAAATTTTACTCCAAAAAAATATCTTTGCTCAAGTCATAAGATGAGGCCATAAGGGTTCATTGTTTAGGGTCCGTCATTACTGACAGTTTATTAATATTACAAAGATGTTACCTGTTAAGAAGGTGTGATGAACACACAAGTTGACCTGTGTGGGACTACTGAAATTTTGTGTTAAATTACTTTCTGATATTTTCAAATGTAAAACATTGCTTAAACTTTTTGTGCATTTTAATTCTATAAATAACTAAACACCAGGGTGCACTGATTCTGGTCCCATTTTCATATTTTGACAAAAAGTAGGCCATATCAAATTCAAATGCCTGCTTTCCCTGTCAAACCCTACAATGCAATGTAACAAGAGCAAGCTATCCAAAAGACAGCATGCTCGACTATTTGTCACTTGATTCTATGGTAAACAATGGTTATTAAGATATGTGCATGATAGAAGTTTAGTACCTTGCATGCCAAACTTTAACCAAATTGTCAAAGTCAAACAAGGGCCATAATTTGTACTAAATTCATACAAGAGTTATCTTACTTGACTGTCTGACACCCCTGAAGACATGAATGAAGTTTAAGTCAATATCATCAGTGGTTACTGAGATATATCCATGATAGTATCTTGCATGTAAAACTTTAACAACAATGTATAAGTCCAAAAAGGGGCATAATTGTGTCAAAATATGATGTAGAGTTGTGGGACTTTTCTCATAAGGTCATTTGACAATACCCAATAAGTGTGTCAAGTTTCAAAGCAATAGCATTCTGTGGTTTGTGAGAAAAAGCATTGCATGCAACACTTTATCCACAAATGTCTTAGTCCAAAAAGGGGCATAATTGTGTAAAAATCTGATATAAAGACTAAAAGTTTTGGGACTTGTCCTGCAAGGTTATTCGATGATGTGTGAAGTTTCAAAAGCAATAGCATCTGTGGTTTATTGGAAAAAGTCATGCATGCAAAACTTTAACCAAAATTTCTATGTCCAAAAAGGGGTATAATTGAGTCTGATATAGAGTTGTGGGACTTTTTGTTCAAGGTCATTTGATAATGTCCAAAACGTGTTTGAAGTTTTAAAGCAATGGCATCGTTGGTTTGTGAGAAAAAGTCTTGCATGCAAAACTTTAACCAAAATGTCTACGTCCAAAAAGGGGCATAATTGTGTCAAAATCTAATGTAGAGTTTTGGGACTTGTCCTACAAGGTCATTTGATGATGTCCAATAAGTGTGTGAAGTTTCAATGCAATAACATCTGTGGTTTGTGATAAAAAGCCTTGTATGCAAAACTTTAACCAAAGTTGCAACGCCGACGCACACGTGACTGTAATAGCTCTCATATTCTTCGAATAGTCAAGGTAAAAAGGAGGCAAAAAAGCTGAATTAAATGTAAAAAGTCTGTTAATTTGTGTGTTTGCTCCATTAAGTGCAATATATATAGATACAAGTCTTAACCCTTTCCCTTATATAGACGGTTTCCGACACCTCTGGTTATCCATTCAATTATAGAGATATTCCATTTTTTGACAAAATATGTTCAAAGTTGTCTGCTGCAGATTGTCATATGAGGGAAAGGGTTAAGGTCACTGAAACTGGGCACTCGAGGATAGAAAAAATTGCATTGGCGCAAAGTTCATGCAGCAAGAAAAAGTGGCTAAAGAAAATATCAAGCCTGAGTGAGACCCCTGATATGTATATATATATGTATGCATCTAATTGTGTATATAGCAGGACTATTTTTTGCTGCGGCATGCCTAGAAAGTTGGGGGTGGGGGGTTGATGTAGTATGGTGAAGGTTTCCGACTAGAAACTTTTACGACCTCCGCTGTCGGTCGACAGTCACCAAATGCGAAAAAAAATCAAAGTGGCGAAGAAAAATCTTGGCAAATTAAGCCGCCATTTTGTTTATATAAATGCTCTAAGCGACGTATTTTTTCAACAACGCAAGCAAGCTATCGATTTTTTTCTCTGTATATAGCTTATATCGCGATAACTTTAAGAGGTAACCAGTCTTGATATTTGACAATGTGAAGGTCAAGTTACTGTGTGATCGGAGGTTTTTCACATGTTTAATTAGGTTGATTGGAATTTGGACGAATAAGTGTCATGACCGATTAACTGATGTTGTTATTGTCAATTAAAGAGACACCTGGTTAACTGTTTGCTCTTTGATTGGACATATTTTTTTAATTAGAATATGGTTTCGTCTGTAATCAAGATTATGTTCGACCAAAAACTTTCGGGTACAGACAATTAAAGAAGTTTATTTTAAGTGTGGAAACAGTAGGTTTATGAAACTCTAGTGAAAAACGAAAGTAATTGATTTAAAGAACTATAGCGTATATAAACTGAATGCAAATGGCAATCAATACCATATGCTCAGCAAATAGTTCTGCAAACTCTGCACAGCGAGGGTTAACAAAATCAAATATCATTCAATCAGTACCATTCTTAAAATGGCTTCTAAACGCAGGTTTTTTTTCTGAAAAGGGGGAAGGGGCCTGGGGCCTTTGAGAAGGGGAAAATTTCGCTGCGTTTTAGTAAAAAGAGGGGAAAAATTGTACCGATTTCTACTAATGTTTTTTTGTTATACGTTTTACATTTTCTGCTTTGTCAACAATTAACTTGAAGACATTCACATCTTATCTTGATTGAGTGTATCTATGTACAGAGTCCTTGTGGGGTCCAGAATTGGCATGTTTACTATGGCGATTTTTGCATTTCAGCAATGATTCGGAGGGGAATTTATATTTTTAGTGGAAAAACTATGTTTATTTTCTGAGGGGAAGGGGCCTTTAAATGGCCACTTTTTTTATATAAGGTAAAAAAAACCTGTTTACGGTGATAACTTATTATGTAGTGTACTAAAGTAACTATTATAATATAACAAGATTTGCCTTGCAGCAAAGTAAACAGTTGTCATTTTCTTTCTTTAAAACTGTATATCCAGGTGAAAATGTTTCTACGTAACGTGTTTTAATACAAATTATGAATTGCATAAACTTTGATACAGGATCATAACTGAGCCAGTCATTTCCAACTTTTCATAAAAGTTTTGGCATAATCCTGACAAAGTTCTGTTCAAAGTGATTTACCGACAAACTCAATCATGATCATCCAGACGCTTGGTTAATGTTCACCAATATGTATCGCATATATCATCAAGTGATTATTTACTACATGACAGTTAAAAATGGGGCTTATACACATGCCTAAATATCGACTGCGTTGTCTGCTTTTATAATTTCATTTTAAAACGTTTGATTTAAAGAACGAGACAGACTTTCTCGTGTTTGTTGAGTGTTTTGTTATATTTCATTTCTTAAATCGATTTTGGTAGATTATTACTGTTGTGGAATAAAAATAACATGATTAAATTTCCATAACGTTATAGGCCTACACACAATCCAGAATGTGTTACAATTTTATAAAAGTGAAATTAAATGTGGTAAAAATAGTACACAGTACTTTCACGCAATGAATGTCAAGCATAAGTAGGAAATATTAAAACATAAAAAGTGCGAAAGGCAATGCCCTCTCGGAATTTGCTTTTAACCTTTTTCTATTTTAATATTTACCAATTATGAACGTAGATCCTTAATGTCCCGTCTAAATACTCATAACGGCCGGTCGTGATGTTAAATGCATAAAGGCTCTTCGAAAAGTGTCCAGCATGGAATAGTCTGCTTAGAGCATTGAAATGATTCAATGCCGAACGGTCCCTGGCAAGTCCAATTAAATCCACGTATTCCATGAAACATTTCCAACCCACGAAGAAACCCTTTTGAAGTGAAATCTTCCTCTTATGTGCAACTTTAAGTTACACATTCTAGACACAAACTATAATAGTCGCTCTCTATATATGCTCCTGGCTTCTGCCCCGGGGCACTTGCGTACAATCAATTATTGCTCTTCATTCCGTTTAAAATGCATTTCAGACAGTTTCCCCAAAAAACTTCCTAGCCCCGTTTTCTTTATATTGTCTCTCCCCCAAAGAAACCCTTTTCCCGGGAAATCTTTCCCATATATGCAACTTTAAATTACACATTGTAGACACAAACTATAAAAGTCGCTCTCTAAAATATACTCCTGGCTTCTGCCCCGGGACACTTAATTGCCTACAAGCAATTATTGCTCTTCATTCCGTTTAAAATGCATTTCAGACAGTTTCCCAAAAAAATTCAAAGCCCTGTTTTCTTTATATCGTTTCTCCCCCAAAGAAACCTTTTTCCTGGGAAATCTTCCCCTTATATGCAACTTTAAATTACACATTGTAGGCACAAACTATAAAAGTCACTCTCTATATATGCTCCTGGCTTCTGCCCCGGGACACTTGCCTACAAGCATTTATTGCTCTTCATTCTGTTTAAAATGCACTTCAGACAGTTTCCCCAAAAAACTTCCAAGCCCCGTTTTCTTTAAATTGTCTCTCCCCCAAAGAAACCCTTTTCCCGGGAAATCTTGCCCTTATATGGAACTTTAAAGTGTACATACTTGGCATAAACTATAATAGTCGCTCTCTATAATATGCTCCAAGCAACTGCCCCGGGGCAGAAGCCAGGAGCATATAAATTATAGAGAGCGACAGCTTTAGTTTATGCGAAATATGTCTAGTTTAAAAGATGCTATTAAGAGAAAAATTCCCGGAAAAATGTTTTCTGTGCTGGGGAATAGTTTGAAATTTTTACGGAATGAACTTGATGACAAGGATATTACGCCAATTTCTGGAAATATTTGTTTTCAGTAGAGACATCGGAGGTATTAAGCAAACCCCTCTAGGGTACCTCATGCAAATATTTGATAATGAAGGTTCGGTGCATGCATCATCCAGTAAGTACCTTATAGTTATACCCCTTAGAAAAAAAATAAAGTAGTAATTTCCAGAGGGGCAGTTGCCAGGATTATGCCAAAGTTTCTAGCATTAGCTTCACTTTTTATGTATTTTGGCTGGAGGTACAGAATGGAGACAATCTAGTTTACGCCTAATGTAAGAAAACACCCATTTTCACTCAATATTTTATCGGCGAAAAAGTCACAGGTGTCATTCCCAATCGCCACTATAGCCATCTCTGTATTTTCGTCTACTAGTCTAAGCTCGTGTTGAAATAAGTCTAAGTGTCAGACAATAATCAGTTAAACAGTGGAATGCGACCGTAGACAATTATTATAAACTCACTTGTTTGAATCGTGAATATAAGGTTAGAAGAGAATCTGCGGTAAAAAATCCACTGTTGGACTTGACAAAGTCCGCTGCTTCTTCAAAATCTGCGTTTTCTGAAGAATCTTCCATTTGTTATCAATTGTTGTTGTAACGTGTTGTTGTTGTTGTTTAGGAACGTTGTTGTTGTAGACGATTTAGTTATCTCCCTTGCGAGATTGAGAATCAAAGTACTGGTAGTGCTCAAAACCCATGGGATTGTTACTATATTCATATTGTGAACTTAAATTGACAGCGGATGGCTGGCAACAATTTGGATATTATATATATACAATGGGACACATAGGTCGTCTTTTGTTAACAATAAACAACATCGAGTCGTGTATTTCTTGAGCAATCTTGCGATATGTTGCAATTTACCTGACTGAGAATGGCTATCAATGAGTAAATAAGTAAATTAATAGTGAGAAGTGTCAACCTGTCGAGAATTTGCAATATAGCTTCTAACATATATAAAAGGAGAACATATATTCTGTAAATGGGTTATGGATTCAAGCGCCTATCATGTGTGTGCAAAGATGATTAACCCCTCTAATTAATACGAACAAACAATTTATTGAATACACTGTTACATAATTTATAGCCTAAATGAATTATATTCACCTGAAACTAAAATATATTTTGGGACACCCTTTACATTTATGAAATAGATGCTTACGTTATACCTAATTTTGCGATATATACATGTACTATACAAAGTTGTATAACCGTTGCAAAATATCAAAATACCAAATATGACTCCTATTCGAAAATAGAAATTAAAATAACGATTAGGTATATTAGCTGTTGTCTGATTTATTTCCGTTATAGCTATTGAAGCCTTTTGAACAAAAACATTTTGAAAATATTTTGAAAAATGGAAAGAATGCTCAAAATGAGCCATTCTTCCTTTCAACACAATGTCTTAAATTCTGTTTCAAGACGTTTTTAGATATTCTAGATAATACACGTTTAACTACAGATACGCCTTGCAGACACAGTCTGGCGGAACTGTAACACACGACTCATAATAATCAATTTCTCCTTTTAAAACAATGAGTTCATGTTTATTCAATATTTATATACGTCCTCACATTGATAAATATATTCATATATTTGCCTAAATATCCCCAAAGTTGTCTGCTGCAGCTTTCGCGTATGCGAGTAAGGTTTAGGCAGACTGTAAACATGTCATCTGATGTAAACGGTTACGAAGTGACTCCAGTGACTGTTGCGACGATATATATACCATTGAAGTCGTTCAATACATAGTCACAAACTGGCAGCTATACTACGGGACATTTTCGATAAGAACCGGTCTCATTTGTTGGTAAATATTTACTTATGTTACTGGATAATATATTTCTTCCTTCACTCTTTTCATACGTAAAATGTCCTCATTCTACAAATTATATGGCATAAGGTGCAATTTCCCCTTTTTGTCATAATGCTATCAACTCTGTCCAATAAGTATACTTTCTTTTAATAAGAATTTCCATTATGTATGCCGAGATATTTTCAAACAAGCAGTCTCATTTAAATCAGTATGCAATCGCCTATGGACGGTAAGTGATATTGTTCAGAAGTGAGTTTATCATGCTCCCCTGAAGGACGACATGTCATAAGGATTACTCGGGCTGCTCGTTTTTTAAATCTATATATATAGTGTTTAATAGGTTGTCACTGCAATTAACAATAGTCAAAATGGGGGAGAATGTATTCCTTTTAAAACAGTTTGCTTACATGAATATTTAAATAGCTTTTTACCCTTAGCAGTCAATTTGGTATGCATATCAGCTTATGCCCCTTTTTGAATATTTAGATTACTTCTGATGTTTGTAGAAGAGATGGACATTTTTAATTGAATGGTATTTTGATTACAAATATAAGTTGAAGGTTTAGATATGACTTAAACACTAATTTTCAGCAATCTTTAGCCAAATGTCATCAAGCCAGATGGATTTAGTATCTAATAATTGTAACTGCTTAATGACATACACCTCTGAAATTAAAAGAATCTCAAACGCAGCTTTTAAATACATCTTACATTTGACAAACTCCACCATTTTAGTTCCCGTTTGTAAGGGTTAAGATACACTAGGAATGTATAATGCATATACTATGTATGAATATCTTACATGTCAGCTCTTCGTATGTATATTATATGCTTAATGCGCACCAAATTAGAAATGATACAGAAATAATGTCAGTGGTGTTACTGGGTAAGTAAGTGGTGTAACTTATATGTCTGTGGTGTAACTGGTATGTCTGTGGTGTAACTGGTATGTCTGTGGTGTAACTGGTTTGTCTGTGATTGTAACTGGTATGTCTGTGGTGTAACGGGTATGTCTGTGGTGTAACTGGTATGTCTGTGGTGTAACTGGTATCTATGTGGTGTTACTGGGTAAGTATATGGTGTAACGTGTATGTATGTGGTGTAACGTGTATGTATGTGGTGTAACGGGTATGTATGTGGTGTAACTGGGTATGTATGTGGTGTAACTGGTATGTCTGTGGTGTAACGGGTATGTATGTGGTATAACGGGTATGTCTGTGGTGTAACTGGTATGTCTGTGGTGTAACTGGTATCTCTGTGGTGTTACTGGGTAGATATTTGGTATGTCTGTGGTGTAACTGGTATTTTTGTGGTGTAACGGGTATGTATGTGGTGTAACGGGTATGTCTGTGGTGTAACGGATATGTATGTGGTGTAATGGGTATGTCTGTGGTGTAACTGGTATGTATGTGGTGTAACGGGTATGTATATGGTGTAACGGGTATGTATGTGGTGTAACGGGTATCTATGTGGTGTAACGGGTATGTATGTGGTGTAACGGGTATGTATGTGGTGTAACGGGTATGTCTGTGGTGTAACTGTGTATGTCTGTGGTGTAACTGATATGTCTGTGGTGTAATAGGTATGTTTGTGAAGTAACTGGTATGTCTGTGGTTTAACTGGGTATATCTGTGGTGTAACTGGTATGTATGTGGCGTAACTGATATGCCTGCGATGTAACTGGTATTTATGTGGTGTAACGGGTATGTATGTGGTGTAACATGTATGTCTGTGGTGTAACTGGTATGTCTGTGGTGTAACTGGGTATAACTGTGGTGTAACTGGTATGTATGTGGTGTAACTGGGTAAGTATATGGTGTAACTGATATGTCTGTGGTGTAACTGGTATGTTTGTGGTGTAACGGGTATGTCTGTGGTGTAACTGGTATGTCTGTGGTGTAACTGATATGTCTGTGGTGTAACATGTATGTCTGTGGTGTAACTGGTATGTCTGTGGTGTAACATGTATGTTTGTGGTGTAACGGGTATGTCTGTGGTGTAACTGGGTATATCTGTGGTGTACCTGGTATCTCTGTGGTGTAACTGATATGTCTGTGGTGTAACTAGCATGTATGTGGTGTAACGGGTATGTCAGTGGTGTAACTGGGTATGTCTGTGGTGTAACTGGTATGTCTGTGGTGTAACTGGTATGTCTCGGGTGTTACTGGGTAAGTATGTGGTGTAACTGGTATGAATGGGGTGTTACTGGATAGGTCTGTGGTGTAACTTGTATATCTGTGGTGTTACTGGGTAAGTATGTGGTGTAACTGGTATGTCTGGGGTGTTACTGGGTAAGTCTGTGGTGTAATTGGTATGTCTGTGGTTGTAACTGGGTATGTCTGTGATGTAACTGATACACACTATATGTTTCTTTTTATTTACAAATAAATGGTACGCTGTAGAATCTTTCCACTTAGGGAAGCCTTTAAGGGGTAGGCTGCAAAGTAACAAGGTAGGCACTCAGAAATGTAAATGGATTTATAACTAAGTGAGACGATGCTGTGCGACTCAGTCTGCACAGCTCGTAAGGAAGAATGGCACGATGGATGGTATTGAGTGCGCTTCACTTGTCACACTGTTTCATTAGGTTCACGTGAAAACAATCGGAAATGAGGTCCCGATCCCTCTGACATACACATCGAGGACATTTTGAGAACCTACTTTTTCTATGGAAGGTTACTATTCTTGTCGTCGGTGTTACAGAATAAAAAAAAAAACACAAATAAATAATTGCTATAAGAACGGATTTGCCCAGTAAGTCATTGAAATGAGAAAGTCATAATTTGTTGAGTTAAGTCAATATTTATTGAACTAGAGTAATACAAAAAATAGCTATATATCAAGAAATGTATTGATAGCCAATCTAACGTTTTCATCATTGATATATTTCTGATATTAAATTAAAAATGACGCAAGATGCAACTCGTATTTGTTTTGTTCATAAAAAAAACAAAACCATATCTTACTGATAAAATTCTATTGCTTTTGCAGATAATATTTCCTTAAATTGTAGGTTTTTAAAAATAAATATTTTTCGTAACACTGATTTTGGCAAATATTTTTAACAACTTTTTTTGAACATTATTTTAAAGATACATCATGTTTGCATATTTTGTTGAAGTTAAATGTTTCATGTTTTTGCTAAACGCAATTAAAATGGAAAACTAAACATGTTTTTTTTTTTTATATTTTTATCAGATCCAAATGTTTGCATTTTTTAAATATTGACCGATATACGCTTTGTCCCTTTCTCTCTCCATCTACCTGCATCTTCAATTTTTCTTATAAGGACTATTATAGCTAGTAGTACGTATGTCGGTTTGCTTGTAAACACTTGTATTGTGCAATGTCCGGGAACTGTGAGTCTGTTTTACCCTCCATTCTTTTAAAAGTTATTTGGTGGAAACCATTCGTGTGAGTAGGTCAACATTCCTGAAAGATGGTAAGAATGTTATTACAGCAGGTGTAGACCTATAACTGAAAATAATGTTAGTCTGCAGGATGTATTTCGATTTCTTTATAAATCACTTTCCCACATAGAATAAATATGCTGCTTAAAATTTCAAAACATTTTGAAAAAAAGTAAAACATTTAAATACTCAAAGAACAAAGAATAATTATTTAATATTGCGAAACTATTGTGAGAAATATAGAACATTTTCATAATAAGCAATTTCACCTTTTGCCACGATATTTTCAAAAGTTATTTGCTGTATGTTGGAAATGGTTAACAAATAGGAGAGACAGTCATGATTAAATTTGAGAGAAGGATGTTCGGGAATGTCCTCACGCGATATATAATTATTAATTCCCAGGCAAGTGCATGTGCAACGAAAATTATTATTTTATCTTTCATAAAGAGTGTTGTGCCATATGGTTATTTGCACATATATCCTTATTTAAAATTGTATAAAGTAAGATAATAAAAAAAAGCTTTACCTTGCTGAAGAATGCCTTGATTTTATTTGTAAAGGACCCCTTCCTTTCTTTTGATCGGTTTCATGTATGTATAGCAGACACAGCGTGGCAATGCCGGCAGCGAAATTGTAACATAGTTAAACAGTCTAAATGTGTTTTACTTTACAAAATCTATGATTTTAAATAATTTTCACAACTTTGACAGCTTTTTGCAAAATGTTGTATGTCCACGATACGTTTTCTTGGTAAATGATCGAGTTCTTTATTTGCTTGATGTTTCTCGGTAACTTTCTTCAAGTTAAGTGATCGCTGATGAGTAGCTTTCGAGGCAAACGTGTCGTTTTAGTGCATTTCACTAGTGTAGGGGTTAGATGAATTGGTATTGTGAAAAAAACGAAGTCGGTAAGGTATACTTTTCTTGATATCAATTTACAGATTTATTTTAAATGAAATAAATGCGCCTTTTCTTACGCGTAATGCAACGTCATTTTGCTCCTGAAAAATGACGTTATAGACGCGTTATTCTTTTTAAACGTACGACACAAAGAAGAACTACATGTACGTGAAGGGTTTTTTAAGATGCAAATCGTGATATAATTTCGCAGCTTTCAACCTTAATTTGACAAAACTATCAGCTGTTGTTGTTTTAACGAAGAACATT
>JASEVX010000002.1:33572322-33622322 GCA_031761405.1 Serripes groenlandicus
ACATACAAAGACATAAATACAGATAGACATATACTCAGATAGACATACATTCAGGGACACATGCATAAATGCTGATAGGCATACACACTGATAGGCACACGATGATAGACATATATGATGATAGACATACATAGACACATAGACATACAGAGACATAGACAGAAAGACATACAAACACATTTACACCAACCGATAGACGGACATACATATATACATAAACATAAAGACATTCAGATAGGCATAAATTCAAAGACACATAAATAAATGCAGACACGAAACACCCTTGAGCAGAAGAAACACGCCAACCTGTAGTATTTTGGAAAGTAGCATATATGTATACAAACACTCAATTAGGAGAAAGTACACCAGTGTGATACCCAAACGGATCGCACATGTACGTATTCCACTTTTGTTCCGCCTCGCAAACGTTTAAAAGTAGCCCGATCCTAGGTTGTTTTGGCATTTGGTGGTAAAGGAAACTCTTCTCTATCTAGCCATACCATCGGTTCGGCTTAGATCACTATATTA
Organism: Serripes groenlandicus; assembly: GCA_031761405.1. Lineage (NCBI taxonomy): Eukaryota > Metazoa > Mollusca > Bivalvia > Cardiida > Cardiidae > Serripes > Serripes groenlandicus. Next base: position 33,572,851 of record JASEVX010000002.1, read on the forward strand.
AAAAAATAGCCAAGGCCCATTCGAATAGTTTCACATACCGGTCTCACACTAGTACTAATTAACTTAAGCGTCAATTAAATCGCATTGCAAATCTTCATATAAACTTTACATATACATATAGCTGTACATATGAAAAAAAAATGAATGAATTAACATTTGCATCTAATGAATACCATGATCAGCCGCCTGTGCATTCGGGCATTCTAATCATAGTCAACATTGTTAGTTACCCATGCACCACTATTTATATCACAATCAAGTCCCTACTAATGTGGTAATATGATAGAAAACCTCTAATCATAGTCAACATTGTTAGTTACCCATGCACCACTATTTATATCACAATCAAGTCCCTACTAATGTGGTAATATGATAGAAAACCACTCATGCTGATACAAATAGCTGAATACCAGGGGAATAAAGCTTAAAATATAAATTAATACAACCGATGGATATATATTCCATACTTATAAATATTCGCTAATATATAAGGAGTTTCGGGTCCTCAAACTGTTCAGTAAGACGCATTTAACGTAACATACGTGTACATGTTAATAAGTGATGGCTGAACGGATACGCATTTAGAACAAATAATGGTTCGAATAACAGCTTATTTTTTCAACCAACAAGGCTTTTAAAACCTCAACAAGCTTGATATCTTGTGTAGTTGAAATAAAGTAACCTTGAAGCAAAGTACCCTTATCTCGGCTGTTATTAGTAGGGACGGGTAACCTGATATTATTCCTATTATCTTATGTTCAGTATGGTGGCATATAACTGCCGTAAGATAACCAGTTAATGTTTTGTCCAATATTAACTAGTTACATGTATCTAGTTAAGGTTTGCGAATTTCACTTAATAAGTAACATACTAACTGGTTAACTAGATATAATTCGTGTTCCCACTTATTTGATATCCTCGAAACGTAAGGAAAAAAACAGGCATGAAAGTGCCCAGAACTGCCACCAGTTACCTTTTTATGCTGTAAAATAAGACCTATACGACCATTAAAGTACAACTGAAATCCTATCTAGTTAACTACTTATTATGTCACATACTAACTGGTTAACTAAATCATGAACCGTAACACAGGTAAATGTGATAAATGACCTGCCGGATCGCACCCATATAATGGAATTTTCCGATAGTTTCGCCATTTCGAGTTATATACTGTAAAAATATCCCCAAGCCTAGCCATTGCAACTATGAAAAGCGTCGGTTATTTCCCTCTATTCCATTCATATTCATGTTGAAGAGTCATTATTTTAAGTAAATGGAGAAATAGGATGGGTTTTATATTTTGATATGCAATAGATAAACTTGTTTACTGGTCGTGGTTGAATGATGAACTGATGTCATCACTTGTTTTAACCAATCACAGCTACCACAGCTACGTTGTATACAGAGGTAAAGTCCCCCCCAACAAGTTTATCCACTATGTATTTCGCAAATCCTTTTTCTTTCCTTTTTTGTTGGGTATGACTTATTTTACATATATTCTGATTCTTAACGATTGTAAGAATTGTACGACAGAGAGAGATAGGGGGGGGGGGGGAGAGAGAGAGAGAGAGAGAGAGAGAGAGAGAGAGGGAGGAGATATATATATATATATATATATATAGAGAGAGAGTTACAGAGAGAGAGAGAAAGAGAGATAGTGAGAGACAGAGATAGCAAGATAGAGAGAGACGGACGGACGGACGGACGGACGGACACACCGACAGACTGACAGACAGACAGACAGACAGACAGACAGACAGACAGACAGACAGACAGACAGACAGACAGACAGACAGACAGACAGACAGACAGACAGACAGACAGACAGACAGACAGACAGACATACAGACAGACAGGCAGACAGACACACACACAGACATACAGACAGACAGACAGACAGACAGACAGACAGACAGACAGACAGACAGACAGACAGACAGACAGACAGACAGACAGAGAAAGAGAAAGCGAAAGAGTGAGAGTGAGAGAGAAAGATATTGCATTAATTAGTATTGACTTTCCTTTATTATACATAAATGTACATAACCCTATGCGTGAAATATGAAAAAGTACATTTCAAAATCCACTCATTCATGCTACGGCTATAAATAAAACAGCGCAACGCACAAGGAACAGATGAATGAATGGAAAGGTTGAGTTCGTACAGCGCATTACTCATAAATTTACGGACTAAGATACTACCTGGTAAATAGAAGATCAACAATGGAGAACGGGAATCAGAGTTCGTCAAGTCGTCCGTTATTACATCGCGGGTTGCTCGTGCTTGCTGTCGTATCTTTGGTGTTACAGATTATCGGACTTGCTACCCCTGGATGGATTGTCATGTACGTTAAGAGTCAAAGGATCAGCATCGATGTGTCAGTTGGACTATGGTTAGTTAACTACTGTTTAAACGGAGTGTGTGGAACAAAGACTATCAAGGAGTTTTTTGGAGGTTTCTCTGTCTATTCAAGTATGAACAACATTTGTTATCATAATTTCCTAAGTATGTTTTTTTTTGTAGCGCCCTAGATCCTATTTCGTCTTTTTTGTGCGATTGACAGCATTGTGATAACAATCGATCACAGAGAACATTTTCGAAGAATACAAAACTTATACCGAGGATTCTATAATTTAACACATACATGTATATATATATATATATAATATATAATTAAAATAGTAACTAAAATAGCAAGTTTTCAATTTCGCATATGTATATTTAATAGCAAATACACATGTACTATGCAAGATATATATGTAAAAGATATATACACATAGACATAGACATAGCAAACATACGTACCAAATATGAGTAACAAAAACATTTGTATTATAATAGTGTAATATAATATCTCTGACTAATAAAGCGCAATTGAGAGTAACTTCATTTGATGTTATTGAAAAAAATATGCACATACACTTACGTCTTATGATAAGGGTAAATGATTCAGAAATTGAATGCTGTCATACTCGAGCACATTCTAGCTGTTTGACTCTTTTTAACGAATTATTTTTTCTCAAAAAATAATACAGTTAACGCGATCGTGTTTGATTCCGGAAGTCACGGTTAAACTACACTTCCGCTTAGAATACACATTCGCTGCACCTAAATAGTCCTAGTATTTTTTCGATATTAAAATGACTTCTACGTGTTATTTCAATACAGTGAAGTCATAATTATACTATCGAATCATCATAGATAATCAATTTTCTAGAAAATATCAAATTAACAGTACGCGCATATATATTTCATTTGTCGGCAGGTACGTATAAGCCACGAGTATGAATTTTAGTCGTATGCCCATTCACTAGAAGTCGACCCCACGCTGTATAGAACAATGTTAATCTCACAAATATGCCACTACGCAGAGCTCAGTGAAATAGTCAGTGTGCATTTTAAACGCTCGCATCGCCGTTGTTTCTCCTTTTTCCAACATGATAACGATGATCAAAGGGGCTTTCTAATTATAGATCAGGGCTCTCACGAGGGGGCGATTTGGGCAAAGTGGTCGCCTAAAAGTTTCTGACTTCGCCCATTCACTCGATCAAAGCGAAGTCGACTTCGCCCAAAATCTCAGTCAAAGCGAAGTTGACTTCGCCGACAATTTTGTCCTAGCATCGGACACTGTTAAAATGATCACGGTCACGCACCATGTCGAATCGATGTAGGCCTATACAGTTCGATATACACAGTTGCGTAATCAGTTATTTGACAACTGAGAGTGTATATCCATTAAAAGCTGAAGAATCGAATCATTTAACACACACAATGACGTAGAACCAATCAAAATCGTGCACTTTAGTCCAATTTGCATAATCAAAGTACCGATTGTCATATCAAATAGTATGACGCCCCCTGATAAAACATTAAATATGTATCCGATGTAAATGAGATGGAAGTCGAATTATGTTTTAACCCTTTCAATAGTATAAATAATATTATGAATCTATTCATGGTTTAATGAGATAATCGTCTTCAATAATTGAGAAAATGAGATTTTTTAGAGATTTTTTTAGGGGTTTCATAATAAATGCTGTAGCATGGGGGTGTCATACTATTTGGAATTAACCAATCAAAAGACAATACCTCAATTCTACTTGTAAAGAGTGTGTATGTTTAGCCGATACAAATAATTTACGTTGTTTATGACACTTACGACAGACTAATTTACAAAATGCCTGAAACCTTTACACGGCGAGTAAAATGTAGCTTCATTAATTATATTTCGGCGACTTTAGAACACAATGTTCGGATCGCAAACCCGATACAAATAATTTACATTGTTTATGACACTTACGACCGACTTCTTTATAAAATGCCTGACACACGGAATGGCGAGTAAAAGGTAGCTTCATTAATAATTTCTGCGACATTAGAACATAATATTCGGATCGCAACTACTCTTAGGGAAAAACAATTTTAGAACTTCATGTGATAATCATAATTAAAATAAAATAATAAAACATTCATCTTTGTTTAAGTAAATGTATTCTATCCCAAACGATGCGATGCGGTTACGACGCGTAACGACACAAACAGAGATGTAATTTCTCCCTTAAGTCTCCCCACTTCTCCCTAAAGTCTCCCCACTTCGCCCTAAATTGCCCGGAGGGGGAAGTCACTTCTCCCTAAAATTTAAGCCTAGTGAGAGCCCTGTAGATCATGGTTTACATACGCGCGCATTCAGTTAGCTTAATATATATACGAAAGTAACGCTCAAACGTTGTATCAAAGTACCGTGGTGCCAAAGTACCGTGGTGCAATGGAGAGCGTGTAGAACTACTAATCATGGACTACTTATGGACGCGAGTTCGAGTCCTAATAGGAACTTTTTTTTTTTTTTTTTTTAATTCTTATTTTATGCGATTTGTTAAACATTATAGATTTATAATAATTAATTCACTCATATGAAACATAGTTATAATATAAGCCGAAATCCTGGATCCGCCCCTGGTGACGAAAACAAATCGAACTAACAATGTAAATCTCACAAATATGCCATGGGTGTTTTGACAGACTTTACGCAGAGCTCAGTGAAAGAGTTAGTGTGCATGTTAAACGCTCGCATCGCCGTTGAAATGCTACATTTACTAAAACTGTCAACTGATAAAAAAAAATCTCTTGACAAAAATATTATTAATAATACAATAGACTAAATTGTGCAATAGCATGATCAATTGCATTCATAAATTAGATTTTACAAATGTTCAAAATAATTCGTTACCAGTACTTCAGTACTTTGATTAATCAAGGTACCGAAACTTGATGGCATTAGCACGAATTTGTAAGAGGCCTGTTGCGAGTAAGCACAATTGCAAATGTTTTAATAAGCAAGGTCAGATGAAGAGGAAGTTGTCGCTGTTTAAGTCACGTTCGCCAAATTTCGTAACATTTTTGTGGAATTCAAAATCACGTTCGCAAGCAAATATAAGTTGTGCACTAGGCCACGGCATGCTTGGACAAGGTCAAGGTAAATGTCATCCGGGTAACCCTTCATGTTCGGATATTTCCCACTTACTTTCTGACGTCCCAACAGATGAATTTTGAAAACATTTAATATAATAAAAGGAAATTTTGCTCCATATGAGAAATTTCTCCTTGCCACCATGTTTTTCAACTTTAATAAATACTTGTTCTTTCTTTTATAGAAAGTTAATTGTTTTCCTAAATACTTTCTAAGTCGTCCTTTCTTAATATGTTGTAGGTGGGAAAGGTTTCTCTCCGATCATGATCTAAGTTAATGAGGACCTTTTCTCCGACACCGCACATCCTTCTCCTCTCTCCGAACGTCACAGTGAGTCATTGATGTTACACCGTTTACTGTGGTGGTTTAATTGTGGATTCCACAATGATCTAGCTTTCAATGCAGACTATGTGTATATACATCCATTGTGTTTAACAGTCATCTTGAGCAGAGTCAGTTCATATCGTCACGGGATAGTATAATTGTTAACCCTTGTCTACTTGAGACTGTTAAATTAATTATAATATACTATATGTGTTTACACAGTTATTACTCACAAACTCTTTTCTAAAATGAACTAAGGTTGTAGCAATCACATTGAAATCAGACCAACATACATCGCTATAACGAGCGATTGCTTTTAGAGAGAAGTTTCAATCGACGCCTGCTCGTTAGTCAGATTTCTGTATATCTTTTATATACAATACAATACGAAACAATATATTTAATTACATTCATGCACATTTGCATACAGTAAATAACAAACAATTATGTACAAAACGTAATCCCTTTACGAGAAGCACACATAAAGTAAATAATGAATATTAACCAATTGTTCAGATGACTATAACACTTGAGATTGAAACGCACCAATTGCATCGATAAGACACCCATGTTTATACAATATATTAGATATAATAGCGCATATCAATATCACACCATATACCTGTATAAAGTCTGATATCGGACATTATATAGATCTAAATATTGATCGTTGATGCTTTGTTTTTACTGGGTAGTTATATCAAGTAATTCAAATTATGTATATTTTTATGACTTTCAATTGACTGTTTTTCATGATATACTTCCATATTAGATTTGAACTATTCATTACTTACTTTGTTGTCACAATAAGCAATATTTGCATTTCGCAGCGGCCAGATCACCTAATCAATGGAGATGACGCAGGAGCGGTTATGAAACATTCTAAAAAAAGTAGAAATGGGAATTTTAATTGTAAATGCCAAATGTAAAATTTCCATATGCATAAAATAACCATTATTAATTTATGACATATCTGGAAGGCAAAACCCGCCAAAAGCGAAGGATGATAAATCTGGTTTCAACCTCTCACAAAGTCAATATCTGTATGCTATCATTATTAACTTATTACAGATGTAATGGATACACACTTAGATGAATACAGAGCGGAGACTATCATCGGCGTGGTATGCATGCTAATGTTCTGTGTCTGTTTATTGTATCAAATATATCGCAAAGGTAGCAGTGGTCAATCGATGTGGATTAAGATTTATTGCGTATTTTCGTTAGTAAGCGGTAAGTTTTATTATCTCTCTATTCATTTTGCATTGTTTCGTTCGTCTTGTAAGTTTGGTGCATGAATACAATATGCTCATACATGTATGCCCATGTTCGCTCTAAATTAATTATAAATATAAGAATAAGAATACACGCTTTATGTTATACTTTAACCTTGGTGTTATACATTCAAACATTCTCGAAACTTGCTGTGCAAAGGCAACGACTGTTACCTAATGAGTAATGTCTGACTCAAATACTTTTACAGGATGTTCATACAGTAAAGCCCTGCCAGATTCTTTAACTCGTATGCATTCGTGACCATCATCAGCTACACTTTTTTGACTTAATTAGCTTATATGCATTATTTTAATATATTCCCCTTAGAAAACAGTAATAACGTCCAGTTTACACATAACGGTTTTTAGGTTCGAGCATTAGTTATCCTGTATCGTATTTTAGTCCATATAATGAATAAGGAATATTATGTTGTAGTAACGAAGTCGGGTTTGATATAGTAATACAAGGTGCGTGTCACATTTTCTACGCACCGAGTAGACAACACCAAACCCAATATCGTTAATGCAACCAACGTAACCTTTCTTTTATTATATACCTTGTATAACATTTAAGCACATAAAGAAAAAATATACAAAATTATATATTTCAAATAATGAAATAACCTAATTTACCAATACAATACAATTTATAATTGGCTTGTTAATCAAGCCCCACTAAATCAATTTCAGTGACGTGAATTCATATTTCAATTTCATTTGACGTAGTAGAATAGGAATTTTAATACGTCGTGTTTGAGCTGCTCATAGCCATCTGCTTGTTTTTGCGCTGGAAAATGTGCAGGTATATCATGAATTGGTTTTGTTAAACCCTGGTCATTCAAGTTTCGGTTAGATATTAGCTCGACTATTTGGAGATTATGCGAGGAATGGTACTCACTTTGGCGACCATAACAACATGTTATAAACACAATTGAAATTGACATGCCATCGACAACAACGATCACTAAACGCTGCTTGAATTCATACAAAGGTTATGCGGGCTTATGAAATTTCAGGGCCCATATAAATATAAGATAAATATAAGATCCAGTTATCTTGACATCAGCGAGCCACTCGTAATGTTACGCCAACAATCCTGAGCGTCAGGGAGGAAAAGTCATTACAACCATTTTAAAGTCTTTGGGGTCGGTCCCCGATCGGGGATCGAACTCACGATCTACCGCACCCGCTCTACCACTATACTACGGAGACGCTACTCGGTTCCTATAAAATTAAAACGTTTATATCGAATTTTTCATTACAGCTATCTTAGCACTAATTGCTTCTGGAAAATTTGGTCGACAACTTGCAAAATCCAATACAAGATTGGGAAGATACAGCCCTTACCTGGTTCCTTACTCCGTTATCCTCACTGGTGTAGGAGGAATACTGGCAGCTATTCTCTTCATGATAGGTGTCATCCAAACTGTAACGCGAAACGATATGAGTAATCAACAACAGACCGTTACTATTGGAAATTTTCCTGTCCAAGGGGGGCCGCCGCACGCGGTCAACCAACAAATAGCCGGGTATCCGCAAAACATGAATACACAATCACTTCCACCGCCGTACGAATCTATTGCTCACAGTCAGGGATCCCAGTATCCAATAAATTACTTAAATGTAGGAATGGAAAATCCGTCGGTTATACATCATTCAGACCGACCCAGCCATTCCGTAAGTGACTATAGAGAGTCAGGGAAACAGCCGTCTAGAGAGTACCATGTACAGGCGAGTTACGGAAGAAAGTATTAACTTGTTTTCAGTATACAACACATCTGCAACAGACAACTTTGATACCATCTGGTCAAAAATATGGAAAACCTTTAAGACTGAAATCGTTTTTACTTAAACTCTTTTGAAAAATGAGGCGTCACAACTTGAAAATGTGGGATAGGGTTACTTAACCTTAAACTTTGAATAAAGTCTATAAGCGGAACTAATATAGCCCAGTGTTCAAAAGTAAACCTAGTTGCTGAATTATCTGCGCAAATAACAATAGTTTGAATGTGTATTGTTGCAAACGATATATATATATATATATAAAACTTTGTATATCATGTCATCCAAAGGGAAGAAAGTCAGTAAAACACTTTATATCATTAAAACTCTTTAGTAATCGAATTGTCGACCACTTGTGCAGTCCATTTCTTGCTCTCCTCGACACAGAAATGGACTGCACATACATTTCTGTTGTATTTATTTAATCTTGATAAAGAACAAGTGGTCGACAATTCGATTATTAAAGAGTTTTCAGGATATAAAGATATATATATATGAAACGATGCATGCGTTGTAACCGTTGAAGATTGTCATCATTGCCTTGCATTCTGACACACAACATAACATAAACCTTATTTACATACATAGAAAATGGCATGTCATATTGACATGTATAGACGTGAGGCGAGAGTACTGCTAAAAGGACACCTTTTGAGTCCTGGGCATTCTAATCTAATTGTGTGATTCTAAGTAATTAATTAATAGATACAAGTGTACTAATAAGTCGCGTGATTGAATTCGATTGATAGATTTACCCTAAAATAGTTCCATTTAATTCTTAATAGTAGACACAACTTTTCCTTTCCCTTTCAGCGTTGTTTGAAATTTTACTGAACCAGGTATTTACTTAACGCAAAAGGCAATTAAAGTATGTTTCAACCAATACAGATTTAAGAAAAGACAGCTCATAACGAGCTGTCTCTCCTGAAATCTGCATTGTTTGCCACTTTGACATTACATTTTACCAACTTTGCATTATACTTGGTAATACATGAACACATACAGCCTTTTAAAGGTGATGAACTCCAGAAAATAGATATTATAGTCAAAGTTTTTAAACTGTTCAAAAGTTGTCTTGAAATATAAGTATCATAATTCTGGGATAAAATAAGAGTGATCATTTCACTTTCCAGTACCATAAATATCTAAATATAGATCGTTTATGCTTCCTTGTTACTCGATGGACATACCCATTAGGCCAAATTGTATACATTTTCATGATCTTCAATTGACAGTTTTTCATTATTTACTGCCAAAATAGTTTTGAACTACTTATTACATACTTTGTTGTCACTATTAGCAATATTTGCAGAAGTTTTAACATTTCAAAATTGTGATATCCATCTTGAGTTCAGCACCTTTAATTTCAGGGTCATAATTCTGTCACGAATTAAGCATATGCGGTCATGTTTATCCTTTTTTTATATTAAAGGTCGCATTTATTTTTAATCATTATGTATGTTAATTTTGTTCACGAATCCAAATTTTGTTCCACGAATGTTATATGTTATTATTGTAACAATGACATACTGCCATGTTTTGACACGTAATGTCTTGTATATTGTATGTATTTCATGTTTGTATTTTTGAAACTTGTTGCCACATGGGCATTTTACCTTCTGGTTGAATAAATAAACTACAGTGTAACCTGTGTATAAAGACCACCCACGGGAAGACAACGATCTGGTCTTTGTTCACGAGTGGTATTGAATTTCATTTATGCAAACCAATATGTGCAATTAGGAAACTAAAAGAGTGTTGTAACCTGGGATTTGCTATTCCAATGTGTTTTTTAGCACTGGTTCGACTGTATATATATATATATATATATATATATATATATATATATATGTATTATGCAGCCGATGTAAAGACAAAGTTTAACCCATACAATATCGACCCGTCGAACTTAAGCCTTTCCTTCATACAGACGCATTTTGACGTCTCTGCAGCAGACAAGTTTTGAAAACATTGTTACTAAAGGAAAACATGCTTGTACTGAGCAATTCTTGCTTTTGTCACATCTTTTTCAATACTTAGCAAATACTTCATTTCATTTACATAAAGTTTTCAAAAGTTAGCCAACAAGTCGTCTGATGCAGATTTGTTATATGTGGGATATGAACCGAATTTGGGGAAACCCAACAGTGTGGACTCTGTGTAAGGTTTCGACCCGGATCAGTCTAACCATGCCGCGCAGGCTTACCCAGACAGACACTTTTCGCCTCCTGTGGATTTTCTGTTTCAGGAATTATTTCTCTATACCTCTATCCCCTGTGACGGAATGTGTCGGCCCGGATTAGCTTGCGCGGATTGATCTGGATCGATATATTGCGCAGTATCCATATTGTTGGTTTTCTCGTGGAACGTCTCATATGGTTAATATTATGATCACTCTGTCATGATGTCGTGTAACAGGATTACCTCCCTTCGAATAAGTCGTAATACTACAACCCATTAATCATCAAATAACCCGCTTGTAATCGAAGAGCGAATAAATGCAAGTGCTTTTTTCTAGTTTTTAGTTTTACTTTTTTCATTCTTATCACATGTTTTCTTTGAAACCGCGACTGGGCCTACATTGTTTGCCATGACCGAGTGCCCCTTTTTTTTATCGTGACGGTGCTCATAATTATGATTTCCGCATGTTTCCAACTTTATGCAATAATAATTCTTTCACTTACAGAGATATTATCACATTTTGACCATATGTTTTCAAAAGGCGTCTTCTATACTGAAGATATTTTTTTATATGGGTATGGGTTAATGTGACTGTTTCACTACACATGTGGTTCCCAGTGACAACTTCATATCGCACCAACCGTTTTAAAGGATTTGGGACCGCATTACGTTCAAATTTATGATTTCTTTTTTGCGTACCTTTCTTCCGTGAAAGCTCTCTCGAATTGGACACCCAAATATATATCGTCCTTTTTATCGAAATTAATCCTTCCCCGTCTTCGTCATCTTCATTACTAGAACATGAAGAAGTGTGTATTGATCAACACTCACAGTACGCACATTTCCTAGCATGGTACTGGTTTGTTTACACAGGTATCAAGAACAAGTAAACTGTGGACGTGAAATAATTGAAACGTAGTTGAAAATGACGTAAAACCCCATTGAAACAAACCAAACACACTGCAAGCTTGCTTTGTTAGTTAATAATCTTGAAACCAAGAACAATCATCGCGTACAAATTTATGTCATAATTCGGACTTAAGTTGATTCCCTTGGTATTTTCCGAAACGCACATCACCATTTTGGAATATATTTTGAAAAATACAGTGGTGTCGGTACATTTACTTATAACTTTATAAATGTGAAATACTTTTAAGCAGTTTTCAAATGATGTTCTATCTAAGTTGTGTTTAAAACATGTGTGCATTGGAAAATCAGATGGTTTCATGCCTGGAGCCATTTATATATAGTTTACTGATATTAACCCTTTCCCTCATACGACAATTCTGCAGCAGACGACTTTGAATATATCTTGTCAAAAAATAGAAAATCTCTATAATTGAATGGATAACCTATGACTATAAGTGTAAAACTTTGTGGCAAAAGGAGAAATTGCTCCTTTTGACCAATTACTTCTATTGACAAAATGTTTTCAAAAAGCGGTCTGCTGCAGAGGTGTCAGAAAGTGTCAGCAAACAAGTTAACCCTTTCCCTCATATAGAGGCGTCAGAAAGCGTCTATATGAGGGAAAGGTATAACTTATTTTCTGTTAATTTTGTTTGATAATGAAAATTGTCAGTGTTTCACTGAAATAAGTTCATTTGAAAGAGATAAACTGATAGTTTTGTACAAGAACCAAATGTCTGGATATTATATAACATGGATGCTTTTTCGAATGTTGTCTTGTTATATACACGAATTCATGCAACACATATAACCGTCCATATGTTTTAGCGCCAGTATAAACAACAATAAGTATAGTGAACTCACTTTCCTTTCCCAATGGTGTTTCTAAAGGTTTGATTATTACTGCCACAGCATGTCAAACTTTAATTAAATTACGTGCAGCAGGTTGTTTTAAACATGGTCCGATACAGACATAGTCGGCAATTTTTAAATTTGAATGGTTTGACTATCACAGCTGTTTTTGGCCTTGAGCTTTAGCAACACATATAACCTGGTCATAGTAGTAATACCATTTCTTTTCGGAGTTGGCAGCCTGCCAATTGCTGTTAGCACCAAACAACGCACCAAACACTGCGCGAGAAAAAAAGTTCATCATGGATTCAACAAAACTGCATTTAAAAGGTTAGGATCTCCCAAATAAATAGCTGGCAAATGTAGTGGCGGATTTATAGAGGCCCATAGGGCCCGTGCCCATCTCCCCCAACCCACGAAAGAAGTCACGTGAAATATACAGTTGCGGATTACCCGGGGCAAACGCAAACCTCTCCGTCCTCAATCGTGCTATGCAGGTGTCCGCAAGTGCAGTGGAGGTATCACGGCATTTTCGTTAGAATGCTTGTCGTAATGATATCTAAGTCAAGTTCGAATATGGGTCATATTGGGTCAGAAACTAGGTCACTAGGCCAAATTGAAGGGAAATCTTGTTAACATAATGGAGGCTGTATTTTTAACTTGAGCATGTTGAAACTGTATCAGAATGTTTGTCTTGATAATACGTAGGCCAAGTTTGAATATTGGTCATGTCGTTTAAAAAAATAGTTGACTAGGCCAAATTGATGGAAAATCTTGTCAACACTGTAGAGGCCACGTTTTTTAAAATGTGGTCAGAATGTTTATCTTAATGATATCTAGTCCATGTTCGAATAATTCTTCATGTCTTAAATGTGTATACTTGTGAGCTCTTGCACTCAGGTGAGCGATATAGTGCCAACAAGGTCCTTCTGTTTTTAAATTAGCAGTTTAATAAAAATTACTACTTTTGACATGATCTTTCAACTTCTTGACAATAAATACATAAACATAAGCTGCAATTGTTATTTCCTTTCACATTTCCCATACTTCTCCGACCTTCCAGCAGCCCCCAAGCCGTCAGCATTGCAGTGCTTTGATTACTTCTGTATTGTGTTGTAGAAAGTAGATAGCTAGTCGCACTTCCTGTTTGCTAGTGTCTTTGACCTAAGCTGTTGGCAAAGCAATTGTTCTGTGATAGGTATGGTTGTAACCGTCCACTATTGTATGTAGTACAGATAATAACGAGTACTAATCTTTATTAGTAAAGTAACGGTTAAGATGGCTCTCCCAGAGGTGGAAGCATTGGTTTCGTTGGAAAGTATTTAACATCAGTTTGCTGTATCAGAGACTGAACCTTTTTAACTTGTAGCTCTTGACCTGTAATATAAAACAGCGTGACCCATAACTATTTAATTACATGCTATTGTTTCTGTAAAGATATCTTAGCTTCTGAAGGTTTATTAACCACAATGTGTTCTTTTGAACTACATTGCATTCTAGTATCTTTTAAACACACCAATTTAATAATGTTCTGAAACAGACTCTAGAATTGTATGTATTATCATAACATAATCAAAGCACTTAAAATACTGACAACAAGGGGCTAACTGCAGATCACGAATTACATTTGGACATGGATTTACCGATCACAAAAGTACAAGGAGAACACTTTATAATAGTACTTTGTTTGTTAATATATTAGTCGCTATAGTAGCTGAACGCAAACTACTATGAAAACATATTGGGTCTACCGATATACTAAAAGATACCCACACACCCTTTATTTTGCGCACCTGCTATCTGGATGTTACTATTTTGCACACTTACTGCTTTACAATATATTTTAGCCGTTATTGTGTGTGTAATTAACACACACATACATGTCATATTAAAATCAAAAGAAGGTCATTCATGACAATAAGAAATATAGTTTAATTTTAAAATCAAAGTAGAAATAAAAATCTGCGTAAACCCGTACAATACCTGCTTTGTTTTAAATAAATTTAACTGAACACTGAACGTATGCGGTTTTCTCGGTTTGTCTTGCATGGCTTTATGAATAATAACAGCTGTCTCAAAACAACGGAGGTGTAGTAGTGTAAAAAGTTCACCTCGGATGCTGGAGGGTGCGGGTTCAAAGTAATGGCGTTGTCTCCTTAACGAACAGGCTTGTGTGGTTAGCATTACGACTTAATCTCTGGTGACCAGTCGTGATATAACTGAAATATTGTTGAAAGCGACGTTAAACACCATATACATGTAATCAAACAAATAATCTTACAAAAGGGTTTCACATGGCAAAGGTGGAATATTAAATGCAATGCTTTTGAATTCATTAAAAATCACACAACTTTGAAGGGTTAGGCTGCAGAAGTATCAAACGATGTTAGCACCACTGATATGAGGAACATATTCGACAATAATGAAAGAAATAATTATGATATATTTTAATAAAAAGTAAAGGCTTGCCTTGATCGGGAAACGTAGCTGGTCTCCCGCGTGTTAATTTTACATGATAACCCAGTGAATGGCATGGTTATATTAACACTTGCAGATGTTCCTGATATAACATGGCGGAGAATAAAGTGAAGATAACACACCTACCTGCCTCTTGCAAGCAAATTGACACACCTTCATCTATCATTATCTTAGCAGGGGAGATGTTTTTGAGCGCGCATTGGTCAAGACATCTCTCGATTTGGATTGTAAAGGTCGCACACATATGTACTGTGAGAATATGTTTACATTAAGCAAGGCGGGGAAAGGGGGGGGGGGGGCGTGTTTACGACGAATCAACATTATTTTAGGTGTATTACGACGTCAGTTCTTTTATTCATCATCACTGGGTTAACACACCATAACTAGGGCTAGGAAATATGCCTTGCCCAAATGCACTCCACCATGATCGTCGATCCTGGGACACCTAGTTTCAAGTCTCCGACGCTAACCACTGGACAACGGCGGAATCCTTCTCGAAACAATACTTGGATAGATATATTTGATTTGACTGATATAAATACACCTATCGCATTATTTACATACATTTACAAAAACAAATTTATACGTGAACATCAAATAATAATGAAAAATAGCTTATACCAAATAAATAAAATCTAATGTGTATTTTAAAGCAGGAACCATAACTCTATTTTACCTATTGTACCTAATTACAGAGTTATTATTACATGTGTTACTTTTTCTTGTCCGGAGAATGACTTGAAAACCTCAAGGTGGAACATAATAAAAAATCCTACAATGGTAAAGCACAATGAGAGGCAATGTATTGTACAAGCACCATAACTCTATTAGATCTAACTACATAGTTATTGCCCTTTTTTACTTTTTTCTTATCCGTAGAATACTATTTATTGCCCATTCTTACTGTTTTCTTGTCCAGAAAATAACTTAAAAACTAAGGGATGGAATTTAATATAAATTCATACAATAGTAGAGCACAATGAGAGAAAGTGCAGTGTATAGGAACCATAACCCAATGAGCCATTTTATCAATTTGCCACAATGCTTAAAATTATATCCAATTCTCAACCTTACATTTATGTAGGTTTTCAACATATTTTGCCAAATTTTCAAATTCGTCTGCTGCTGATTGGCTATATGTTGGATTTATTTTATTGTTCATAACAGTAGACAGTGTTTTGGTGTTGTATTGGCTTGCAAAATGCAATGTTGCTGTCGATGTGCCATACAATATCATAAATTCATTCATTCAGTGCTACGGTATTCTAAAATATAATTTTAGCCAATTAACGTTTAATTTGAGGGAGAGGCTGAAATCTAAAGCTGAAATCAATTCCACTTGAAAAACACACATTTGGCAATTGCGAATAACATGGGTCCAGATCAACCGGCACATTCACGCATTATCTTTTACTGTGAATCCATTTACACATAATTCATTTTTATTAAATAGCGTCAAACCGAACATGTATGGTTCATTTTATTTCATATGGATCTAGTTTTCATCCTTTATCATTTTTCAATGTTTTAATAACATATCATATTATCTTTCAAACTATATTACTCACAAGTTATTCTTTAATGATGTCGTTAATTTCTTTACATTGATGGTTCAGTCAGTCTAGTTGACTGACCTGCACTTGCACGCTGTAACAATCCAAACACGAACATAGAAACTGATATGATATATTGACAATGTGTTACAAACAGAATCAAAGTACGTCTGGTATCATAAATAACCAACACGGCGGGTTAAGAAAGGATTGGGGTGCATTTGACTGACCTGCACTTGCACTCTGTTACAATCCAAACACGAACATAGAAACTGATATGATATATTGACAATGTGGTACAAACAGAATCAAAGTACGTATCATAAATAACCAACAATGCGGGTTTAGAAAGGATTGGGGTGCATTATGAACCATCGTTGAGGTGTATCGGTTACACAATTTACAGTGTACAACGTGCTTGCTTAAATGAAAAATAACATCCGATGCTTGATAACTTTATTTTTGGTCTTTACAACAGATCACTTAAACATTTCCACATATACTTTGGGCAAAGAAGATGTTTGAAGTGTTCAGTCATATATATATATATAAGGAAAACGTGACAAACCCTCTGGCGGCCATGCTTTTGACGGTTCGGAGTCATTTGAACAAACTGGGAAGGTGGCAATCCATGAAACATTTGTGCCAAATAATTTTTAAATCTTGCAAGTACTTTTGGACAAGGCGATTTCGGATAAAAAATGGCATTTTCTCTCTTTCTGATGCCGCAGCAACCAAAGTTATTATCATATATTTTAATGAAAGAAGAACACCTGAGGAATATTCCTGCCAAATTATTTGGAAATTGGTCATTGATTTATGAGGAGAAATTGTTTGAAAGGAAATCTTAAGACGACGCCGGATTGTGAGAGATCACATTCGCTCACCTCGCAATACGTGTTCAGGTTAATCAATTAAGAAAATATCTTCGTTAAAACCAAACTACCTTCTGCTAAAGACAATTTTAACAAGTAAATTCGATGCTTGGACAATCTCGGTATACCCGTAACTATAAAATATATATTTTTAAATCTGTGGTCTATGTGGGTGCCTCTGTTCACTTCGGAACAATCTGACCATCTTTGGATGAACACTGTTCACTTCGGAGAACCCCGTACTGGGTTTCTGGCCAAATTAACAGTGGTACTGCCTATTCATTTCGATTTTTTGGCATAATACGACCGGCTGTCCACATAAATGAGATTGACTGTATTAGATATGCATCTTGTTATCATTTTCTGCTAAATTCTTTACAATCGGGCAATGTTTCGATGAACAATGCTCACTTCGGAGAACCCTATACTGGGTTTCTGGCCAAATTAGCAGTGGTACTGCATATTAATTTCAATCTTCTGGCATAATACGATCCGTTGTGAACATAAAAGAGCTTGACTGTATTAGATGTGCATCTTTTTGTCATTTGCTGCCAATTTAGTGACAATTGGGCCATGTTTCGATGAACACTGCTCACTTCGGGATACCCATTACTGGGTTTCTGGGCCAAATTAGCAGTGGATTATTTGGCACAATACGATGCGCTGTGCACTTAAATAAGCTTGACTGTATTAGATGTGTACTTTGTTGTCATGTTAAGCTAATTTCGAGACAATCTCACCATCTATGGATGGATACTGTTCACTTTGGAGTACCCCATACTGGGTTTCTGGCCAAATTAATCTATCTTTTTAAATTGATATAATTGTTATTTATTCATGCCGATTAATTGGGATGTTACCAGAAATAATGTGTTTTTTTCAAATATGTAACCCTTAGACAGCTCCTTCTAGCCCTTATTCACCCTTTGCATCGTAAAATGTGACGAAATAACCTATTTTTTAAGATTGATTAAATTTGTTATATTCTCGTGCCAATTAATTGGGATGTTACCAGAAATCAAATTATACTTTATCCTGCTATATTTAACCCTTACTTATCCTTCGAAACCAAAATGGTGTTCCACTCCCGTGACAAAACCTACCTACCACTGTTTGGGCTATTCCCCCCCCCCCCCCGTTTTTTGTTATACGCTGTTCCGCTCCCGTGAACATAAAAACGAAAACGTTTAATGCATATCGGATGCTTGAAACAAAAGTTACTGCAGAAATATATTGCAATTTCAACCCGCAAGAAAAAAAATCCAAACCTATAAGAACGTACATAGAAAACGCGACAATTTACGTATCGTGCAACTATTCTCTATATATTCCCCGAGTTTGAAGCATGGGACTCGGGGGAAAAAAGTTACATTCTATATGCAGCAAAGGAGGAATTTGGGAAGATGCATTTTCTTCCGAACCTATAAGAATGTACTTAGGAAACGCGATATTTTATTTTACATATTGTTGATTTGATCTCTATATATTCCCCGAGTTTTATGCATATCGGATGGTTGAAACAAAAGTTACCGCAGAAATATATTGCAATTTCAAGCCTGCTGAAAATTTCACAAGTTCTGTCAATTGAGAAAAACGCGGGTTTTTTAAACCTATACAAACGCACTTAGAAAACGCGACATTTTATATATCGTTTATCTGCTATCTATACATTCCGCGAATTTGATGTATATCGGATGGTTGAAACAAAAGTTACTGCATAAATTGCAATTTCAAGCCGGCTGGAATTTACGAAAGTTCTGTAAATCTCCGCTGGCTTGAACAATGAAAAGTATTTCTTCTGTATAGAGACTCATGAATCGTCAATCAATACATATAGAGGAACTGGTCTCTACATATTCCCCGAGTTTGGTGAATATCAGACTCAAGAAAAAAATCACTCTATACCAATACAAAAAGGAAATGAGCAAATTGCGTTCTTTTCGAAATCTATAAGACCGTACTTAGGAAACACGACCTTTTACATATCGTTGATCTGCTTTCTATGTATTCCCCGAGTTTGATGCATATCGGATGGTTGAAACAAAAGTTACTGCAGAAATATATTGTAATTTCAAGCCTGCTGGAAATTTTACAAGTTCTGTCAATTGAGAAAAACGCGTTTTTTCCAAACCTATACAAACGTACTTAGGAAACGCGACATTTTACATATCGTTGACCTGCTCTCTATGTTTTCCGAGAGTTTGATGCATATTAGATGGTTGAAACAAAAGTTACTGCTGAAATTGCATTTATAGTGTATGGAGACTCATGAATAGTCAATTAATACATATAGTGGAACTGGTCTCTACATATTTCCCGAGTTTGGTGAATATCAGACTCAAGAAAACAAAGTTACACTCTATATATGCAACACAGAAGGAAATGGGAAAATTGCGCTTTTTTATAAACCTATATAAACGTACTTTGAAAACGCGACATTTTACGTATCGTTGACCTCATCTCTATGTATTCCCCGAGTTTGATGCATATCGGATGGTTGAAACAAAAGTTACTGCAGAAATATAAGTAGTGTTAAACTAAAGGGAGTAATCCTCGGTATGAGCAAATCCACGGTAAAGGGAGTAATCCTCGGTATGAGTAAATCCTCGGTAAAGGGAGTTATCCTCGGTATGAGCAAAACCTCGGCAAAGGGAGTAATCGTCGGTTTGAGTAAAAACTCGGGAGCACAATCCTCGGTGATGTATCATTTCCTCGTTATCATATGGCATCGTTAAACCGTGTCATCCGAGACGGGTGCGTGCCATCTGAGACGGATGGTGATCGAGTTTTAAAAAGCTGGATCGTTAAAAAGGGGCACATTCGACAGGCGCGGTTTCCGATCAAACAAGGGAGAAGACTGGTGCGAGTCAACAGTTAAATGTAATGCGTTTATGACTTCCCTTTAAACACTAATAATTATATATTACTAATTAAGACCTTTAACGTTCATATTATTCATTTCAATGTCCGTGGAGTATGAAGAAAGATGAATGATAAGAAGAAACGAAACATATTAAACAAGTATTACTTTAAAGAAAACAATCCAGCAGCGTATGCTGGACCGCAAAAATTACTAAATGCGTTAAATCGGAAGTATCCAGACGTGTTCACTATTAAGTATGTGCGACAATGGTTGGGCAATCAAGATTCATACGCTTTACAGAAACCGGTTCGTCATCGTTTCAAGACGGCGAATGTTCGTGTAACTTCTATTAATGAATAATGGGATATAGATTTGCTTTCAATGGCCAATTTGGCGGATGAAAATGATGGCATACATTTTCTTTTATTTGCAATCGATATCTTGTCGAGAAGAATATGGATACGACCGCTTAAAAACAAAACGGCTAAGATTGTTTTGGAAGCGATGAAAAGTATATTACGTGAGCAAAAACCAAAAAAAGTACGAGCTGATCGTGGATCAGAATTTGTTAACCGTTGGTTTAAAAGACTTATGAAAGAAGAAGAAATTTACTTTTTTACAACGCAAAATCCCACGAAAGCAAACTTCGTTTAACGTGTACAACGTACAATTAAAACTACGATTTAAAGAATGATGAGACAGAAACGTTCATATAGTTACATCGATTCCCTAGAGGCCATCGCCAGTAACTACAACAATACATCGCATAGAAGTTTAAATGGATTAAACACCTAATCAGGTTAATAAAAAAAAACCGAAGCTGATGTTTGGGCTTATATGTATTTAAAAAAGAAACCACTAGTGAAAACCAAACCCGTTTTTATATATATAATGAATGATTAAGTTCGCATTAGTTTTACGAAACAACCGTTTCGTAGGGCCTATCAAGAACAGTTTACTACGGAAGTATTTAAAGTGTCTGCTAGATTGTTGAAACAAGGTATACCTATGTATAAATTGAAAGACCTGAAGAATGAAAGCATTAAAGGTCTGTTTTATACGAAAGAGTTACAAAAGGTTGATAAAGACGAAAACAGCCCGTGGTTTATTCAGAGAATCAAACGAAAGAGACGACGAAACAAAAAGCTACAATACTTTGTCGAGTGGCAGGGATTTCCCAAGACATTTAATAGCTGGATAGATGCGGACGATGTGAAAGACGCAAGTGAGAACGTATCGTAAATCATTATGGATCGTTACATTTATATAAAAAGTGACGAAAGTAACTCTTATTTCACGGATAATCAAACTTTTAAGTTTAAGATACATTTAAAACTACCTTTATATTTAACCGGAGTTTGGAAGGTGGCATTAGTTCAATTTCGCGTTAGAGAGAAGGTGAAATCGAAAGCAACGGATGCTATTTACATATATATATATTCAGATCTTTGCAAGGAAAGTATTGTATACGGTGAAGAACGGCCTCTACTAAGACGACTTGGAAAGAATAAAAAAGCTGAATGGAATTATATTTTTGATAATCCATTTTACGTTATGGTGAAAAGGGGTGAAGTGAGAGAATTCGAAATCTATATAAAAGTCGAGAACGATATATATGCATCAGAATTGAGTGGACCAGCATATTTAACACTACATTTAAAGCCTTACCCGTTTTTGTAAAAACATGAAATTATATATACCTCATCCGCAAAAATGGGTCGACTTCTTCGATCGCGTTAGCTCCGGAAGTGCATCTTTAAACCAATCAGGCGGTGGTAGACGATTACATGTGATATCTGTCGATCATTCAAAAAGTAGTGATAACAAACAGTATCCTGTTAGAACAGTATTACCTTCAGAGCAAACAACTGCTCAAGCTAAATCGGAATTACAAAGAGAAGATAGAAATCCAGCTACAGTTGTGGATATGCTTCAGAAAAGTAAAGGTCGTCGACGAAGAGGGATCAAAAGGAAAAAAACCTCTAAAAGAAATTCGAATAAACGTGTAAAACGACCAAGTGGTGCAGGTAAAACGACAAAACGTGCTGGGAAGAAGTATAAACGGAGAAAGCATAGTTCTAAACGATCACGAGATATTTGTGAAATTAATTAAAGACAATGTCGGTGTTTAATGAAGAACAGTTTAAAGAAGGACTCGTGTCTGAACTTGCTTTATTCGATTTGCCACCAACTCAAACCAGCGTAAACGACGTATACTATGAAGAAGTGCGTCCAGTATATCAGGTGTCAGACGACAGCCCTTTCGAGTTTAGAATTAATTCACAGAATTCTAGCGATTATTGCGACCTAAAGAATTCTCAATTATATGTCAAATTAAAAGTTTAGAAGACAGACGGATCTGCATTAACCACAGAACCAGTGGGACCTGCCAACTTATTTTTACAAACATTGTTTTCTACAAGCGAAGTCACGCTTCAAAACAAAGCCAGTTTAACCTGTAACTACAACCCATATCGAGCGTACATACAGACTGTGTTGAATAACGGTCAGGATGCGTTGTCCAGTCAACTACAGACGCAGGTATGGAAGATGGATGACGCGGATTCACCAGGAGTTACAGATACTGGCTCTACAAATAATGGATTATTTGTTAGAGCGGCATTAATCGCCAAATCCAAAACTCTGGATTTGCAGGGACCTATTTTCCACGATTTATTCTCTATGGATCGTAATCTCCTTAATCAAGTGGATGTTAAAGTGAAGCTGTATAGAAGTTCCGTCAATTTCGCTCTGTTAGCAAAGGATAGCAGTACTGACTTTAACATTCAAATTAAAGATATTTATATGTTGGTAAACAAAATAAAAGTCAATCCTGCCGTTATTTACGGCCATTCACAGATTTTAGAAAAGCAAAATGCTCTTTATCCTTTTACGAAAGTGGAATGTCGGTCTTAAAGTATCGCTATAGGTAGTACATCTTTTCACTGGGAGAACATGTTTCAAGGAAGGAGACCTAATAAAGTGGTGATAGGCTTTGTGAAGAGTAAAGCAGTGAATGGAGATTATACTACAAATCCATTTAACACTGTAACATTCGACATATTGCTTTATATCTAGACGGTTTAGCTGTTGGCGGTAATCCGTTGAAATTGGATTTTAATGCTGATGATGGAACTGCTAGCGTGCGTGCTTTTACCAACTTATTGATGTCAACCGGTAAATGGCGGTTTGATGAAGGCAATGCATTGGACAGAGACCATTTTAACAGCGGCAGTACACTGTTTGCTTTTCAAATTGAACCGACTTTCTCGCATCATGGAGAATATATAAGCTTATTGAAGAACGGCAACGTTAACTAGATGTTCAGTTCTCCAAGGCCTTAACAGGTAAATATTAAATATTATATACATTTCATATATCATTATTATATATTAATAAATAAAATAGTGTAATCAGGATAGTTATTAATACAAGAATATATCAGGCTAGCAACTCATATTATAAGTGTATAAGGTTATATGACTTACATATAATGAATTCTTATATTTTGAATATTTTCAGAGCCGATGAGTTGCATCGTTTACAGTGAAGGCGTAGGCTATTTCGAAATAAACAAGGAGAGAGACGTTATCTTTCCATGATGAATACAAGTCAACTGTTATGCTGTATCAACTGCGACCCCGTTTTACATAGACATGTTATAGGAGTGTTCGCGGCGAACCGCCTCCCGCAAAAAAGATTCAAACGTCCCTATGGTTTAATCGTTAAAACGGATATTGATTCTAAAATGGGAGTTCATTGGTTGTCGATCTATGACGATGGTAATGTAAACATGGAAGTGATGAACTCGTTCGGAAGATCTCCGAGAGAAAACAGTGTTTACATCTCAAACTGGATAAATAGACGTGCTAAAACTGTATTTTTTAATAACGTTCAAATTCAAAGCAATAATTCGAACGTGTGTGGACTTTACTGCATGTTGTTCTTACGCAAGAAATTTCTTATGACCACGCTACAGAGTTTCATTGAAGTTTTCGATACAATTAATACGGGCAATAATGATGCCTATATTATTGATGTTATGTCAGCTGCCTTCCCACAATGTCTTCAACGTGATAGTAATTACGGACAATTAAGTATTCCACGTGTACAACGTTTTTTATAGACGATTTTATGTTTTGTAAATATGTATACAAATAAAGTATATAATCAATACATGTTATTTTATTTATATATCTATCGAGTCGTGATAGTTTGGTCGGTAACGACGAGAGTTATTATTCAATTGAATTTAGGGTTGTGAGTTCAAATCCAAGCTCGTTCATTCATTCTGTCCGATGATTGACGCAAGTCATTATGACTTGCGACGTTAATCTTCCGCCAACGAACTTAATACACTATATGCGATAGATAGCCAGTTACCTGCATAGAATGCTGCAAGAAGTACTGCTGCGATAAAGCCTGCTAAAACACATTAAGTGCGATATAACTATAAGATATAACTAGAATATTGTTGAAAACGTCGTTAAACTCTAGTCAATCGGGATAATGTTTGAAGATGTTATATCGGGAAAATATAATACGGGCAATTATTTCAATGTGAGAAAATAACTAAGCTTCGTTCATATAGATTTATTCATTTTAAAATACAAGGCGTTACTTTAACATGTTCCATTGTAAATGATTGGTCATTTAATGTAATAATGTTTTGACAGATCATAGGCACGACTTCAGTTATATTTTCTTGTTCAACGCTCTCATTTTGCACTCTAATTCGAAAATGACCATAAGCATAGCTATCCACATTATTCAATAAATACCGTTTATCGTCAAATGCAGATAATGATTTCTTTTGAATCGTTTCACCATATAACATATGCTTATGACTTGATAGTGAATAATACATTGTGGACATATCGCTTGTCTCATTGAAAAGAACGTTTTTATAATGGCTGTGTTTTATGTCTTTTTTCACAGTCACTCTAGAAATTCCTTTCGCACGTTTCTCTTCTTTTTCTTCGCATACATAGCTATACATTCTAGATCTGAGTTCAACAAATTCACTCAGAAAACTGTCTAGAAACCATAATCCGCCTAAGGAGAAGCTAACATATCGTTCCGAATTTTGGGCAATACAAGTCAATCTATATTTTTTAAACTCTCCAAAGTTTTGACAGAGAATAGGACTGGCGTAAACTTAGCCTGTTTACATTTGAGATTACATTTGTTATGAGCCATACCAATGAATGCACCAGTCAAATGATTATGATGACGTACTGGTCTTTTATATTGCTCATCATAAAAAGTGAATTTCTTTTTACAAAGACAGCAGTCTATAGCATTATCGATCAATTGTTGATCCTCTTTCGTGATCGACATGGGCTTTATTGTATCGAGAATTTTCACAATTTCCTGACGCTCTTTTACTAAACAGTCTATTAATCGTTCGCAAGAGTCACTACCGTTATATACTACGGTCGGTTTTGTATATCGACTATCTTCACTAACTACTTTATACGCGAAACCACATACTTCGAGTTTAGTGGTGGGAATGGTGGCGCTTTTCTTTGGATTCGGTAAACAGGTATGTAGTTTAACATTGATGGTTTCAAAATCGGCGTAAATCACAAATGGGACTTTTAAACATTTCTCAAATTCCTTAAACTCCAAAATATCGTTTTTTCCCGGAGTCGGCAATTCAATCATTTGCGCCCCGTTGGGAGAGCAGTACGGCTGATGCTCTTCTAATAATCTTTCATTCATGAATCCATGTAGACAATAAGGACAGAACAATTCCTGTCGTCGATCGGCTTTCGTTCTATATACAAAACGATTTAAGTTTGTTATAAGACAATAATGACCATTTCACCACGTTTAAGCCATAACAAGTTAACGTGGTGAAGACGTTGAGTGAAGGTTGTTATTCTTAACGGTATAATAGAACCATTTTCATAACTAAAAACGTTAATGGAAATGTTTTCATTTTTAGTTTCCACTTTGCGTATCTGCGATATTGCTACGGGATATGTAACATCAGTCATATGTATTTCATGTTCAAATGCTGTATAATGTCCTACACGCTCTGGCTAGATATTTATCGGATGCAAAGAAGCTAGAAGGCAATATAAAAAACACTTTTCATCAACGTTATGAATGTTTAATATACTACCGCTAAGCGCGAGTGTTGTGGGTAATGGTATGTATGTAGACCCGATTAATGGTTTATACAGGACGGTATGTATTTCCAATTTGAGCGCCTTCTTCACATAAACATTTGAACCTTGTTTTAGAAATGTTTCTAGACTCTCGTGCATTTTTTGCATGGCTTGATTTAAATCGTGCTCATCCAAATTGTCTCCGACTAGTAACGTATATGCACGACTTCTAAAACAAGGTATCGCTCTTACAGACTCTTCCCCATCATCATGTTCCATCTCCACTTGTACGCATAAGTTCCACTTTATACCACCGAGTCGTCTTTTTCTGTTTTCTAAAAACGATATTATTTGCTCCCGCACATTTGCGAAAAATGTTAAAACGTCGTATTGCTCGATTTGTCTCGGATATACATTCCTGTTTAATACATTGTCTCTAAGAGCCGTTTCATCATCGACTTGATGATCTTCTTCTCCTGTTTTATTCTGAGTTTCATGTCCTAAGCTGGTATCTAACGTTTTCCTATCTGTTGTCGTTACTCTCCCTCCCTGTTGATTCAAAGGATGGTTTTCCTGAACATGTTGAAATACCTGATCATAATTTGAAAATTCACTTTCACAATGTTTACAAGCAAACTGTAAAGCTCTTTTTTGTTGAGAATTCATCCTATGCATAGAAGCGATATGTCTATTTAGATTATATTTTCTATTGAAACTTTTGTTACAATGTTTGCACATAATTGAATCATCTCCTTTCCTATCCTCACGTTTTAATCCATGTTTTAAGCTCTTATGCTTAATAAGGTCGGTAGAACGCACGTAAGATTTATCGCATAAATCTAGCGGTAAAATATGGATGGTTTAAAAATCGTTCTAAACTTTATGAGATAAGTGTATTTATACATTATATTACGCATAAC
The DNA here is from genome assembly GCA_031761405.1 of Serripes groenlandicus. NCBI lineage: Eukaryota > Metazoa > Mollusca > Bivalvia > Cardiida > Cardiidae > Serripes > Serripes groenlandicus. Next base: position 33,600,443 of record JASEVX010000002.1, read on the forward strand.
AACATTTATCGTGTTACAATTGTTTAAGTATACACCTTTTTCATATTTCATAGTTAATCCATGTTTTCCCTTTGTTAGCTCGTTTTACGATCTGTTACTTTTTTCGTTTAACGTCTTTACGTTTCACAATTTTGTCACTAAATTTCATTTCTAATAGTGGTTTATCCACATAAAAGTTTGATCTTTCATTATCCTCACTCGATTTTTGCATAATAGTATCTCCATGTATTTCTTTTTTATTGAATTTAGTATCCAATTATAAATCGTCTCCTTTTTCCGCATAAGTATTTCGTGCGTTTTCCACATCTGAAGGCATTTCCTCATTTTCTCGTTGACCACCACTTTGCTGATTTATCATATTGATTAAGTTTTCATATTTACTTTTCTGTACTAACACTAATTCGCGAGCCATTTCTAAAGATCGATTTTAACCGCTTTTATGAAGGGTAAAATATAGTTTAGATATTTTAACAGCAATATCTTTCTACTTTTCAAAGAAATTCCTTTGCTAATAAATTGACGAATAATCGTTTTTCGTCTTGTCAGACGTTTTTTCTCTTCATAAGATAGCGGACGATAGCCGAGCGTTACATTATACACAATTTGTATAATTGCTTTCATCTGAGGCTTCTCAATACTTTCAATCAATAGTTTCCGCTGTTTATGAGAAGTATTAAGCAGTAAACGTAAAAAGTCCCTTTGCTTTTCATCAAAATGTTTCATGTTGTTGATAGATAATCATTAGCTGCGAAGGTAAGATCATGCTCCTTAATTTATACTTCGGATCGGAATGTGGTGAAAGATCTATAAGCAGATAACCGTATTTAACATCGATAGCTTTTCTATAGGCATCCATCAAATATTTTAATTTGGCGGGAAAAATTTGACGGCCTTATGTCTGTATTTGTAACTCATCGCGGGCATTTTTAAACAAAAAGAAATAATGAGTGTTCAGACTGATGGTTTGAAATTCCCGTCCGGGACAAAAAGCATTTTGACAAATCAGTAAGCAAAAGAACTTAAAATGGTGCACATATTTGCAATATATCCTGACAACATCCCGACTCTGGGCACTCTCTGTCATACGATCATCGATCACCAATACTTTTTCTCTTGGTTCATTTATATGCCACGTTTCAAGCTCGGTTTTAGTGGGAAGACCTTCGTAGAATATGATGTTCGGTATCGTCTGCTTCATTTTCGTAAATAAAGGTTGATCGACGCTATAACAGTAGTAAATCGCTTTCATCGGTCTTGTGAAAGCACTGTCGGCTTCTTTTAATAGTTTGAACACAAATGTACTTTTTCCAACATTATACTAGGTCCTGAAAATAAGTAAAGGATTTACAATCATTCGGGAATCATTTTCGTGTATAATTTTAAAAAAAATCATTATCAGTCTATAAAATTTACTAACCAATTACTTGAGCACTAGAATTTGCTTCCAACTTTACAGCAGCTTCCATTATAAAGTTGTGCACGAAAATGATTCCCGAATGATTGTAAATCCTTTATTTATAATCTAGGATGAGATGAGTAAATAATCAAAATGATTGATTAGGACGGGACGAATAAAAAACAGAATTATTGATTTTAATTACTTCTTTATATATAAACAACTATATTTATATAATGTATAGAGATATATAATATGTAAAGTTAATATATAATACATAGAGATATATTTTATGAAAATCTTTTTTCCAGCAGCACGAGTTTCACAAATAAATTCTTTATTTTATTTTCCATTCGGAACATTTCATATTCATTTCACGGTAGTCTTTAGAATAAATTTTTAACTTGTATATTTCAATCAGTTTCAGCGAAACATCAAAACCGTTCACGGCTTTACTCCAATTTAATAGAATGATATTGTCATCCACTTCAGAGAGAATATCTTCGAAATTAAAAATCCTTAGGTGTGTTATCGTTAAACTGATACACGTATGATCCAACTGCGACAAACATCCACGCTGACAACCAAAGCATTTCTTTTTGAATACAGAATGCATTTTTAAAAGTATTTCTTGAGCATAGCAAAAGTCAAAATAAGATTGCAGTAAAAATATATTTTTACTTTCCATGTTTAACACTATTAAATATCCATATTTATTGAAGGAAAAGCTTCTTTTTCAACACCGTAATTCCATCGAGATTGAAGACCTGAATGAAGCAAACAGCACATTTATACCATGAAATCTGATTAAAATGAGGATCGTCACATGTATTTTCAGATATATGAAAACTACCGCTCAATAAGTTCATCGGGAAGTCTGTAGATGCGTTAAACTCGTTCGAATCAGTTTCATGCAGGCTTTGAATAGCGGATGGTTGCGTTACTGAATTGTCATTGCAGTCTTTTTCACAGTGATGTAACAAGTCATAAATCCAATCCTCATTGGGACCTAGCGCACCGAGAACATTTTGAGGAACATCATCTAACATTATATTTTGCCGCTCTTGTTTTTCTTCAAACAGTTTATGCTTTGCCTTTTGAAATATATCGGGTGAAGACTTTTGACTATTTTGCAAGTCGCTGCATCCTTCCAATTCTATATTATCATGATCGTGAGAACACTTTATTAACGTGCTACCTTGTATAACATAATGTTCATATTGTTTTTTCGGCGTTTTATATATCTCAGTTGATATAACAGTTTGTGGTTTACCTAATTGAAGTGTTCGTTTTGCTTTAGACTTCTTTATAATGGATGTCACTTTACATTTCCGTTTTGTCTTATATTTTTTGATGGTGGATTTCGCTTTAAAGTGTTTAGATGTGAAATGAAGCTTACTTTTTAAGTGACGACTAACGTAATATTCAGTCATCTATTTTTTGCAAGTATCACAAAATCTATTTTTAAGTCTAGCATTTTTCACTACTGACATGATTTAATTATCTATCATAACAGTTATGATCAATCGAATTGATAACGGTTATAATTCTTTAAAGTTAATAGGGCTGAAAACGTTTCCAGTGCGTGGATATACTACTCTAATATCCTGTTTGGATTCCGAAGATGAAGGACTTCCCTCGATTTTAGTTTTGCTTTCTATCGGTTGTTTCCACTCTACTCTTATATCCTGTTGGGATTCTGAAGTTGAAGGGCTTCCTTCGATCGTTGTTACGCTTTCTAAAGGTCTCGCGCTGAAAGGCTGTTTCAACATATCGCCTTGGTCTTTAATAGAAACACCAGTATTCTGAAAAATATATAGTAGTCATAAGTTCATTGATATAATTTAACAGTTTATGTAATTTCTAAAAGTTTACATTGAACTTTTTTCAAGATTATTGTTTTATTTGCATATATGAAACGATCTAAGTAAACACAATGTTGAAAAAGTACCTGTTCTACTGTTATTTGATTAGCATACTCTTCCATATTGTGTAGACAATCTCGAAGTTGTAATGCTTGTTCCCATTTCAAAGAAATCGTCTTGCCTTTCGATTTGTCAAACTTATCTTTTTTCCCAAGTTTTAGAATCATCGTTTAAATGAATATAAATCTGTCCATTCCAACGAGTTAAAAAAACATTTCTACCGTATGCATATTTACAACGAACACGATCCAAACATCCCGAATTATCATAAGAAGGTTCCATGTTGTATAAGAGCAAGTTAATGATGTTATAACCGCAATACAAGGTTTATGGCTATTATAATGCAATGGATCAGGTTTAGTCAATATTTCGGCGTGAAGCTGTTGATGTATAAGCAAATAGTATATCTAACGATTTTGGCGCGTAAACTATCCGATAAAGTTACGTTTCAAGAGTTTTGCGAGTGATTCAGCATAATCAGTTCCAAAAATGGTCACGTTTGCATAATCACTTTTTTCGACGGGAAAGTTGTTTTTATATAAGCAAATAGTACATCTAACGATTTTGGCGCGTTAACTATCTAATAAAACCATAATGAAAACATATACCTTAAGTTATTTATCTTTAATGAAACGTTGTATATTAGGAAAAATATTAAAGGAATATCTTTAAGGAATACTTAATGGGAAAAGTCACTTTTTTATAGGGCGGTATTACGCATATTCATAATAAACAATGTTTGGTTGATAGTACACATTGTCTGACCATGGTAAGTCATGGGCTGTCTGCGAAAACAGCTTCTAGATATACGTGGGCTGACATTTATTCGAAAAGGAAACGAATAGGAAATCGAAATCTAGCCACAGTTGAAACGAGAGGAGAACCAGGAAATATTCAAATTTATACAAATGATGGATATTTTTATATTGCTTGCCTTTTATCGCAGTGGGAATATGGAAAGTGCTATAAGTCTAGAAGAGGGCCAATCGGACCTTATTATAACACCTGAACATAGAATACGATGGTTTGAAATGTGTTTAGATAAACTCGGAAAACGTAACGACCTTCGAACCTTTGCTTTTCCAGAATATATCTCATGTAACTTGGCAGGTGGTTCATGGCCCATTTACTTAAACTTGATTAAAAACTTTGCAGAAACTTTTGATAAAGACGTGATTATCGTAAAGTATGATGGAACGTAATGAACATGCCTCATTTGTTGAATGGAGAAAGACTGTTTTGTTTTTATTCGGGGTAACGCGTTTCTTTCATGAAACGTGTTCGTCGTATATATATATATATATATATAGGATATGTTTTTAAAGAAAACTTATTTTAGGTCATTAAATGAGGTTTTACATTTGAAAGAATGTTTATCTAAACTTGAGTTGCATATTATCTATTGAAAGACCGAAGGTACGAAATCATTCTGGACGAAATAGATACATACGCAATAAGATAACTGAAGTAATCTTTATGAACGTGTTATTTTCACAGTAAAACAATGGCTTTTCTTTCATTTTTTTACGTTCTGTTTATGTGTTTCATTGTTAGTCAATCATGCTGCGTTATTCATTAGGATTGTGCGTTAACATTTTGTAATGTTAACTATATATCGCAAGGAGTATATAGCTTTCCCCCACCTGTAAATCGACGTCTCCAAAGAATTTCCGTTGAACGGTTTCGAGGGTCACGGTTCAACTTTACAAATGTACCGAATGTCTCTTTCATCGAGATCAAGAAAGTTCTGAATAACATCAGTTTATGCGATATAATCGTTGAATGTGGGTACGGGAATGTAAATATAGTGGAGATAGATGGTGTGACACAGCATCGAAATGCAACTTGTTGCGTTGTAAGTATAAATTCATCATTCTCGCAGTTTTATTCTTTCAATTAAAAAAGAAATAACTTATGCAAATATTGAATCTTACCCGATCAATTATATAAATACTATTTTATTCAAAAATTAATTATTTTTTAATATATTGTCTTTATAGTTTAATGAGACTACTACTACCGTTGAGTTCCCTACTATCGAGACTAACGTTTAGTCATGGTCCCTGGTGAGAAATTATGAGAAGTTAGTTTATAACAGTTATTCATAACTCTATATGAGAACGTTTGACGGTATAACAATACTTGATGTTATTTTGTATAGAAGTAAAGAATAAATTGTATTATGATTTAAAGTGTTTTTACCTTTTCATTTAACAACATTTCCGCTCCGTATTGGTGTTGGGGTATACTGCGCATTGAATGCAATTGATATTAGATTATGAATTGCCGGGGGCTGAGCCACGCCGTCCTGTATAACTGGCGGATTCGGCGTAATCGGATCATGCAAATTATCAGAAGAGAAATTTAACGTGTCTCCGCTTTGAAGATTTCTCACGTTATATGATAAGCACGACACTTTCGTTCTATCACCTAACTCTTTCAGTTTTTCCTCGTTTCTACGTAATATTCTTTTAGTGATAAGCAACTGTCTCGTTTCAGTCGATCGTTTTCTTGTTGTAAATCGATAAGAGACTTATTTGTCTCATATGCATATTTATAAACTTCAAGCCCCACGTCGATCAATTTCGATGAAATTCGATCAGCATCCATATTTTAGTTGTGGAATAAATCTAAGTCCGAAAATGAATTGAAACAGCTTAGTAAACGGTTTAAAATAACTGTCACAGAAATAAGATATGTCTTTAAGAGGATGTTAGTTAAAAAATAATAACTTTTATAGGATTTAAACAGTTGAATAGAAATAAACTATTTAAAAATAACTAACACAGAAATAATATTGTAATATCCAAATACAAGATGAGTCTTTAAACGTATGGTCAGATAGATAAAAGGTAGCAACTATTATAGAGTCCTTACATAAAATGATTTTTCGGACGGATACCTTCATCCGGGTGCTATCTTAGTATGTCATAACGTAACCGGGTTTTTTCGGGTGGTGGCTTTTTTATTTCGCAACTTGATCCTTTCCAATATAAAATTATATCAAGCTGATGACTTATATCTAAACAAATACTTTGAAAATCTCTAATGAAGGTTTTATGATTGAGTTCAGTTGAAAACCTCGCGATATAAGGAGACATTATTAATTTTCTTATTCTATCGCAACGTTTTCAAAAGATGCCTGATGCGTTAAAAGGCGTCTATAATTTGGAAAGGGAAAGTCTTGACATAATTTATAAACTCAACATGTCATATAATTTGTTAAGTCAGCGTCCCAGAAAACCCTTTCTAAAATCTTTCGCTATTCAGTATAATCATTTTATATAAAAATGGATTTTAACTTCTAACTGTTTTAATTACACTATGAGATATTTAGAGAGAGGATTAATAAAAACAATGTGAAGTAAAGTGCAAGTGTTATATTCTACCTTTAAAACGAATAAGACCATTATATATTTCATCTGACAATTGGAAAGGGATACTCTTTATATATTAAAATGAGCTATTTTGATATTGACCTAGTAACACCTAAAGACTAGGGCGTAAACAAGTTGTTATTCAAACATTGAATCGGTTACCTATCACGTGCCCGATTCATTATATAGCACTTCAGATCGTTAACCGTTTACGTGGTTTTTTAGACTCTTATAAGAAAGGTCAACGTTTTAGAATAACAGTCTCCTTTACACGAACTTTATCTATGAAAGTCTCGCTATGGATATAAATAAGAAGAACGCATTAATAATTCGCTCAAGATTATTTGAGAATATTCATAAATATAATCCTGAACAGTTAATTAATAATTACATATGTTCAGACAAAACAATTACATTTTTCGAAAATGAATTACAGTGTCCATGTAAAAACAAACTTGAAGTTTTTTTTGAAATTTTAAGTGATATCTCTGCGAATGCTAGCTTTTTTAATATTTTTTTTGATATAGATTTTCTTATCCTTGCCTTTGACTTTTATATGTGTGATGTTTTATATCAAGACCTCATTAACTTTATTATTCAACTGAATGAAAGACATCAATTTATTGTGCTTAATAATTTATACTATAAATCATTTTTTTAAATGATTTTATGATTGACTTTTTATATGTGTTAAATAAACGCTTTAATTCTTCAGACAAGTAATGACCGTCGATGAAGAGGTACCAAAAGTAAAAAAACTCGAGCAAACGTGTTAATGTTAATAATGCGAAATCAAAAAGATCTCTCAGAATTTTCAACAGAAATTTTAATGGGAATAATGGCTAACGCAATAGATGCAATTCGAGTTAGAGATCCTTGTCTTATTTATTGCGTTTATGATTGTGGAAATATAATAAAGGTCTTTAAAAATGCTGAGTTAAAAAGGTATACTACAAATGATAATAACACTTTAGTTAAATGTACACTATATTGTGAACATTGTTTGAAATCCGCTAAGCTACAAATGAAACTTTAGCTGAATGTACGTCATAGTGAAACCGCTGTGTTAAACTACGTATATACTTAAACGATAAAACACTAAAGAAATTCATATTTCTTAAAACATTCTTCAAATAATGATCGAAATATTATAAAAACATTGTGTAGACGGGAATATTATGATGAAAACAGACGGAAATACTTAAAGGGTATGTATATTTCATTATTAGTGTTTAACGGGACGTCATAAACGCATTACATTTAACTGTTGACTCGCATCAGTCTTCTCCCTTGTTTTATCGGAAACCGCGCCTGTCGAATGTGCCCCTCTTTAACGATCACGCTTTTTAAAACTCGATCACCATCCGTCTCAGATGGCACGCACCCGTCTCGGATGACACGGTTTAACGATGCCATATGATAACGAGGAAATGATACATCACCGAGGATTGTGATCCCGAGTTTTTACTCAAACCGACGATTACTCCCTTTGCCGAGTTTTTGCTCATACCGAGGATTACTCCCTTTACCGAGGATTTGCTCATACCGAGGATTACTCCCTTTACCGAGGATTTGCTCATACCGAGGATTACTCCATTTACCGAGGATTTGCTCATACCGAGGATTACTCCCTTTACCGAGGATTTGCTCATACCGAGGATTACTCCCTTTACCGAGGATTTTACTCCTAAATGCCGAGGAAAACTCCCTTTAGTTTAACACTACTAATATATTGCAATTTCAAGCCTGCTGAAAATTTCACAAGTTCTGTCAATTGAGAAAAACCCGGGTTTTTTAAACCTATACAAATGTACTTAGAAAACGGATGGATGGTTGAAACAAAATTGCAATTTCAAGCCGGCTGGAATATTTCTATGTACTTTTAATCCCTCGTTAAAACAAATGCAAGCATATTTATGTGCACAACGCATCGTATTATGCCAGAAAATCGAAATAAATATGCAGTACCACTGCTTATTTGACCAGAAACCCAGTATAGGATATCCCGAAGTGGACAGTGTTCATCGAAACATGGCCCGATTGTCACGACTTTAGCAGAAAATGACAACAAGATGCATATCAAATACAGTCAAGCTCATTTATGTGCACAGCTTATCGTATTATGCCAGAAATCGAAATTAATATGTACTACCACTGCTAGTTGGGCCAGAAACCCAGAATATGGTACTCCGGAGTGAACAGTGTTCATCGAAACATGGCCTGATTGCCACGTAATTAGCAGAAAATGAGCACATCTAATACAGTCAAGCTCTGTGGCGCGTACACGCATGAAATTACCTAAAATACACACTTAATGGTGGACGGTCCCCAAATGCATATCTTAGATGTAAATGAGCCTTTATATTTGTCAACGTATACAACGGACCAAAATAAGCGTTGACAAGCATCACAGCACATTCTTCGTCAGTTGAATACATACACAGTTTTCTGTATTTAGAACATGTATTATGGTGCGCGTCCACGCATGAAAATATCGCATATACACTCATACTGTTGAGCGAAACCTTGAAGTTTAACAACGTTTATAGCTTACATAATAATAGTAATCGAAGCATTGAAAATGCTGCCGGCCAAGGGGCTGAAGGTGTGTTGGAAAAGTAAGAAAATGTGAAAGGAAATAACAATTATATCTTATGTTTATGTATTTATTGTAAAGAAGTTGAAAATTCATATCAAAAATATTAAATATTATGAAACTGGCAATTGGAAAACAGGAGGACCTTGTTGGACCTATATCGTTCACAAGTATACATATCTAAGACATGAATAATCGAAGGAAAATTTGACAGCAGGTTTAGGCAGAAACATTTTGAAGTTTCTGTCATACTATTTTGAGAAGTATGTCAATGTTAAATCAACTTCCATCAAGTAGTTTCTGTGTGTTTTACAAATTGCACCACTCGGGAAAACTTGGTGGAGTTTCAAAGAGGTTCAGTCAAGGAACATTTCAGAGAAATTATTTGAAATCCGGCTGGGCAAGTAGTTTCTGACAAGAAGAATTTAGTTGTTTTTCTTTATTGTCGCCATGGAAACACGTGTGTACTGAATGGAATTATGTGATCAGCTGTAAAATTGGGGCCATGCAACGATTATCTTTGCCAAGTTATATCAACGTGCAGCCTTTGGCTTAGGTGATCTAAAATACATTAAGTTACAGGACCAAAACAACACTAGTATATTGAATACATATTTTTTTGTTTAAGGATCAACACAGTTGTTGTTGAAAGTGATAAGTATAATTTTGCGTAGTATTGGGTAAACAAAAAAATATGTATGCAATTGGATCCAGCATCAACATAATGAACACATTAAAAGACATACACTATTACTTACAACTAGTTTCAGGAAAAGTTGAATGAATGAAAAATCAGAAGTTTCACAAAGAGCAATATGCTGCACTCAATAAGCATATATTATTTCTACACATTGAAAGCATTACTTCATCATGTATCAGTTATGGATTGATTGGGTCCAGTTTTACGAACAGAGTGGGAAAAAGTGGAGTAAATAGTTCAGAAAGATAAGAGCATTCTGAACCCTTAGTAGAAAATGTGTATTTATGGAGCATAGGGTTATGTACATAGCATTTTTGTGAAAAATGCACCATGGTGCGCTAGTCCCCATGAACATTATAATGCTTTGACAAATGAGCTAGTTTGAGCATATTGGATAGTTTTGAACAAGGCCTAGCGAAATAAATAGTATGACAAAATTAAATTTATGCACCAATGCAATAAACTGAACTGGTAATGATGTTGGAAACAAAAGTTTGAAATAAAATAATTCTCTAAACCATGGCCTAGACTGGGAGAAAGTGTTAGATCATGGATATACTGAACATTAAAAACAAAAATGTTGATAACAATGAACAGCACATAGTGAACGAATTAATACAAGAGAAGCACATGAGAGCACATAAGCATACACTTGAAAAGAAACATAAAAAATCATTTACATCAAACAAAAGGAACCATGCTTGGACCCCCTAGTTATAGCAACTGCTAGAACATACCTGACTGAGGGTCAAATCAATAAGCATTTGTGCCAAATGATATTGAAAGCATTTACTGTTTTCAGACAAGTAGATTTTTCTATAGCACTAAAGCACTGGAAGAAAACCAGCCCTAACTCCAATTTTGTTTTTGGAGGATTTGCACCAGCTTGAGCAATCTTGTTACATGAACAAAGAAGGAACATTTCGGCGAAATTTACAATGCACCAGTAGTTTCCGAAAAGACACTTTGTATTTATGTTTTTGCGATATTTGCCATAGCAACAAAGTTATGCATTGAATACAATCCACTTCTTGGCAAACATTTAAATGGGGACCATCCAAGGAACAATAGCGATATATGAAACAGTCCTGAAAGGCATGTTTTAATGAATCCCAACAGATTAAGCAAAAATGTGAAAATGTTTTAATACAGGGCCAGTAGTTTCTGACAAGAACAGTTTCAAAAGATTTGCCTGTGTGTTGACATGGGAGATCTGTAGTGAATGGGCATATTTTAACCTACATGGGGAACCTGCAAGTAACAGCATTGTTGTTTTAAGCCAGAAGTTAACATTTGACAATGACAGATTGTATTCTGAATATATTATATTGAGCCGTCATGTCCAGGTGATCTGGAAAGGTGCATACATAAAACATATACAAGCAATGCACCATGGGAATCGTATATACAAGATTCATGGAAATATCATGTAACTGTGACCAAAGGACAAAACTGTTTTAAATTCCTACGTGTTTTTTCATTATCTTAACATAAAGCAATATCCCTGCTTAATTATTAATGAGATCAACAATCAACACACATCAATATATCTCAGAACAAATTATCTCTGCACGGACTCAGAGTATATCACCCAAAAATGTTGATTTAATATGATAATTGGAACAAAACAGATACTTTCATTTACAGCTATTTAGAGCAGTGAGCACTGACGAAAGGTCATGGATGGTTCTATTATCTCAAAAGGGGATGAGCGTACAAATATGCCCCCGTTTTTATTATAAGTAAAAGCCTGACACACCACCAGTTCGATGGCGGTTTAACAATAGCGTTGAATGCGTAATGCTAAGGTCCTGAATTCAAGTGGTAATGGAAAACATCTTTTTATGTTATGTTTTTTATATATTGTCGACGTAATTGTAAATCACAAAATGTATGTCCTTAATTTTCGTGATTTTATATTTACCTGCGTAGGTATTAATGTGGTATACACATGTAGAACGACGTATACAAGTTTACACGGCTATGCAGTCGAGGTCGCATTATAATGATGATGATGATGATTATGATGATAATGATGATTATGTTCATGATGATGATATATTGTTTACACTATTTCTGTCCAGCTGTTTGATGATCTTTATGTAATATAGTTATAATGCATATTAAAGATAAAGAAAATAATGAAATCTAGAAATAAAACAAAGAAATAAAATAAGGAAAACTTAAATATATATATATACATACATATATATTTTTAAGTTTTCCGAAAGGTCAAAGCTAAAGAAAAGAAAAGTAAATTATAGTGGGCTCGAACCTATGACGAATAGGTCCAAAATGTTAATCGTACCGCGTCAACCGACTGAGCTAAGACTCTTACCAATTTTGTATTAATATTTATATATACATATATATTTAACTGTACCGAGGCGTTCCGAATTCAATATTTACCTGCTTCCCCTAAAGCATGGACTCGGCTGATCTTTGATCTTTCAGAGGTCAAATTCGGAGTATACGAGAAAGTAATATTAACCATTTGCTCCATAATTCCTGCAGTCAATGTAGAGCAGGTAATTGAAAACAGTGTAGGAAGAGTTTAGATTGCTCGTAATGAGCAATCTGAAATCTTCCGTAAATGTGAGCGTAATTCACACATAACTTACAAGTGGGGAATGAATACTTTAAACAAACACGTTGCTCCACAAGCATTTTCCTACACCTACACATTCAAAGAATTAAGTGACATTTATTCATCACTTATCAGTTATGGGTAAATTGGGGCACCATTTACAGTGCGGAAAAAGGTGCATGGAGGGATCATATGGCTCAATATGAGTATTCTGAACTCTGCCTTTCCCGTTAAGTAATGATTTTCTGTTTTGGATGCATGAAATGTGTATTTCTGGAACAAAATGTTCAATATCAGACATACGGAAAATGCACCACATGGCATTATGCACTGTATGACTAACCGAAGACCAGATCTACCATTACTATGCTTTGTGCAAGTGACATCGTTTTGACACATATGACAAATATTCAACCCTTTGCTCCATAAACATGTTCTTAGGGTCATCCAAATTGAAAGCAGTAATTCACCACTTATCAGTAATGGATGAATTATGTTTACATATACTAACATAGTAAAAAAACACTGCAGGAAGAGTTCAAACAAATTTTTTGTTTGTTTGTAAACTATATATTATGGAAAATGAAATTACAGAATATAAAATAAATGTAAAATGCGAAGCCATATTGGTAAAATTAGGAAAAAAGAATTGTTTCACAATAGCAAATTATTCTATTGAAACTGAATTGGACAATCTCTATAAATATTCGAACATAGTCGTTCTTTTACCATCCACTTCGCGAATGTTAATAAGCTTCCATATTTGACCTCTCGGCGCATTAATTTCTTAAGCATTTCTTAAACTTATATTGGAGTACTCACGCCTTAATTTTTTCACTGATGTTCCAACAACCTTATAATGATGTTGTTTGGGAGATCTTAACGTTTTATATGCAGTTTTGGAGAATCCGTGACGAACTATTTATCTCGAGCTGTATCACCATTAAATGCGTTGTTGGGTGTTAACAGCAAATGGCAGGCTGCCAACTCCAAGAAAATGGTATTACTACTATGACCAGGGGCTAAAGCTCCCCAAAACGGATGTTTTCAAAAATATAAATTCCGTTCAATTGAGAAATGAGCACATTTGGATATTAAGTGTCTCCGGATATTAGTAATATTATTATTGGCATTACACACACTGACTGACAGTTTCTCTTAAGTGTTTGCTAATAACTAATAATGTTATAGCACGTGATGCATGATGCATAGTTCTGCGTGTTTTGGCAAATATAAAAAAAAAAAGATGGAAGGCTGTTTTTTTAACAGACGCAAAACGTTCGAAGCCATGGTGGTTTATTTCCTGTCGCTTGCATGCAAACTTCCGTTCAACGACCCTAAATACTATGCCTTGCTAAGAACTTTGTTCAGGGAATTTGCCAGTAGTTAGATACGAGTGCATATATGCAGTTAAACCACATTTTTTCAATGAATTGAAAGTATCGGGAATAAAACCTTTTTGTCGAGTACATTGACTTGTTTTAAACACATTTAGATTACATGCATACTGCGACGATGGTTCTCTCTTGTCTCTACTCTCACGACACCGCACGAATAATGAAACAAGCTATCGAGTTGTCGCGAGAACAGCGTCAAATTCACTTGAATATTTCTTTTTTTGTCGATATATTTAGTTTTGACGTGTCTGTGTTTTCCGCGGAAATGGTACCCCTTACGGCAACTCAAATATTAAGAAAACGAAGAGACGGATCAAAAATCGGGACGATCATTCGATGTAGCAACTGATGGGCTACACAACGCACACCGAGTGGTTTCTAAATTCGAAAAACTGTGGGTTTCGCCCGTTTCCATAGCAACGGTGGTTTCTATGGCAACCATACTACAAAAGGAACAACTAGAGCCTAGACCCTTCATCCCTACCTAGTGTGGTCAAAATCCGTTGAATAGTTGAATAGTTTTGGCGCTACGCTTGCCACAAACAAACAAACAAACATTTTACAAACAAACGGACAGAAACGAAGACCGACTTTAAGGGTCTCTAGAAGAGAGAACCAATAAGTGAAAACCTGGTTATGGGACAATTCGTTGGCAGTTTACACAGTCTTTTTAGGAAACCTATTTTGCGTTTGTCAATTTCCCATTGTATGTTGTACCAACCTAGAAGACTAAATACCATATACGTGTTCTAGAGTGCAAATGCTGTGATTTTTTGTCATATAATTTCCAACTTTTGTCAACGTTTTGGATATCTGAAGAAGACATAGAATGCCATAGCTCACATCCGTACAGTGTAGACGAAATTGGAATTGTTTTCATTAGCGAACCCATTGTAATAAGGTAGACATTTCCAATGTTGTTTAATGCTAGTAAAGGGAACATAAAGGCCCACCTTTGCTGACGAGGTTTCTTATTGTATATGAGTTAGTTAAGTGTTATACCAACATGGGTCACTGTTTTGCAGATATTTATGGTAGAGTTTCCTGTATTGTCTGTATTGAAAATATATCCCCAGTCATTTGCATATTCATTTGCAATAGTTAATTGATGCTCGAAGCTTGTCAAGGTTGGACAAAGAAGCACACGATCGTCTGCTAGTGTCGGATTACCACAATGTGTTGTGCCAACAGTTAACACCTAGGTTGATTCAAGTCTTTTTAATAAGTATTACTTTGCTTTAAACTAGTAACGAATTGTCTTTTCAAAGAACATCTTCCCTCAGGTTATACATATAGATGTGTTGTAAGATCGTTTAAATGTAACTTAATATGTGCACAATGTAAATTCATGAATTAAACCAGAATACGCTACATTGCATTTAATAAAATACTATCCTGTTTTTTATAGTATGATAACATACAAGAGGCCCAATTGGTCTGGATCGCTTACATGATTCCATAGCAACTTCTTTTAAGTTGGTATAAAAAGGGAACATCTTTAAACGACTTATATCTTCTTATGAGCTCTGATTCCGAGACGACTCTAAAGAATATTTGTATTTTTGTATATCATGTCCTTTATATAAATTTGAATATTCATATAACACAATAGGGAGCACAACATGTAATATAAATGTATAACAAAATGTTTTGGGCCGGAGGTCTTTATTAACAATAAATATATTGAAGTAAAAACAAAAAGAAAAAAGATTGAAGATATTAAGACGCATGGATTGTTCCAGGTTTAAGTTAAAAATAAATGTAGGAGCGATGGTCTAAACACAGAAAACGCATCCTCGTTTCCCAGGCTATTCATAAAATATATGATACCCTGGGCAAATTGGCTAGGGAAACTTCGTAAAGCAAGCACCACAACTTCACTGTACCTTTTGTATCGCATGAGGTTTGTATTATGCGGCCAATCAAGCGGCTACATTTCACCTAATAAATTATTCATGAGTACGAGACTTTTACAGCCAATTTGCCAAGGGTATCATATACTTTATGAATAGCCGGGGTAACGAGGATGAGAAAACGAAACGTGTTAAGAACTCCGAGCATCACATTTAGTACATGAGAATGAATCTTTGATACTAAGATGTACAAGTCCGTGAAGTTTGGCAAAGAGAACAACTCAATTTGAACAAATATACATCTCAACTTGTTACTTTAGAGTAAATGTGGCTGCAATACAATCAGCAAGCAAAGTAACAGAGGGAGGTTGCGGCAAGGATAATGCTCGCTGAGTTATATAGCTCTTCTGATAACTGGTGTGATTTATTGTGTACTAACAATATAAATAAAGGAGCATTCCAAAATATAATAAACAAGGGATTACTTTTCCAGTTTCTACTAGATTCTTCATCACAGGAGTAAGTTTTAATCATAGGACTCAGAAAAAACAATCATATAGTCATAGAACAAACTAGAGGTTGTTTTTTGGAAAAACGTATGTCTCCCCCAAGGGGTATTTGTCTGGCTGACTGTATTTTGTCAGTTAGTGATTTATTTTAAAAAAGGGCAATAACTCCAAAAGTAGGTCAAATTAAACGCCCTACCGTACATTGTACCGATGACTCCTGTGAAGTTTCATAGAAATGTGGCCAAGGGGTTGTGAGATAAAGGCCGGACAAGAAATGTGGACGTACAGACAGACAGACAGACAGACAGACAAACAAATTTAAAAAAAGGGCAATAACTCATTCAAAAGTAGGTCAAATTAAACGCCCTCGTAATATGCGCAACAACACATTGTCCCGATGACTCCTGTGAAGTTTCATATAAATGTGGCAAAGGGGTTGTGAGATGAAGGCCGGACAAGAATGAAATGGCAATTTTAAAAAAAGGGCAATAACTCAACCAAAATTAGGTCAAATTAAACGCCCTCGTAATATGCGCAACTAGACGTTGTACCGATGACTCCTGTGAAGTTTCATAGAAATGTGGCCAAGGGGTTGTGAGATGAAGGCCGGACAAGAATGAAATGGCAATTTAAAAAAAGGGCAATAACTCATCCAAAAGTAGGTCAACGTAATATGCGCAACAACACATTGTACCGATGACTCCTGTGAAGTTTCATAGAAATGTGGCAAAGGAGTTGTGAGATGAAGGCCGGACAAGAATGAAATGGCAATTTTAAAAAAAGGGCAATAACTCAACCAAAATTAGGTCAAATTAAACGCCCTCGTAATATGCGCAACTAGACGTTGTACCGATGACTCCTGTGAAGTTTCATAGAAATGTGGCCAAGGGTTTGTGAGATGAAGGCCGGACAAGAATGAAATGGCAATTTAAAAAAAGGGCAATAACTCATCCAAAAGTAGGTCAAATTAAACGCCCTTGTAATATGCGCAACAAGACATTGTACCGATGACTCCTGTGAAGTTTCATAGAAATGTGGCTAAGGGGTTGTGAGATAAAGGCCGGACAAAAGTTTCATAGAAATGTGGCAAAGGGGTTGTGAGATGAAGGCCGGACAAGAATGAAATGGCAATTTTAAAAAAAGGGCAATAACTCAACCAAAATTAGGTCAAATTAAACGCCCTCGTAATATGCGCAACTAGACGTTGTACCGATGACTCCTGTGAAGTTTCATAGAAATGTGGCAAAGGGGTTGTGAGATGAAGGCCGGACAAGAATGAAATGGCAATTTTAAAAAAAGGGCAATAACTCAACCAAAATTATGTCAAATTAAACGCCCTCGTAATATGCGCAACTAGACGTTGTACCGATGACTCCTGTGAAGTTTCATAGAAATGTGGCCAAGGGGTTGTGAGATAAAGGCCGGACAAGAAATGTGGACGTAC
The DNA here is from genome assembly GCA_031761405.1 of Serripes groenlandicus. NCBI lineage: Eukaryota > Metazoa > Mollusca > Bivalvia > Cardiida > Cardiidae > Serripes > Serripes groenlandicus. The sequence continues at coordinate 33,618,227 of JASEVX010000002.1, forward strand.
AGACAGACAGACAGACGGCACAGGCAAAAGCAATATGTCTCCTCCGGAGGGGGGAGACATAATTACGAGAACATTATGTTATTGCTTGCATATAAAAAGAGCTGAGATATTGAGCTACAAGGATAATTGAATTGTATTCTATAGTAAATTAAGATATATAATAAGACAATGAAACAATGAGGGAATTAATGGAAAGTGGTGATGTACAGGTGTATTTAAAAATGTTGTTATGTATCCCTAGGGAGTGCTCCTACTAATAAAGGTGGAATATACTTTCCTATACTAAATAAAGATACAATATACAAGGTGACCATGATATTTGATTTCAGGCCTAATGTTCATTCAATGTGTCAAGAGACAGTATCTAAGTATCTAAAAGACAGAAATAAAGTTTCAGAAAAAGTTTTTTTTCGTCAATTCGTCAACTTAATTGACGAGTTGAAGAATTGGCGAACTTGAGGAAGCTCTTCTTAAGGACTGATGGCCATGGAATTTGAAATAGGGTATATTATGCATTCAATACGTCCAGATATATTATCAAAAAGACAGAAATAAAGTTTTTAGAAAAATATTTTTCGTCAATTCGTCAACAAAATTGACGAGTTGATGAATTAACGAATTTGACGCAGCCCTTCTGAATGACTGATGGCCATGTAATTTAAAATAGGGCCTAATTTGCATTCAATACGTCTAGGTACATTATATAAAAGACAGAAATAAAGTTTTAGATTTTGTTATCAATTCGTCAACAAAATTGACGAGTTGACGAACTTTAGAAGCTCTTCTTAAGGACTGATGGCCATGAATATTTGAAATAGGGTCTTTTATGCATTCAATACGTCCAGATACATTATCTAAAAGACAGAAATAAAGTTTTTAGAAAAATATTTTTTCCAAGCTCTTCTGAATGACTGATGACCACACAAAATCAAATAGGGCCTGATTTTTAATACATTAAAAAATAATGTTTTGTTCGTCAATTTCGTCAACTGAATTTACGAACTTGAGAAAGGTCTTCTAGTTTAGTTGGATCATATTAAATTCTCATGCTTTTTACATAGAAGGGGAAACATTAAGCAATATACAATGGAGAAATTGATCTGACTGAAAGCTCATATCTTATTTTAGGTCCTCTCTTATAAAGATTGATTTTCAGGAAGCACGGTGACTATTTTACATGTTCAGACAATATCAGCTTTCCTTAGCTGTATAATTTATCATACAAGAGAAAAGTTGACGAATTCACGAAATTGATGAAGCAGCAACAGTTTGTCACTCGTTAATTTGTCGCTCGTTCAGCTAAGCTAACTTCACAGCAGTTCGTTGCTCGTCAATTCGTCACTTGTCAACCTAACTTCACGAACCTAAAAAATGTCACAGTTCGTTACTCGTCAATTCGTGACTTCGTCAACCTAACTTCACGAACCTTCGAATAACAGCTTGTTTTTCTACTAACCAGGATTTAAAAACCTCAACAAGCTTGACATCTTTTGTAGTTGTATGAAAGTAACCTTGAAGCAAAGTACCCTTATCTTTGCTGTTATTTTTGAAGCTACGGGTAACCTGATATTATTTCTATAATCTGTTGTTCAGGCATTAACTGACATAAGGCGTTATACGACTTATTATCTAAGACAGTAAGTAATCTGCACTAGAGGCGATCGTGATGATTATTGTTATTTATACAAAATAATACTAAGTGTGTGACTATATCATCTATACTTATATAGCATTTGGGGCATGAAGTCAAATATTTGCGAGAAATAAGCGTCCAATAAAATTAACTTAATGTTTTACAGTACGGCAGATAATCTTGATATAACTGTGCAAATTGCCATGCATCACTAGGCATGTACTCTCTGTAGAATAAAAGGTATTGAGTTAGATTTTCGTCTCCCATTAATCTGTTCCTATATCTTCATTTGTATGGTCAGTTATTGCTCGATTTATGATTTTCTTCAAGAATGACAGTTCAGGAAATGTCGCGCTTTCCGCAAAATCTAACAGATATTTACTAAGTTTGTATTTCTTAAATATACGATATATGTCTGGCACGAAACCGAGTGCGTTTCGAGGTGAGTTTAAGAATTCAACAAACCTTTGAATGATCATGATTTTCAACATTTAATTTCTGGAATATAGCAAAGCTGGCCAAAGAACAAAAGTTTCCTTTAAACAATTTTTTTAGTTGTATACGGGAGTGCTTGCATATGTTTGATGCACTGACTATGAGCTTTTTCGAGTAAATGAAGATGTTGTTTTGTCATGTCATTCCATAATTCACAGCCGTATATTGCCGTAGCTAGAACTATCGAATCACATAAGCGTTTATAGGTTAAAGAATGTAGTCGTTCGGTAGAAACATGAATATCTGCAAGACTAAAGTAGGTTCTCCTAATCTTTGAACATGTCGCGAAACAACAGCATCGAGACTCAAATATGTATTACATTATATACCAAGATGCGTATATTTAGCGTATATTTATCAGTTTCCGCAACTTTATAAGAGCCTAGGGACCAAGTTAGATTACGAGTTTCGATTCACTGAAAGCTTGAACATTACTTATATTTACGTTATAAAAATAGTAGTCTAAAATAGAATTTAGGTAACACTTATCCATGAGTCGCTCAAGTCCACTTTTAACCAATGATACTAATATCATATCAACTGCAGTCGTAGGACAACCGAAACCGTAGTCGTTTGATTTGAGACAATACTTAGAATTGGACAATTCCTCCATTAAATCATTAATAAATACAAGATACAACCGAGGACGGAAGACTGTGGCCCCGTCTGGTTCCCTGTAGTATTGGGAACTAATCGGAGGTATACCCTCTGTTTTTACACAGCTGTAAACGTTTTGGAAGAGACTGTAGACTATCTTAAATAAACCTTTGTTTATGCCTGTTTTACATAATTTTGTCAATAAGATATTGTGAGTAACTCTGTCGAAAGCTTGTCGGACATCAAGAAAACATGAGTAAACTTTAGAATTATTTTCCTTAACGAAGTAAATACTCCCACGGAATAAAAATGTAGTCATCAAAAAGCTTATTGACGCGTCAGTATTGGATACGTTTCAATTTTGTATCATGGGGTTACGTAATCGAAAAGGGAGCAACCAACAATTAGTACTGTAAAGAAAAACTCTGTAATATGTTTGAAAAGACAACCTTTATGAATGAATAAATTATATTAACTGATTTAAGAAACAACAAGATACAAAATACGTACATCTTTTACCGTTATTACAAAACTTTAGACACATTTAGACCTTGTTTATAAGTTGGTTTACGGAGTTCACTTTTCCCCAACTTCCTAGGCTACGCTTTTTTAATTGTTTGGTTTACTGCTTTGACGACTCGATTCATCAAAGCTCAGAAAAAGTTTCGGGGGATGTTTTTTTCCTATTTATTTTTCTTGTATTTCTCAACTTAAAACGTTCCCCTCCATACAGTTGTTCATTCAGACCATTGTATTAATAATAATAATAATAATACTTTATGTTAAGAAGGTGATTCATTTAGTGAGTTAACACTAATCTCCCATGATGCCTTCTAAAACGATATCATAGAATTACAAATACAATCATAATATAATTTCATTAGGAATCAAACAAACAAACAATTAAACATATGGACAGTTGAGTGTCAGCATTATAAATAGTAAGTTCTTTTATTAAAAAGATCTCATCCCCCTCTCCTTCTCTCTCACACTGTCTATATATCTTTATCTCTCATTCTCTCTCTCTCTCTCTCTCTCTCTCTCTCTCTCTCTCTCTCTCTCTCTCTCTCTCTCTCTCTCTCTCTCTCTCTCTCTCTCTCTCTCTCTCTCTCTCTCTCTCTCTCTCTCTCTCTCTCTCTCTCTCTCTCTCTCTCTCTCTCTTGCTATATGTTGACTATACATGTGAACATTTTCTTTTAATTTCGTAAATGCTCTATTTTGATAATAAATATCTTTAAACTTGTTAAAATTACATTGTATTCTTTGTTTATATACTCCCGTTTTTGTTGTCATACTTCTGCTTAACTGGAAGGAGAGTAGATTTCCCTCTCTACTTTCAAAGCTAGTGTCACACTTAACGTATCACGGGAG
>JASEVX010000002.1:33627322-33696362 GCA_031761405.1 Serripes groenlandicus
TATATAGTACTGAAGAAGGTCGTTTGGCCAAAAGTTTCAAATTCAAAAACACTTACAACGTCTTGTGAGAAGGGTAAATCATTCAGACATTGAATTATGTCATACTGGGGCAAATAGTAGCTGTTGACTCTTTTGAATCAAGGTACCGAAACTTTATGGCATTAGCACGAATTTGTAAGAGGCCTGTCGCGAGTAAGCACAATTACAAATCACGTTCGCAAGCAAATATTAGTTGCTATTGTGCGCTAGGCCACGGCATGTGTCGACAAGGTGAATGTAAATGTCATCCGGGTAACCCTTCATGTTCGGATATGAGCTATTGATCCTTTTCCACTTACTTTCTGACGTCCCAACAGATGAATTTTGAAAACATTATTGCAAAAGGACTTTTTGTTCAATATGACCAATTTTTCCTTGCCACCATGTTTGTAACTTTAATTGATAATTGTTTTTATTCCATTTATAGAGAGTTAATTTCTTGCCGAAATGTTTTCTAAGTCGTCTTTTCTTAATATGTGGTAAGTGGGAAAGGTTTCACTCCGACCAGGATCTAAGTAAATGAGGACCTTTCTTCGACACCGCACATCGCTCTCCTCTCTCCGAACGTCACAGTTAGTCATTGGTGTTACACCGTTTACTGTGGTGGTTTAAATGTAGATTCCACAATGATCTAGATTTCAATGCAGGCTATGTGTATATACATCCATTGTGTTCAAAAGTCATCTTGAGCAGACGAGTCAGTTCATAACGTTACGGGAGTATTAATTGTTAACCCTTGTCCACTTGAGAGTGTTAAATCAATTATAATATATGTGTTTATACAGTTACTTGTTATTAAACAAAAATTCTTTTCTAAAATTAACTGAGGTTGTAGCAATCACATTGAAATCAGACCAAAATACATCGCTATAACGAGCGATTGCTCTCGAAGATAAGTTTCAATCGACGCCTGCTCGTTAGTCAGATTTCTGTATATCTTTCATATACAATACACTACAAAACAATATATTTAATTACATTCATGCAAATTTGCCTACAGTAAATAACAAACAATTATAAACAGAACGTAATCCCTATACGGGAAGCACAAATAAAGTAAATAATGAATATTAACCAATTGTTCAGATAATATATACAATGACTATAATAATTGAGATTTAAACGCACAAATTGCATCGATAAGACACCCGTGTATATACAATATATTATATATAATAGCGCATATAAACATCAAACCATTTAACTGTAACAAAAACCCGCCGATCTCTCTCATCGGTTGTAGAACATGAGGTGGTAACGGTGCTGAACTCAAAATTATGGATAGTATAGTCAAATTTTTAAAACTGTTCAAAATTTGTCTTGAAATGTTTGAATCATACTTCTGGGATAACATTAGAGTAACATTTCCACTTTACAGTACAATAGACATCTAAATATTGATCGTTGATGCTTCATTTTTACTGGGTAGTCATATCCAGTAATCCAAGTTATGTACATTTTCATGACTTTCAATTGACTGTTTTTTAAGATATACTTCCAAATTAGTTTTGAACTATTCATTACTTACTTTGTTGTCACAATAAGCAATATTTGCATTTCACGGCAGCCAGATCACCTTACCATGTTATTCCCATCTTTCTCACACCAGAAATCCACACAACGGTCTTTCCAAGCAATTGGCTGCTTGTCCAAATAGTAAGCCCATTGGTGAAAGACGAATGACGCTTGTCGTATTGACTTTTTTGTCGAACATCGAAAAAAAAAGTATGCTTCTGGAAATAAAAAGGACTCGAAAAACATATCAGTTATCTTCGCATCATAAAGAATATTTTCATATAATAAAACAGTTATTCATTTTGGAAGATGTACATACCAGACTTACCATCCAGAAATATATTTCATTCATATCGCCTTCGGCTCGCCGAATACATGTATGATGTAATTCATGGTCTGTTCAGGTCTTGTTATCAAAGGAGATGATACAGGAGCATTTTTACTAGTATGACTTTAATAAAGTACCACAAGAATAAGTTGAGTGAAAAAAGCATTTTAATTGTAAATGTCAAATGAAATATTCCAAATAAAAGTTGTAACGGGTATTTTAATTGCAAATGCCAAATGTAAATATTCCAAATAAAAGTTGTAACGGGTATTTTAATTGCAAATGCCAAATGTAAATTTTCCATATTCATAAAATAACCATTATAAATTTATGACATATCTGGGAGGCAAAAACCCGCCAAAAGCAAAGGTTGATACATTTGGTTTCAACCTCTCACAAAGTCAATGTCTGTATGCCATCATTATTATCTTTATTACAGATGTAATAATTGATGCAAACGTAGATGAGTACAGAGCGGAGACTATCATTGGAATGATATGCATGCTAATGGTCTGTGTCTGTTTATTGTGTCAAATATACCGTACAGGCAGCAGTGGTCAATCGATGTGGATTAAGATTTATTGCGTATTTTCGTTAGTAAGCGGTAAGTTTAATTTTCTCTCTATTTTATTGCATTGTTTGGTCCGTCTTGTAAGTTTAGTGCATTTATAAAACATGCTCATACATGTATGACCATGTTCGCTCTAAAATAATTTTAAATATAAGAATACAGGATACATGCTTTATGGTATACTTTAACCTTAGTGTTGTACTTTCAAACATTCTCGAAACTTGCTGTGTAAGGCAACGACTGTTACCTAATGAGTAATGTCTGACTCACATACTTGTACAGGATGTTCATACAGTAACGTTCTGCCAGATTCTTTAACTCGTATGCACTCATGAACACCAAAAGCTACACATTTTGACGTAATTAGCTTACATGCATTCTTTTAATGTTTTCCCCTTAGAAACAGTAATAAAGTTCAGTTTACGCATAACGGTTTTTAGGTTCGAGCATCATTTATTCTGTATCATATTATAGTCCATATAATAAATAGGGAATATAATGTTGTAGTAACGAGTAACGATATCGGGTTTGATATTGTACTACAAGGGGCGTGTCAAATTGTCCACGGACCGATTAGACAAAGTCAAACCTGATATCGCTACTGCAACATAAACTTTCTTTTATTATATGCCTTGCATAACTTTTAAGTTAATACAAAACAATTATACAACTTTCTATATTTTAAATAACGAAATAACTTAATTTACTAATGAAATGAAATTTATGATTGGCAAGTAAACCACGCCCCACTGGCTCATTTTGAGTGACGTGAGTTCATATCTCAATGACGTCACTTCCTATTTAATTGACGTTCCATTATCATATTTGGTACCTTTTTTGACGTGGTAGAATAGGAACTTTAATACGTCGTGTTTTAACTGCTCATACGAATCTGGTTGTATTTGCGCTGGAAAATGTGCAGGTATATCATAAATTGGTTTTGTTAAACCCTGGTCATTCAAGTTTAGGCTAGCTATTAGCTCGACTATTTTGAGATTATGAGAGGAATGTCATGTCAGCGCTTGTTTAAATTAAAGTAACACAATTATACCATAACAATATGTTATAAACACCAGTGAAATTAACATGACATCGACAACAAAGATCACTAAGCGCTGCTTGAAATCATACAAAGGTTATAATGGCATATGAAATTTAAAGGCCCATATAAATATAAGATAAATATAAGATCCATTTATCTTGACATTAGCCAGTAAGTCATAATGCTACCCCACAATCCTGAGCGTCAAGGAGGTAAAACACATTACTTCCATTTTAAAGTCTTTGGTATGACCCGGCCGGGGATCGAACCTACGATCTACCGCACCCGCTCCACCGCTACACTGCCGAGGCGTTACTCGATTCCTATCAAATTAAAACCGTTATATTGAATTCTTCATTACAGCTATTCTAGCACTAACGGCTTCTGGAGAATTTGGTCGACAACTTGCATACGCCAATAGAAAATTGGGAAGATACAGCCCTTACCTGGTTCCTTACTCCATTATCATCTCTGGGGTAGGAGGAATACTGGCAGCTATTCTCTTCATGATAGGTGTCATACAAGCCCTTCTGCGAAACGATATGAGTAATCAACAACAGACCGTTAATATGGGAACTTTTCCCGTCCAAAGAGAGCCGCACGCGGTCAACCAACAAATAGCCGGGTATCCGCAAAACATGGATACACAATCACTTCCACCGCCGTACGAATCTATTGCCTACAGTCAGGGATCCCAATACCATGTACAGGCGAGTTAAGGAAGAAAGTATTAACTTGTTCCCAGTATACAACAAATCTGCAACAGTCAACTTTGATACCATCTGGTCAAAAATATGCAACAGACAACTTTGATACCGTCAGGTCGAAAATATGCAGTAGACAACTTTGATACCACCATCTGGTCAAAAATATTGAAAACCCTTAAGACTGAGTGTTTTTTAATTAAATTCTTTTGAAAAATAACGTGGCAAAGGTGGAAATTGCTTATTATGAACAATATCACCTTTTGTCACAGCGTTTCGAAAAGTTGTCCGTTGGAGAGGCGTCAAAAGCATGAAAATGTGGGATAGGGTTAATTAACCTTACACTTTGAATAATGTCTATAAATTGAACTAATATATCTCATTGTTTGATAGTATACCTATTTGCTGCGTTATCTGTGTGATTAACAATAGTTTGAACGTATGTTGTTGCAAACGATATATATATATATATATATATATATATGTAACGATGCTTGCGTTGTAACCGTTAAAGGTTGTCATCATTGTCTTGCATTCTGACATATTTCATAAATAAGTGAATACGCGGTTGAATGTACACATGAATATAAACATGTATGAACGAATGAATGAATAAATGAACAAACAAATGTGTGAATTAATTAATAAATAAACCAACCAATCAATATTTTAACATATCATATACAAAAGGGGTATACTCATACATACACATATACATTTAGATACTGTACAATGGAAAACAAATAATGTAAACACCATGTGTTTTTTCTCTGTATAATGCCATACATTAATATTAATAAACTCATCTAATATTCTCATGTTTGTTAACCATCTTAGTTTTCAGCATGCTTTAGCAATAAGTGTCACACAGCAACACATATTAGTATGTATGATGTGTAACTGTTGTGATGCTATACTTGGTAATACATGAACACATACAGCCTTTTAAAGGTGCTGAACTCCAGAAAATAGATATTTAAAACTGTTCAAAAGTTGTCTTGAAATGTAAGAATCATAATTCTGGTATAAAATTAGATTGATAATTTTTCTTTCCAGTACCATAAATATCTAAATATAGATCGTTTATGCTTCATTCTTACTGGGTAGACGTACCCATTAGGCCAAATTGTGTACATTTTCATGACCTTTAATTGACAGTTTTTCATTATGTACTGCCAAAATGGTTTTGAACTACTTATTTATTACTTTGTTGTCACTATAAGCAATATTTGCAGGAGTTTCAACATTTCAAAATTGTGATTTCCATCTTGAGTTCAGCACCTTTAATTTCAAATTGTCTTACAGGGTCATCATTCTTTCATGAATTAAGCATATGCGGTCATGTTTATCCTTTTATGTTTATTAACGCATTTATTTTTAATCATCATGTGTGTTAATTTCTTTCACGAATCAACATTTTGTTACACGAATGATATATGTTATTATTGAAACAATGACATACTGCAATGTTTTGACACGTAATTTCTTGTATATTGTATGTATTTCATGTTTGTATTTTTGAAACTTGTTGCCACATGGGCATTTTACATTTTGGTTGAATAAAGAAACTACAGTGTAACCTGTGTATAAAGACCACCCACGGGAAGACAACGATCTGGTATTTGTTCACGAGTGGTATTGAATTGCAGGATTCATTTATGCAAACAAATATGTGTAATTAGGAAACTAAAAGAGTGGTTGCTGTAACCTGGGATTTGCTTTTCCAATGTGTTATTTTGGCACTGGTTCGACTGTATATATATGAGCCAGTCCACGACAAAACCTGTATTAGTGACAAAAAAATATTTTTTGAGTTTTTTGTATTTCCTAAAATATCAACCGTTTACCTTCATAATGATAGCCAAATAGTCCTACATATGCTCTCTTAATTACGATATAAACATACCAACTGTCATAAGAAAACGGAAAAAAAAACCGGCGTTTAAGGTGGAATGGTACCTTTGAAATAACGTCGTTTTTGACGTCAAAACGTATGTCATTGCGACAATGATAGTGTGGTTAATGAAACCGCCATTCTTTTCTCGTTTGAAGTGATATTCGGATAAAATAGACGGCAGACAGTAGGGAATATAATTTCATGCGTGCTGATATCAATTCCATACATCTGCCATGACAAATTAGACAACAAAATGCGAATTAAAAGGAAAGTTTCTCCAAAACATTTTAACAGTTATAAGATTATTTCTGATTTATTAAAATTTCGCCCGAAATTTTAAGAATATATATCGAGCCGATTTTTAATAAATCGTAATGCAGTTAAACGTCTGTCGCGTTTCGGAACGTTCGCTGCACACATATTAGATAGATACGCATCTAGTGTAGGTAATAACATGCACACCACATGTTTTCATTATAATCATCAATTTCAATCTTTTAAGTACCCCCTTTCCCCCCTAGTAAATAATAGTAGGTTGTATTTATTTGCTTCTCTTTAAAGATTCAAAGTAGCTACTATATTGCAATTTATATAGTATATACATTAAAAATACAACAAAAGAATACTTGCATTTTTACGAGATAGCGAGAATGATATTTTCAACAATATCGATATATGCTAAAGTGAGAATTGTGCATCAGTAACGCAACATATAGACATTTCGTGATTCAATGAGTAGTGACGGGTTGATACCGTAATTCATGCTAACATAATTACATTTTAGGTATACATCCAATTCGAGCAGTGAGCCATGACGAAACCTAATGGATTGTTCTATTATCCAAAATAGAGATGAGCATAAAAATATGCGCCCGTTTTGATAATAAGTAAAATCCTGCCACACCACCAGTTCGAATGCAAAGTTAGCGGTTTAACAAGAGCATTGAACTCGTTATGCCAAGGTCCCGAGTTCGAGTCGTAATGGATTACATGTACATCTTTTTATTTTATGTAGTTTCTACGTAACTATTAATCGCGCAATGTCCTTAATTATCGTGATTTTATATTTACCTGCGAAGGTATAAATGTGGCATACAAATGTAGAACGACGTATTATAGCATACACAGCCATGCAGTCGAAATCGCATTAAAGTGATGATGATGATGATGATGATGATTATGATAATGATGATGATATATTATTTACACTATTTTTGTCAAGGTTGTTGATGATCTTTATGTAATATAGTTATAATGAATATTAAAAATGAAGAAAACAATGAAATCTAAAAATAAAACAAACAAATACAATAATAAAACCTTAGATAAATATATGCATACATACACTTAGATCAAAGCTAAATAAAAAAAAAAAGAGAAAATTGTGGTGGGATCGAACCCATGTCATAGGACTGAATTCGTTAATCTTACCGGCTCAACCGACTGAGCAAATAATCTATTATCATATTTTCTAGTCTAAACCAATATGTATTTATATATTTAACTGTACCGAGGCGTTCCGAATACAAAAGTTACCTCCCCCTGCCAAAAGTGTATATTTACATCGCTAGTGACTGCTTGACTCCTGGTGAACTCCACTGAATAAACATTTAAAATTACTATTTTGATTTTTGTCTACGTTGAGATATAATTTTATTATTTAGCATTTTGCTAAATTTCCTAAATTTGACGTTCATTTGACGTCTTTTTTTACATAACGTTCTTGCACGTCGCTAAACAACTTTACTATTTCACAACAAAATAATGTCATGCACATTTTCGGTATCTTCTGTTTGTGTATATTTGAAATATACACAGCTTAAACTGGTACTTTCTTGTAAAATTATGCTGTGGCCCGCCTATGCCTCAACTCGTTTCTTTGACAACAATTTATAACTAAACTAATGACAATTTTAGAAATATTAATTCGCCATAAGGTAGAGCAAAAACAAATATACATATGGTATGAATTCCGAAATATGTATTAACTAATACAAGAATCACTAAGAAAGTGTTATTACTTTTTGATGACCCCTTGTATAATAATATATAAACAGATTTCCAAGTATGATTAACCCTGTATCCTGTATTACGTCTATTTATATACTGTATCATTTGCAATAAAATAACTATTCGGGAAGAAATAAATTAAGATATCCATTTTTAGTAGGGAGTATATTTCATGATACCATAAAGTTGATGTTTATTGTGCAAAACAAAAGGTTGTCAATTTTAATTCCACTAACTGCGTTTCAGTTCAAAAATCGCAATGTGCGTTCCGACGTGCGACATCGGTAAAACGGCATTCTGATTTACTAAAAATCGGCTCCACAGATTTTCTTGAAATTCTGGTAACTTGAAGTAGAAAGGGTGATCTTAATGATATGTATTTCTAAAAAAAAAAAAATGATGTAATTACTTTGAAAATATTCCAGCGAAATTTTCATTAACAAACGGGTATTTTTATCTGAATCGTACGGCAGCTCTAAAGGGACACACACGATTTTTTTTTATCTCGTGCGCACGACTTAGTATATCGTGCGCACGAGATACTAAGTCGTGCGAACGAGATAAGTATCTCATGTGAACGAGATACTAAGTCGTGCGAACGAGATACTATCTCGTGCGCACGAGATAAAAAAATAATCGTATGTAATTTATAAAAATGTGTGTGTCCCTTTAGAGTTGCCGTAGGCAGCTCTAAAAGGACACACGATTTTTTGTTATCTCGTGCGCACGAGATACTATGTCGTGCGAACGAGATACTAAGTCGTGCGAACGAGATACTATCTCGTGCGCACGAGATCAAAAAAAAATCGTATGTAATTTATAAAAATGTGTGTGTCCCTTTAGAGCTGCTGTAGAATCGTCATGGCAGAAACATTAAATTTATATCATGACACAGGTAACTTTATTCTCTATAATTCGGTGTTACAAATACCCGATTTTTAATGAAAATTTCGCTGGAAGTAATTGCATAATTTTGATAAGATAATACTGTTTACGATAAACCGACGTTGACGAAAAATGTGACGTCATAAAATTGGAAATTCCAAACGTCATACGTTATGTCACTAATACAGGTTTTGTCGTGGACTGGCTCATATATAATGCAGCCGATGTAAAGAAAATGTTTGACCTATACAATATCGACCCTTCGAACTTAACCTTTTCCTTCATACAGACGCATTTTGACGTCTCTGCAGCAGACAACTTTTGAAAACATTGTTACAAAATAAAAACATGCTTGTACTGAGTTTTTTTGTCACATCTTTTTCAATTCTTTGCAAATACTTCATTTCATTTACATACAGTTTTCAAAAGTTAGCCAACAAGTCGTCTGAGGCAGATTTGTTATATGTGGGATATGAACCGAATTAGGGGAAATCCAACATTGTGGACTCTGTGTTAGGTTTCGACTCGGATCAGTTTAAGCATGCCGCGCAGGCTTACACAGACGGACACTTTTCGCCTCCTGTGGTTTTTCTGTTTCAGGAATCATTGCTCTATACCTCTAACCCCTGTGACGGAATGTGTCGGCCCGGATTAGCCTGCACGGACTGATCTGGGTCTATATATTATGCAGAGTCCATATTGTTGGTTTTCTCGTAGAACGTCTCATATGGTTAATATTATGATCACCCGGTCATGATGTCGTGTAACAGAATTGCCTCCCTTCGAATAAATCGTAATACTACAACACCTTAACCATCATCAAATAACCCGCTTGTAACCGAAAAGCGAATAAATGCAAATGATTTTTTCTAGTTTGTAGTTTTTCTATTTTCGGCGATAGCTGTTTAACCTCAGTTTTGACCTAGATGTTAAACAAATGATCTAGATTGTAGACCAATCAAATGTTGTATTTAATGAACAATTTCGAAGAAATGAAGGAAATGAAGCGTTTTGATTGGTTCATAGTTAAGTTGGCGATCCTACGAGAGGCACTAATGAGATGAACTTTTAAAATGAAAAATCTATTGGGGCGAAATCAGCACATTCCAGAAGAATGTGCTGTACTGAAAGTTGTGTATAACATGGAATACATTGAGGTGCTTCCTCACCTTTCAGTAAGTATGCATGAGTTAACCATGTGTGTCCAATGCGTAAACGAGCAAGAACAATTTCTTCTCGGCGAAAGGATCGTAAAGCTTGCAGCCACTCACCAAGTACTGGCTTGATTGAGTGGAGTTTATTATTCACTTGCTCATTCCAATCACTTTGCCAATCATCGTATAGTAAAACGTTTATTAAAGGTTTAAAAACAAAATAAGGTATTTTAAATGGCAAGATATCTTGTGAAAGAGCAGATTTTGCTGCCAAGTCAGCTTGTTCATTACCGCGAATGCCCATATGACTGGGGATCCAGCAAAATACTACATTTGATGTAGCACATATATATGATAGTTTAGACAGGAGATTAACAACAAGAGGATTTTTAATTTTCTCATTCTGAAGTGCCTGCATAGCAGACAATGAGTCGGTAAATATAATTTACCGCCAATAACCTTCTGATTTAATAAAGTCCAAAGCTAAATATATTGCCTTTAACTCGGCGGAAAAAATAGAAGAATTATCTGGTAGTCGAAATGTTATTACATCGCCATCAGGAACTGCCATCCTTAGAACCATCCGTATAAATACGCTCAAAGTTATATGTATTCTTAATTTCTATATACTTGGATTTAAAAACAATAGGATCTGTTCAAGCCTTTTTATCGGTCGCAAGATCATAACTGAATGATGGACTACTTAGAGTCCAAAGTGGGGCATCTGAAATCTCTTGCTTCGCGATGTCGTCAAAATCAATATCAAGCTTTGCGACTTCTGGGCCGTAACGGATACCAAAAGGCAGTATTACCCGTTCCTTCTTTAAAAATAATTCCTGGTATAAAGGGTTGAAAACAACTCTATGAGTGGGATTTGAAGGATTAGACTTAAGTTTTAAGAAATACTGCATAGCTAGTTTTTTTCGGCGTAAATTTAACGATGGTTCATTGGCTTCTACGTAGAGACTTTTGACGGGCGAGGTTCGAAAAGCGCCCAAGGCTAGGCGTAAACAATGATGGTGAATGGTATCAAGTGTTGCAATGTACGACTTTCGTGCTTAGCCATAAACAATACATGCGCAATCTAATTTAGATCGTATTAATGACCTGTAAAGTCTCAAGAGGACTTTACGGTCAGCGCCCCAATCCATGTGGGATACAACGCGTAAAAGATTTAATGCTTTTTGGCATTTATTTCTAAGATATTTAATATGAAGAACAAAAGTCAGTTTTGGGTCAAACAATAGACCAAGGAATTTAAATTCAGGCACAACTTCAATACGAGTACCATCTAGTGTTAAATCTGGATTTAGGTGGTGTTTACGAAGTTGACAAAAGTGCATACATTTGGTCTTGCTTTTAGAGAATTTAAAGCCATTTTCGTTTGACCATTTTTGCAAATTATTCAAAACTTGTTGCAATTGTCTTTCAATTGTATGCATATATTTTGATCTGTAGCAAATACAGAAATCATCAACATATAGAAAACATTGAACTCCAGAGTTTACAGATTTGATAATGTTAATAATCTTCACACTAAAAAGTGTAACAGAAAGAATGCATCCCTGGGGAACACCCATTTCCTGTTCATGTGGATCAGACAAAGTATCACCAACACGAACTTTGAACTGACGTTCATTTAAAAAAGCAGAAATGAAATAAGCAAGGCGACCTCTTATGCCAAAATCATAGAGGTTATTCATAATACCATATTTCCAGGTAGTGACATATGCACTTTCTAAGTCAAAGAAGACGGAGACAACGTGCTCATTTTTAATGAATGCTTCTCTGATAAAAGTTTCAAAACGGATCAAATGATCCACTGTGCTTCTATGTTTACGAAAACCAGACTGGAAAGTAGTAATAAGTTTGTTCTTTTCGAGAAACCAAACAAGTCTGTCGTTCACCATTCTTTCCATGGTTTTACATATACAGTTAGTTAAGGCTATAGGACGATACTTCTCAGGATTAGTTGTATCTTTACTAGGCTTGGGAATTGGAATAACGATGACCTCTTTCCAAGATCTCGGGAGATTTCCCGTTCGCCAAACCTGATTATAGACGTCAAGTAAACAAGAAAGGGACCGGAAAGGTAAATGTTTAATCAGTTGATAGTGTATATCATCTGAACCCGCAGCGGTATCATGGCACTTCTTGAGATCCGATTTTAATTCTTTTAACGTAAAAGCTTTATTGTAGGCCTCTTCATTTTTCGATTTAAAGTTAATTTTCCGTTTCTCCTTTTGCTTTTGAAATTTTTGAAACTTTGGAGAATAGTTTGAAGAGGACGACTTTTGTGCAAAGGAATCTGCCAACGTGTTGGCAATATCCTTCTTTGAGGTGGTGATACCGTCTGAGGTGCTCAGATGATTCACACTAAGCGAACTGCTCTTTCCTTTTATTTTCCTTATCATGTCCCATGATGAATTTAATCTAGATACATACTGTCTCCAAGACGCACGTTTACTGTGCTTAATGGTTTTACGAGCTTTTGCTCTAGCTATTTTAAAGTATACATGATTTTGATGGGTTGGCCTCAGGTTAAACTGCCTTAGAGCCGATTTGCGTGTTCCTATAGCCTTTTTGCAATCCTCATCAAACAAGGGTTGGATGTGTCGAAGTTTGGGGAATTGCCTCTTTAGCAGCCTGATACATTAAAGAAGTAAATAGTTGTGTAGGATCATCACATTCCAAGAAAGCATCCGGATTAATGGAATGTTCACATCGCATCTGGAATAAATTCCAGTTCGCTTTGTGGAGCTTCCATCGTCTCGGACGCCCCAGGACAGATGGCCCAGTTTCAGTGATAATTATAGGGAAATGATCACTTCCATGAAGGTCGTCTTCCACCTTCCACTTAAACTCAACAAATATATCAGGACTACAAATAGAAAGATCAAGAGATGAGTAAGAACCAGTAGCAGGATGCAGATATGTGTGAGATTTATTATTCAAAATACAAAGGTCATGTTTAAAAATAAAATCTTCTAATAGTTGGTCTTTTTTATTGGTGTCTCTACATCCCCACAACGTATTGTGTGAATTGAAGTCACCAACTATCATAAACGGTGTTGGAAGCTGATTGACAAGTTCAACGAGCTTGTCTGTATCAAGAGGCTGACTTGGCGGAAGATACAAAGAACATAGGGTAATTGTTTTGCTCAATGAAATTCGTACAGCAGTTGCCTGCAGAGTTGTAGTAAGTGAGACTAAGCTATGGGGAACAGAGTTGTTAACAACGATTGCTACCCCACCACAAGCTCGAGCACTTGCATCAGATGTTTTATGATAACATGAATGATATTTAAGAGAAAGACTATCATTATCTTTTAAAAATGTTTCTTGTAAGCATATAGCTACTGGTTTCTTTTCATTAACTAGAAGAGACAATTCCTCAAATCTAGTTGCAATGTCTTGTTGTTGAGCAACAATCCTCTTGGCCTCCACAAAACTAACATTTTGTTTATACTTAACATTAAGTATTTCTTTCTGTGTAAGCCAAAAAGAACATTCCTTCGAACTTGCAGCATGATTCAGGCCACAGTTCGCACATTTCACAGTATTAGTACAAGTAGACAACTGGTGATCATTTCCAACAAAAGTACAATTACTACAGACATAGGAACCATTACATTTACTCTCGTGGTGACCGAACTTTTGACACCGATAACAGCGCAAGGGATTGGGTACATAACAATGAACCTTGACTATTTGGTAACCAATTTTGATTCCTTTTGGTAAATTTGGCGTATCAAAAGTAAAAATGTAAGTGTTGGTCAATATTTCAGACCCATCTCTGTACAATTTGATACGTTTCACATCTGTAACACCTTGACATTTTAATTTTTCAGTAATTTCTTCAGTTGTTTTACAATTTGCAAGTTCCCTGCATCTTATGACACCCTTTGATGAATTTAGGAAAGGGTGAGCATATATGTTGACATTTACTTCAAAAAATACTTTTTTATTTAAGAGATTTTCAGATTTAGTTTTTGAGGAAATTTCAACAAGTAAAGTACCGTCTTTTAAACTTTTGACTGATTTTGGAGTTCCAATAATAGATGATAATTGTTTCTCAATCACAAATGGAGAGAGCGTTGTAATGGTTTTATGTTCATCTGTAGATTTAATAATTAAAAAACTGGGGAAAGTAGAAGAATTGAAACGGAGATTTTCGTCACCGGAATCATCTGAAACATCAGATAGGGTATGCTTGGCTTTTTTGGGGTTGGCCATGTCAGTTTTGATAATTTCATCGGTGGTGTCCTTCACCCGCCACGGAGCCCAACAAGGGGACGTATTCCGGGGATATCCATCTCGGTCTACGCCAAAGTTACACCACCGGCATACTCGTCTAGAACAGACTAAATTGAGCAACTGATATTTCATGTGGTATCCGACCAAGCATGGACTACCATAAGAAAGTGAACGATCGTCAATCAAACATCTATTTTAACCGATTGACCCTGAAGCCACTGCCTTCTAATACACCTTGTCTCAATTGTAAACGGGTACAAATATTTATGAAATAACATATTTCGTAAAAAGGTAATATAACGAAAAAGAAAATGTAACTAAATAAAGGGTATCAGGGCTAAACATCACCAGCCGATTGGTCAGGGCGGGCCTTCCTGACCTCCCGTTTAACCCAACCCAAGGCCAAAGCAGTGTATTGTAGTATCGGAGTTTAAAATTGCCATACTCCGAGCATACTCAACTACCAGGATCCCATCATCAGGCGACACGGGTTGCAGCTCACGGCAAACGAGCAGGCACAGTGGTGGATTTCTACCACTCTGTAGTGCGACAGCTGGGCTATTTCTAACCCCCCGCCCAGCTGGGGGGAGTAACAAATTTAAAGCTTTTTGGCATTTATTTTTAAGGTACTTTATATGAGGAATAAAAGTCAGTTTCTGGTCGAATAATAGACCAAGGAATTTAAAGTCAGACACAACGTCAATACGAGTGCCATCTAGTGTTAAATCAGGATCTACGTGGTGTTTACGAAGTTGACAAAAGTGCATACATTTGGTCTTGCTTTTAGAAAATTTAAAGCCATTTTCGTTTGACCATTTTTGTAAATTATTCAAAACTTGTTGCAATTGTCTTTCTATTGTATGCATATTTTTTGATCTGTAACAAATACAGAAATCATCAACAAATAAAAAGCATTCAACTCCAGGGTTAACAGATTTGATAATGTTATTTATTTTAACACTAAAAAGTGTAACAGAAAGGATGCATCCCTGGGGAACACCCATTTCCTGTTCGTGTGGTTCAGAAAAAGTATCACCAACACGAACTTTGAACTGACGGTCAGTTAAAAATGCAGAAATAAAATAAACAAGGCGACCTCTTATGCCAAAATCATAGAGGTCATTCATAATTCCATACTTCCAAGTCGTGTCATATGCACTTTCTAAGTCAAAGAAGACGGAGACTACATGCTCCTTTTTAATAAAAGCTTCACGGATAACAGTTTCAAACCGGATCAAATGATCCAGTGTGCTTCTATGTTTACGAAAACCAGACTGGACAGTTGTGATAAGTTTGTTCTTTTCAAGAAACCAAACAAGTCTGTCGTTGACCATTCTTTCCATGGTTTTACATATACAGCTGATTAAGGCTATAGGGAGATAATTCCCAGGATTAGTTGTATCTTTACCAGGTTTGGGAATTGGAATAACGATGGCCTCTTTCCAAGACCCCGGGAGACTTCCAGTTCGCCAAACCTGATTATAAACGTCAAGTAAACAAGAAAGGGACCGAAAAGGTAAATGTTTCAGTTATTGATAGTGTATATCATCTGATCCCGCAGCGGTATCATGGCACTTCTTGATAACTGTTTTTAATTCCTTTAACGTAAAAGGTTTATTGTAGGCCTCTTTATTCTTTGATTTAAAATTAAGTTTGTGTTTCTCCTTCTGTTGTTGACATTTTTGAAACTTTGCAGAATAGTTTGAAGAGGACGACTTTTGCGTAAAGGAATCAGCCAACGTATCGGCAATATCCTTCTTTGAAGTAGCGACACCGTCTGGGGTGTTCAGACGATTTACACTAATCGAACTACTCTTGCCATTAATTTTTCTGATCATATCCCATGTCTTTTTGACGGATGATCTAGAATTTAACCTAGATACATACCGTCGCCAAGACGCACGTTTATTTACTCTTGCCATTAATTTTTCTGATCATATCCCATGTCTTTTTGACGGATGATCTAGAATTTAACCTAGATACATACCGTTGCCAAGACGCACGTTTATTTTGCGTGCTTTTGCTCGAGCTATTTTGAATTTTACATGGTTTTCCTGGGTTGGCCTCGAGTCAAATCGTCTAAGAGCCGATTTGCGTGTTTTAATAGCCTTTTTGCAATCTTCGTCAAACCAAGGTTTGTGAGGGCGCTTTGGAGTTGTCGAAGTTCGCGGTATTGCTTCTTCAGCTGCCTGATAAATTAATGAAGTAAACAGTTGTGTAGGATCATCACAATCCGAAAAATCATCCGGGATAATGGATTCCTCACATCGCATCTGGAATAAATTCCAGTTCGCTTTGTGAAGCCTCCTTCGCCTCGGACGCTCCAGAACAGAGAGTCCAGTTTCACTTATAATTAAAGGGAAATGATCACTTCCATGAAGGTTGTCTGCAACCTTCCATGAGAAATCAACAAATATATCAGGGCTACATACAGCAAGATCAAGAGATGAGTATGAACCAGTAGCAGGGTGCAAGTATGTATATGATTTTTCGTTTAAAAGACAAAGATCTTGTTTAGAAATAAAATCTTCTAACTTTCGACCCTTTATATTGGTGTCGTTACATTCCCACAATGTATTGTGGCAATTGAAATCCCCCATTAAAATGAAGGGTTTGGGGAGTTGAGAGATAAGGTTGTTTAATTTATCTACATCTAGCGGCATACTTGGTGGGCGATATAACGAACACAAAGTTACTGTTTTGTTAAAATAAATTTTAACAGCAGTTGCCTGCAATGTTGTATCAAGATTTATATAGCTTATGAGGGACTGAGTTGTTAACAACTACAGCAACTCCACTACACGCACGGTCACCAGTCCGAGAGGCTGTGTGATAACAAGAGTGATACTTTAGCGTAAATTTGTCAGAATCTTTCAGGAAAGTTTCCTGTAAGCAAAGTGCTACTGGTTTATATTCATTGATAAGTAAGGATAATTCTTCAAAATTAGAATTTAAACCTCGACAATTCCATTGTAAAATAGTGTTACTCATTATCATTGATACATGAGTAAGACAGAACACAGAATAGGAAGTATGGATTTAATCATTTTGTAAAGGTAATCTTATAATTTTACCTTGCTTATTATGATCTGCAATAGTATCTTCTGCTTCCATGTCTTCACCAAGACACTGGTAGCGGTTATGGTTTATAATTTGGTCATCGGATCTCTTGGGAATACGATCCGACGCAACCACTTTACTTGAACTTTTGTTTTTATTTGGTCTCGGACTCTTTTGAGTTTGTTTTGAGCAAGAAGTAGATGTTTTGGGGCTAGACTTTTTATTTTCAAGACAACTTTAATTTGTTCAATAACTTTAAGAGGTTCAATAATGCTCACCATCACAGTTTGAACATTTAAGTGTATTATTACAGTCATTCACATCTGCATCATGTTCTGCACATAATGCAGTGCAACGACGGCAAATCTTTTCTTCTGTAGATTTTCGACATTTGGATTCATGGTGGCCATACTTATAACAGTTGTAACATTGCAAGGGATTATGGATGTACATGTCAACAGGGATATTTAAGTATCCAACGTTAAGGGATCTTGGCAAAATAGCAGTGTTGAATGTTAATACTAATGTGCTTGTTGGTCTCTTGATATTGTCCCTGTAGGAAGTGATCCTTCTGACATGGACGACCAGTTGGTCGGCCAGTTCAGAAGCAATTTCCTCCTCAGAAACTCCTGCAAGGTCTGGGCATCTTATAATTCCTTTGGATGTATTTAGAGTATTATGGGTGGAGCATTTGGCAGAGATATTTAAAAATGTTTTTAAATTTAAGAAGTTGTCTGCATGTGCTTTCTTCTCAACTTCAATGAGGAGAGCACCTGATTTCAATTTCTTAACAGACTTAAAGAAGGCATTTCTGTATAACGAAAGGTGAAAGGGAAGATATAGGCTGTTCGGGTAAATTTGATTCAATCAATAAGAAGCGGGGAAATGAAGGGTTTGAAGTGTTGCCATTTGGTTTTTCGATATCGGAGTCCGAGTCCATTTGAGTACGTGTGCGTCTTTTGTTTTGAGGATCCATGTTTAAGTTTTTTTATTTCGTCAACCCCCACCCGCCACGGTGTTCAACAAGGGAACACGATACATGGAGCGGAAATCCAACTCCTCGTGTCAGGGGTACACAGATGGTATACTTAGATACCGCGGATAAGTTAGTGCGACAAGGAAGAACATGGATGTGTCCCCCATATCAGGGATTCGCCATGCAAGTCAGTGCCCCCGACCAAAACATCCGCGCCACCCAATTAGCCCATTAGCCTATAAAAGACGAGGCACAATAAATTGTAAACTTTATGCAAATTAAATATAACACATATAATATAAAGTTGGTGTATATAAAATAAATGAAACGATCGGATGGAATATTTTCAAGTGAAAAAGAACAAAACTTATACGTAGATACATGCACAGATATTTATGACATTTTAACACCATTACAGATAACATACATGTATTTGTAAGATAAGAAAAAGTGTGCCTAAATCTAATATATGACCAGCCGTTTGCACTAGACCGGGCCCATCTAGGCTCCCGTTTACACCGAAGCAGAGGTCAAAGCAGTGTGTTGGAAAGCCGGAGATCCCTGCGCTTCCCTCAACTGCCAGGATCCTCGTTTCCTGCTTACGAGTATCCACCCACGGGAAACAGGCGGGTCCATTAGGGGACTTCTACCCCTTGTAGGGCGGACAGCCGGCGTATTCTACCCCCAACCGTCAGGGGGGAATTGTACAAGTTAATGACATAGTTATATAAACACTTGCAAATGTTCCTGATATAAAATGGCGGATAGTAAAGTGAAGGTAACACACCCTACAGTGCCTCTTGCAAAGAAATCGCCACACCTTCATCTGCCATCAGCTTGGAGGGGGAGATGTTATTGAACGCGCATTGGTCACAACATCTCCGGATGTGGATTTTAAATGAATGAATGAATGAATGAATGGTGTTTTAAGGCCCGTCGACAGCTAAGGTCATTTTGGGCGATTAATAATT
Source organism: Serripes groenlandicus (assembly GCA_031761405.1). Classification (NCBI taxonomy): domain Eukaryota; kingdom Metazoa; phylum Mollusca; class Bivalvia; order Cardiida; family Cardiidae; genus Serripes; species Serripes groenlandicus. The sequence continues at coordinate 33,646,732 of JASEVX010000002.1, forward strand.
TACTTAATGTAAATGATTAAATAATTAAAATTGAAATATAACTAACCAGTTTATTAGACAAAACAATCAAACATGATGTTTGCGATACTTAACATTAATATAAAATGACATGTAAGCCAATGTAAAACAGAATTTAGGCAAACAAGCCAAACACTACTATGTAATACTTAACATAAAGATAAAAAATATCTAAGAAAATGTGGAACAGGATCTGTAAAAGTAATGCATGTGCAAAAGCACGATTTAAGAAATAATCATACCTTATTAAAAATATTTATTTCCCTAAGGAAATCAAATAAAAGTTCAGGTTTGACAGACTCAAAGAGCTGACGCATACTTTGAGCCTTGAAAAATCTATCACGTATTGGAGCGAAATCAGCACATTCCAGAAGAATGTGCTGTACTGAAAGTTGTGTAAAACATGGAATACATTGAGGTGCTTCCTCACCTTTCAGTAAGTATGCATGAGTTAACCATGTGTGCCCAATGCGTAAACGAGCAAGGACAATTTCTTCTCGGGGATCTAACAGCTGGTACTGACTTGATCGAGTGCAGTTTATTATTTACTTGCTCATTCCAATCACTTTGCCACTCATCGTAAAGTAAAACATGTATTAAAGGTTTAAAATCGGAATAAGGTATTTTAAAAGGTAAAATATCTTGTGAAAGAGTAAACTTGGCTGCCAAGTCAGCATGTTCGTTACCGTGAATGCCCATATGACTGGGGATCAAGCAAAATACTACATGTGCTGTTGCACAAATACGCGATAGCTTAGAAAGGAGGTTAACAATAATAGGATTCTCTATTTTGTCATTCTGAAGTGCCTGCATAGCAGACAATGAGTCATTAAAAATAATATATCGCCAATAACCGTCGGATTCAATATGGTCCAAAGCCAAATGAATTGCCTTTAACTCGGCAGAAAATATAGAAGCATTATTTGGAAACCGAAATGATATCACTTCGTCATCATGAACTGCAGCGGCAGCAGCCTTTTTTCCATCCTTAGAACCATCTGTATAAATACGCTCAAAGTTATAATATGTATTTTTAATTTCAATATACTTGGATTTAAAAGCAATAGGATCTGTGCAGGCCTTTTTATCGGTCGCAAGATCATAAATGAAGGATGGACTATTTAGAGTCCAAGGTGGAGAATCTGAAATCTCCTGCCTCGCGATGTCCTCAAGATCAACATTATCTGACTGGTTTCTAGTATTGCAGGGAATCAGCCAGGGAGGGTCAGGTCCTCTGTCATTTTCTTTATATATCTAATCTTTATTAATGACCTAGTGGATCAACTTACTGAGTCATTAGTAGGATTTAACGTGTGTATGTCCGACGTCAGCAGACGATCTGACTGCTTTCTAGTCCTGCAGGGAGCCAGCCAGGGAGGGGTCATGTCCTCTGTCTTTTTCTTTATATATAATCTTTATTAATGACCTAATGGATCAACTTACTGAGTCATAAGTAGGATTTTACGTGTGTATGTCCGACGTCAGTAGACGACATAGTATTTATGTTCCTATAAAAAGCATTGCTTAGACCGGCTTAAGAACATTGGCTATATCTATGGCATCGGTGGAATAATGAATCGTCGAAGCGCGATTTGAAATCACGATCCCGTGTTTACTTAAACCACATAAAAGAGTAAATTATAATACGAACAAAAACCATAAATGTTTTTTTTTCGTTCATAGATAACAGGTGTGAGATTTTTTTTTTTTTCAATAACCCATGAAGCTTTCTGAAATGAAACTGGCCAAATCCAGGGGGGGCCGCCATTTTGGGTATGTATAAAATGAGACGAAAAACACAGATTGAAAATGATTGTCGTCATTTTTTTTATTTATTCTTTAAAACGATATTTTGGGTATGTATAAATGAGACGTAAAACACATATTGAAAATAATTGTCGTCTTTTTAATCATTTTTTTATTTTTAAATCGATATTTAAGGTCATTAAAGTGCTGTGTTAAGTGGGAATTAACATTTGTACGAAAAGTTAAAAATAAATGTAAGAAAAATGTTTTCCCATTCGTCAAAAAAACCCACGACAGTATTAGTCTTCTTACGCCCGAACCTACATTTTGACTGCATCGTAGCCAAAGAAGGACGTGACGTCATTTCCGTAACACTTCATCTTGGCGTAACGTCAATGGAGCGACGTGGTTTCCCGCAAAAAAAGTGGTATCAACATGAAAGACACCAAATTCCTATACATGAGCTATTGACACACTCATTCAAAATATAATTATTTATCAAACATTGTGGCAAAAGGATAACTTTCTCATAAGGAGCAATTGTTCTTTTGGCGACAATCTTTTCCTAAATCGTCTGTTGCAAAGACCTCAGAAACCGTCTCTAATACGGAAAGTGTTAAGCAGAAATGTGACCCCTTACATAATTTGTTCCAGTCATATTGACTGGTTAAAAAAGGCAGTCGCAAGGTGGCATCAGAAAAGGGCTGATCTATTTGCTTCTTTACCATAATGCAGGTGATCGATTAAGGTTCATCTTGGCCCTCATGTTTTAACCTCGTTCATTATAAATGTATTCCTTGATTTTCTAAAAGGCTTTACTTTATTATTTTCTGTTCGTAAAAATAGACGACAGCAATACGAATTCTAAATATGTTTTGATAATGCAGAAAACATGACATTAACATTATTATTGTCTAGTCAATTACTTATAAATCCTTTTTTATGGCAAAAGTATGCTCTTTAATTTTTGTTTATATTATCTTGCTTTTTCTAAATAGGTAGCACCTATAGATATATTAATGTATATATTTCATTTATTTCGGGGAGGAGACATGTTAAATTAATTTTACAAGAAAACGCGAAATTGGTTTTCTGCTCCTTTCGAAATACGATCCCAAACAGGACACAATTGTAATGCGTAAACAAACATTACGCGTACTAGTCAGGGGCGTAGCTGGGTCGAAATATGGACTACGCACCATTCTAGGCGGGAATTCGTTTTCGTCTATATGGGCTCAGGTGACTTCTGGCGTATATTTCTCAATATCTTAATGAGCCTACTTGATACCTCTATGTACGGCATATATACACAAAATACCCTTAAATCATTTGCAGCATTCGGAATTTATTTTTTCTGGGGCATGCTCCCCCGGGAAAAAAAATCGTCTATATGGCCTCAGGTGACATCTGGCGTATATTTCACAATATCTTAATGAGCCTACTTGATACACTTATGTACGGCATATATACACAAAATACCCTGAAAACATTTGCAGCAATCGAAATTTATTTTTTCTGGGTCATGCTCCCCCGGGAAAAAAAATTCGGCTATATGGGCTCAGGTGACATCTGGCGTATATTTCACAATATCTTGATGAGCCTACTTGATACCCTTATGTACGGCATGTATACACAAAATACCCTTAAAACATTTGCAGCATTCGGAATTTATATTTTCTAACATTGACTGTCACTTCAACAAAATTGAAACTTCGAAGGCATGAACTCGAAGGGCCCACAGTTAATAGTTCGACCTATCAGTACTTTGTGCTTTAATGTAGCCGAAGGGACAGTGTTTTAGTTCGATAATTCGAAAGAGCAGGTTTTCGAGTTTTTCAGGTTAAAAATACCATTAATTTTATTAGGGTTTGGCCGGGACCGAGGGAGGAGTTCGAGTTTTCCAGGGTGTTCGACCTTTCCCATGTTCGAGCCAACGAGGTTTTACTGTACATTCAGATGATTCATACTAGGTACTTTCTTTAAGCCTACACGCGAAATAGAAGGGCTAGTCGTCGCTTCTTTCTTCTTGCAAACACACATCTATCACTAAATCAGTGTTTATGTCACGATCACGGTGAATGTTCATCAAAACAAGCCCGGATAATCTACCGGTGGTAAGGGTTGGCGGCCGTAGATATGTTTTAACCCTTCTCATAGTGGTAAACGAACGTTTCGCGTATATTTCTGGTTGCAGGTTGCGACACTATCAATCTCTTCTCAGATCCAAATAAATGGCACGGACCAGAATTCGCTCCACCAATAGACTTCGAATATCGTACTTCCATGTACAATATGAAAATACTATATAACTGTATACATACAAACTACATGTATAGGACATCTAATATTATCAATAAACATAGATGCTTCATGTGACAATTTGTCCATGTATGAATTGTTCTGATTTGTCCGTTTCAACCTTACCCCCCTTAGGGTTCAGTTTTCATTGCATTTTTCGCATTTGTTTCATTTTTTATTTTTGAACCTCTCAAAATATGTCTTACGCACGTGAGTACGTGCGTAAGCCTAGCTACGCGCCTGCTAGTTACTTAAATCAGGTCTATAAACAACTGAACGCAAATTCACAATGGTGAGTCGAAAGGATATCACAATTTAAGCTATTTTGGCGAATTAATCTAAACAAAGTATTGAAAAAATAGAGTCATGCCATTGGGGGCCCAAATGAGATATATAGATAGTTACATTTTCGGTTACCATATCAATCCTATTGCACACCGCAGATAAATCAGCGTTTAGCTTTTTGAGCCATCGTTGAGGTGTATCGGTTACACAATTTACAGTGTACAACGTGCTTGCTAAAAGGAAAAATAACATCCGATGCTTCATAACTTTATTTTTGATCATTACAACAGATCACTTAACGATTTTCACATATACTTTGGGGAAAGAAGATGTTTGAAGTTTTCAGTCATATATATATAAGGAAAACGTGACAAACCCTCTGGCGGCCATGCTTTTGACGGTTCGGAGTAATTTGAACAAACTGGGAAGGTGGCAATCCATGAAACATTTGTGCAAAATCATTTCAAATCTTGCGAGTACTTTTAGACAAAGCGATTTTGAAAAAAAGGCATTTTCTCTCTTTCTGATGCCGCAGAAACCAAAGTTGTTATCATACATTTTAATGAAAGAAGAACACATAAGGAACATTCCTGCCAAATTATTTGGAAATTGGTCATTGACTTATGAGGAGAAATTGTTTGGAAATGTGAAGACGACCCCGGATTGTGAGAGATCACATTCGCTCATCTCGCAACACAGGTTGATTAATTAAGGAAATGAGTTCGTTAAAACCTAATGCTAAAGACAATTTTAACAAGTTAATTCGATGCTTGGACAATCGCGGTATACCCGTTACTATAAAATATATATTTTTAAATTTGTGGTCTATGTGCGTGCCTCTGTTCACTTCGGGACAATCTGACTATCTTTGGTTGAACACTGTTTACTTGGTAGTGACCCATACTGGGTTTCTAGCCAAATTAGCAGTGGTACTGCCTATAAATTTCAATTTTTTGGCATAATACGACCGGCTGTGCACATAAATGAGATAAACTGTATTAGATATGCATCTTATTGTCATTTTCTGCTAGATTCTTTACAATCGGGCCATGTTTCGATGAACACTGTTCACTTCGGGATACACTATACTTGGTTTCTGGCCAAATTACCAGTGGTACTGCATATTAATTTCAATTTTCTGGCATAATACGATGCGCTGTGCACATAAATGAGATTGACTGTATTAGATGTGCATCTTGTTGTCATTTTAAGCTAATTTTAAGACAATCTGACCATCTTTGGATGAATACTGTTCACTTCGGAATACCCTATACTGGGTTTCTGGCCAAACTACAAGTGGTACTGCATATTAGTTTCGACTTTCTGGCATAATACTAAGGGCTGTCCACATAAATGAGATAATAATAATAATAATTATAATAACTTTATTTTATGAGGGTAAAAATAACTCATTTAGTTACAAAAACTTAACTTCCATGAGGGCCTCATTTGTTTAGTAAAACAGTTTGTATGTACAGTACAGTATCATACAATGTTACAGGGAATTTGCTATGAAATGTTTAAAGCAGTTTAACTTATATGTATGTAGAGATTCTGATGTTTTTATATGAAGAGGTCATTTGTTCCATATGTCTGACCCTGAATATGAATTGTAGCATCATCAGCATACATATCTGTATTTGAGAGTTTTGTGTAGTGGTAAATCGTTAATGTATAGAAGAAACAAGATCGGACAAAGGACAGATTACTCCAGATGAAGATTCATGAGTTAGTACTACTACTACTAATAATAATAACTTTATTTTATGAGGATACAAATAACTCATTCAGTTACAAAAACTAATCTTCCATGAGGCCCTCATTAAGAAAAAACAAGTTGTATGCACATTTACTCAACAGAGTACAGTATCATAAAATGTTACAGTGAATTGTCTATGAAATGTTTAAAGCAAATTTACTTAAGTGTATGTAGAGATTCCGATGTTTTTATATGAAGAGGTAATTTGGTCTGACCCTGAATATGTGAAAGACTTTTTCCATATATTTGTTTTTGGCTAATCCAATTTAATACTGAGATTAGAGACAGACCTTAAAGAATATTTGGCATTTATGTAATTGGCTTGGTTTCATTTGTTTGATATGTACGTTAAAGTGTGATTAGTAAGGGCCTTGTACATCATGATACATTTCTGATACTTCACTCTTTTATCAAATGGTAACCAGGTTAGTTCTCATAATATCTTTCTTTAGTACAATTCGTGTGGCTCGTTTTTGAAGTTTAATTAATTTCTCAATGTTAGTTTGTGAGAAGGATCAACAACCTGTACTGAAATCGTCCAGCTATTGAAGAATATAAGAAGAAAATACCACAATATTGGAATGAAAAGGTATATAAAGGTGCAATACGAGATGCAATTAGTTTACATTGGGTATCAAAGAGAAACAAGATAGGACCAAGGACAGATCCTTGAGATACTCCATTCCTGATTATTCTAGACGATGATTTGATGTTATTGTATTCGACTTTCTGAATTCTTTCGCTTAAATATGATTTAAGCCATTTAATTGAAAATTCATGGAAGTTGTAAATATTCAGTTTGTCAAGTAGAATTTCATGGTCTACCAAATCAAATGCCTTCTTCATATCCAAATATACTGTTCCTACTAAATTACCTTTATCTATTAGGAACAGCCATTCATCAATTATATTAGTAAGTGCAGTTTTGCATGAGTGGCCGGGTCTAAAACCAGATTGATTTGGATGAAGAAGATTCTTCTCTTGTAGAGCAACATGCTTTTCAATGATTTTTTAAATAACTGGAATAATTGATATTGGTCTATAGTTTTCAGGCATTTCCTTATCCCCTGATTGAAATATTGGTCTTATTCGTGATTGTTTTAGAATTTTGGGAAAGTTATCATATTTAAAGCTCATGTTTATAATATGTGAACGTGGCAGGTATATTATATGTGAAGCCAATTTAAGGATTGTTGAGGTCAAACCATCTAATCCTGTACCTATTTATGTTCAGGGTTTTGAGGTATTTCCTGACCTTTCAGGTTGTTTAGATTCAATTTTGAATTTATTATCATCGTTAGATATCTTTTCTTGAATATAGTCGTGTTACAGATTGAAATCAGGTGTAGCATGTTCTGTCATTATATTGTCAGCAATTTCACAAAAATGATAGTTAAGGGTTTCCACTATTTCAGGGACTTTATCTACAGTTGCGTCTCCTAGCTTTAGCCTCATTGGAGAATCTGAAATTTCTTTTGGATTCAAATCGTTAATGTATTTTCAGATAGTTTTAGTATCTTTGATTTGGTTAATTGCATCAGTGAAATAATTTTGTTTGGACTTTTTGATAAGTGCACATGTTTTGTTTCTAAACGTTTTGTTATTGCTCTAGTCCTTCTTTTTGTGATATTTGTTTCTTTGTTGTTGTAGAGAATTTATTTCTTCATTGTACCATTGTGGTTGTCGAAATCTTTTTACCCTTTCTTTTGTTTTTTGGTGCATGCATGTCAACAATCTTAAGAAACTTTTCATAGTACATATCGAGACACTGATCGGGATCTTCATAGTGTAAAACTTCATTAAGACCCGAGCAAGATAGATCATAGAGAAACTGTGGTTCATTGAAATATTTATATGATCTGTAATACATTGTGGTATGCTTATCTTTATAATTATTATTTGTGTTAAGTTTATAAGTTAAACACACAGGGTAGTGATCACTAATTGCCGTAGTGCGAACTTGTACTTCGCATATATTGTCGGGTATTGTAGAATACATGTGATCTATAGCTTAAGATGTGTTTTCTGTTATACGTGTGGGGACATCAACGAGTTGAGTAAGGCTATAAACTGTAGTTCAATTTATCCATTTGTTGTTATTACATTCCGGTAGATAATTCAAATTAAAGTCACCTAGAAGAATCTATTCTTGATTTTATGTTGATGCACCTGCAACTTGTTTCTCAAATAAATATATCCATGAGGCTAACGAATTTGGTGGACGATATATAAAAAATGTGAGTAATGGTTTGGAATGTGGTGGGTTGAATTCAATTCGAGCCATATATATTCTATTTCAACAGATTCAAGATCTAGTCTTCTTTTATAGCTCAAATCATTTTTTATGTATACAAGTAGTCCTCCGCCATGTTTATTATTCCTGTCCTTCCTCTCAAATTTGAAACCTTTAACTTGAAGTTCATTATTAAGAATATCATCATTTAAGAAGGTTTCACAAAGCCCAAGTATTTGAATGGTATTTGGCTCATTTAGAAATATTTTGATTTCATCTAATTTTGGTAATAAATGGCATATATTTAATGAGCCAATTTATAAACCTTCCTTTATTGTTTTGTGGAGTAGAGGCAGATTTTTGTTTATTTTACCGAGCATGCCCTACATATTTGTTATGGAAGCTTTCTTCAGCTTGTTTGTGACCAATATTTGCATCAACTTGCAGCAAGGGTTTTGTCTGTGAGAATGACACAGGTTCGCTTGTAACATACATTTGATACATAGCAAAGCATGTGATGAAAAGTAAAATACATGACAGTAATTTTGTTAGTGTGTCATAATTCGTTTTATAAGGCTTGTAAGAGGTGCATGGGGTCTCATGGAAAGATGATGAGCAAAAGCATGCATTATGGTCATTTTGACATATATAGAACATAACGACAGAGATTCATCTTCAAGTACATCAAAACTATTTCTGCAGTCAATCAATGGATACACATATTCTCTGGGTTAAGAGTCATTGGTAATCACATTTTCGGCAACGACTTCTTTGCCATAGCTGTATTTGCTGCAGAGTCTTTCCTTATGTCCGTACAGTTCACATTTATTACATTTGATTGGTTTTCCATGACGGCAGAGTTATTAAGAATTTCGATTGTACTGTTTATATTCTTTAAAAAGACAGATGTTCCCTTGTTGCTTATACGAATTCCATCTATTGGATACAGTTCATTTTTAAGGTATCCATACCTGTCCACAAACAGACTGTAGCTTTGAATGAATTCGATTCAACGTCTTTGGCACATTTCTTGTTTATTTACTATCACTGTGTTACAATCGGTTCTCCGAGTTACTTCCAGAAACACAAGTCGGATGTCATTGTTGTTTTGCTGAATGTTTTCTGCAAGGTCTGTCAAGTTGGAATGAATATCCCATATATCATCACCTTGACTGGCATTATTTCCTCCAATATGAATTATTAGGTTGGAGTATTGGTTAATATTTTTTTTCTTTAGTATGTTTTGTATATCATTTACTTTGGCTCCTCTACATGTTCTCACTTCTACATGATTGTTTAAGCCCCTGGTGTTTAAGGATGGGTGACCCTATTCACAGTGTCTTTCCACTAGGCTTTGGTGAAGGGTGTGAAGAGTCTGTATTTAGATATAATGGGTAATACACATGTGTGCTAAGTACCCGTATTACGAGAGGAATTAATATAACATAAGTCTCGTGGTTAAAGATCAACAATGTATTATTTTACTATAACAGACTAACTATATTTATAGTACATGTAATTCGTATACCTTACACATACCTTCCCCCTTAAAGAAAGATATAAATAAAGAATGAAGAATTCTTAATATATAAATGAAATATATCTGAAGTGAATTTGTTTAAGTTGAAAAGTCTACAAAGTATGATATAATGTCTATAGCAACAATTCCTAAATGTTCTTGTCTCTTTTGTTTTTCTTCTTAATTTGAAATGTCAATGTTATTACAACAATTATGATCAACTGTTCTTGTAGATCTTTTCTACATTCTTGAAAACTTAAAACATAAAATAATAAACACCAAGGGAATATTATGCCCTTTTAAACACTATAACTGAAAATTAATTATTAACACTCTTGATCACCAAGGGGTTATTTGCCCTTTAAAATACAAGTGAACAAGTCACACATCTAACCTAATTGGTTTCTTTCTCACTCTTGCTGGATAGCGTCTATCTGTAGCTGTCTCTGAAGATCTTATTGGAGATGATAATGTTATTTCCTCTGGTTCTGGTTGAGGAAATATTGGCTCCTGAAGATTCGAATCAGATGACGCAGGTGGATGGATCCCTGTGTCTACCGGCCTATTGACTTGATAAGATATGTCAACATTGGGTAAGACATGACTTGTACGGGGAACATTCTCAGTAGAAGCGCGTATTTGATCTGCATGTCTGCGCCAAATAACACCAGGCGCAGTTTCAACTTCATATGATACAGGACCAGATTTTGATTTTATAGTTCCAGATTTCCACTTCTCATGACCAGCACGATAATCACGAACTGTAACACTTTGGCCAATATCGAATTGTCAATCACGCTTAAAACAAACCATTTTAGCTTGTTGACCTTCAACGCGTTTCTTTAGACTGGGTTTCGTTCTATCTAGACTTGTTGTAAGGGCCCGTCCAAGAAACAAAGTTGCTGGCGTTTCCTTAGTAGTAGCATGTTCAGCATTACGATATTGAATCAGAAACTTTGAAACTTTTGTCTGAATAGTTCCGGAATCATGTTTTGCTGCTTTTAAAGCTTGTTTGAGTGTCTGTACAAACCTTTCCGCCAAACCATGTGTGCGCGGGTGATATGGCGCACTACGAATGTGTTTCACCCCGTTCATGCAGAGAAAGTGTCGAAACTCTTCACTTACAAACTGCGGTCCATTGTCACTAACAATTTCCTCACATACACCGAAATCAGCAAATATCGCTCTTATCACTTCAATTGTGTGCGAAGCTTTGGTCCTTTTCATTACTTTCACAATTGGCAATTGGAGTATGCATCTACTAGAATTAAGTACATGTATCCCATGAATGGGCCAGCAAAGTCTATATGAATTCTACACCATGGTTTGTTTGGAAATTCCCAGGGATGAATTGGCGATTCTGGTGGGCTACGTTTATTTGCCATACATCCAGAGCAGCTTTTGGTCAAACCCTCTAAATCCGAGTCAACGTGTGGCCACCAAACATAACTCCTGGCAAGTGATTTCAGTTTCACTATTCCAACATGACCTTCATGAAGCTCCTCAAGCACATGTTTATGTAAAGACCTTGGAATCATAACTCTTGATCCCCACATTATACATCCTTGATGTAAGGACAATTCCTTCCCAGTTAGCAAAATATATGGGACCCTAATGGGTCCCATATCGATTTCGTTATGGGCCCCAGATGGGTAACCCATGTGGTACCCACATGGAAAGTGCAACCGGTATTGTCATGGGTCCCATACGGGTTAAGATATGGGTCCAACATGGGTCCCACGTGGGTTCAACATGGGACCGTTATGGGCAAACAGATATGGGTCCCATATAGATTTCTTTTTGGGCCCCAGATGGGTAACCCATGTGGTACCCACATGGAAAGTACAACCGGTATTGTCATGGGTCCCATACGGGTTAAGATATGGGTCCAACATGGGACCCACGTGGGCTCAACATGGGACCGTTATGGGCAAACAGATATGGGTCCCATATATATTTCTTTATGGGTCCCAGATGGGTAACCCATGTGGTACCCACATGGAAAGTGCAACCGGTATTGACATGGGTCCCATACGGGTTAAGATATGGGTCCAACATGGGACCCTCGTGGGCTCAATATGGGACCATTATGGGCAAACAGATATCGGACCATTATGGGAAAACAGATATCGGACCATTATGGGGAAACATATATCGGACCATTATGGGCAAACATATATCGGACCATAATGGGCAAACAGATATCGGACCATTATGGGTAAACAGGTATCGAACCATTATTGGCAACCACACCATCGTACCATTAAGGGGCAATGATGGTACCCCTTGGAGCATATTAATATCATGTAGGGAACTACATGCCCTCTACATCTTTATCCTTCAAAATGACCACCACACTACTCTTAATTGTTATTAGTTCTTCACAATGCGCAAAGCCTAAACGTAAAAGTGGGTAAGGTATATTTTGACAAACTACTTGATAACATTTTAAAAATAGACAATTTAATACAATACATATTATTATGCAGAATGACAATTAACTTTCTAAAAATATATGCAGACCATAGACAGCTCGAAAGACTATTGCATCCATAATTATTTAAAATTTGAAATATAAGTAACAATTAAAGTAGTGTTTACATGAAAGCAAACTGCAAAGCATGTTAAAAAACATGTTGGACACAAACAAGGTTTTTGAAAATGAAATAATGATGCACTGACAGTCTGGTATATAACAAAATTGTTCTACTTATAGAAAGAATTTGACTAGAACTAAGCCACTAACCTTGTATCATTCAATATATACTTCTTAACAAGTGAATTCATTTGTGTGAAATAACTTTTAGTTGGTATATAACAAAATGGTTTTACTTATAGGAAGAATTATGACTAGAATTAAGCCACTAACCTTATATTATATAAATATTGCATGGCTTCCAGTGTGACAGTACATATTGTCATCATGAGAAAAATACTGTTACCCGAGGCAAAGCCATGCATTATTTATTTCATTTTACCGAACAAAATTACACGTTTATTCAATTTTTTCAGTACCTTTGTAGGGGAGGTGAATATAGGTAGATCTACTACAATGTAACACACACATATGAATATATCGGTTAACAGTGTACTGTTACATGGCACACGCGTCTAAAAGGTGACGTTATTGTTTGAAATGACTTCATGGACGTGCATAACCAACATTTTAACGCGTGTGCCATGTAACAGTACACTGTATACCGGTCAAAAATGTACTGTTAGCATGAGACAGTAAGAAATTGACCATGATGAGTATATGAGAATTTAACATTACAAAGTCATGCGAGGTATAACAACATTCAATATATACTTCTTAACAAGTGAATTCATAGCTCTGACTAGATTTGTGTGAAATAACTTCTTAATAATGTCTTAATCTCAAAGTGTGACGATAATTTGAAAACAAGATGGTCCCTTAATCGATCACCTGAGTTATAGTATAGAAGCAAATGCTACTGCTTATAATGGAATGGAATCTGACCAATCCATACAGAGGTGAATAATTCGGCACAACACAGGCGATCTAACGACAACAACAAAAACCATCAAACGAAGAGGGCTATGATGGCACTGTAACAATCATCTGGCTAAGCACTGGATTATGAGGCTTGTATCTATACATTTTCAGTTTCCACTTTGTGCCAGATGAGCTTAATACGAATGTAAACTTCTGTGGGATAAAAACACAATTGGCAAACAAATACATTCCTGACTATTGTATGGCATGTTAAACGTGAGATCCATGATAAAAAACACTATTTGGCACGTTAATGTCTAATTATGCACTGTATTCTGCACAGCGTAAGAATTTAATTTTACTGGCCATGCGATATTTTAAATACCGTAATTGTTATTTTAAGACAACTTAAAAAATAAAAATTAAATTTTGAACATTGGTTTTTTGAATCGTAAGAAACACAGACACATCTTAAATCAAAATACAAATTAAAGAAATGAAATTAAATATGTAGTTAATAGTAGCAATGTATAACAGAATCGACAATTATATTTCCCCTATTGCCACAATCGATGTCTACCATGGACGCATCAAGATAAGCCATCACTTGGACAAGGACAAAATTGAAAAAACAATTAAATTTCAATTGGAAAAAAAATATTGTCAATCTATTTAAACGAGTTCATTTTAGAAACTTTTACCAAATCTCAATCGACAGGCTCAATTATGGTTGGGAAAGAGTGAATGGTGTAATAGTTGAAAGAATTATACATATAATTACATCTTGTATAATATGAAATATGTTACAAACTACTTATATGTATATTTATGATCTGCAATAACCAGAACATATTTAACTAGGGATGGCAATGAATACCAAAATTAGTATTCGAATAATCGACCCATTTGTGCATGCAAAAAACTTTGATAACACCTAGGAAAAAGTATAAAACAAAATTTTCTAAATAAAAGAACAATTATTGAATAAAGATGAAAACATTGTGGCAAAAGGAGAAATTGCTAATTATTAGAATTTCTCCTTTTGCCACAATGTTTTCAAAAGTTATCTGCTGCAGACATGTCAAACTTATTTGTACTAACTTTCTACATCCGAACTTTCCATATCACTTTGTGTCGGGGGTAAATGTTCGTTTATCTTTGATGCCCTTTCTTTTCTTCCTCCTTCCCTGTCACGGGCACCGGACAGCCATTACCTTAATTCCAGCTCCATATCGTTCCTTGTGGCATTTTGTTGTTGATGGATTCCTTTGGAGAGATCCTGAAAGAACACATAAATACATGAGTTATTGACTAATTACAGTAGGTATCATAACTAAAACATCATGGCTGTATGACTAACTGAATAGTCATGCATTGTGACGGGCCTGTCTTCCGTGTCATGACTTGGTACATCGTAATATATATACGTCTGCTTTAAATGGGTATTCCTGTAAACCATGCAATGTTGCATGATTCAATAATGAGTTATCATTTATCAGTACACAAAACAATTAGTGAGATTAAGAAGAGTCATTTTTAAGATATTGTATATGATAACAAAATTGTCTAATATCCATGTTATGCTATTGTTGCAAGATTTTGAGGCTCACTTCGGTCATGAATACACATTTGAATAAGGAATACATACTGATTTTAAAATTTGGTAAAAAAATGATGGACTGGATGTGTGTTTAATATCAACCTTTTTCCTAGGTCGCCTTTAATAGCATTAATTAGGTCTATAGATCTGGATATTTACATAATCATTAGTCAATATCTGTACATGCTGATTAATGATTATTTTATTCCTAGATCAAAGTTAAAACTAGTTGTTATCAATAGCTATGCTTCACCATTTACAAACATACCAAGTACATAATCTACAGCAAATAACTTACTATACAGAACGCTGATGATGCGAAGATTGCTTAATTGTAGTTTGCCTTTTTTACCTAAAAAGTTGTATTTGACTGCAAGGTCATTCGCCATTACTTCTTTCAGCAGCCTATTTACCGTTTCCCGAACGTTTGTTCCCCCGAACAATGAGAGATACTTCACCTGCAATAATAATAATATAAAACTATTTATCACAGCAGTAGAAAATGAAGCAGAAATATTGGAAGGGAATCGAAGATTCTGCAAAAATCAGAAAAAGTAACACAGTAAGGTTCCTTAATAGGTAATAATTGCATCAATTAAATGTATTGATGATGGTGGATATAATTTCTAATAAAGGGAATAATTACTGTTATATCTAGTTTTCAATTCAAAACAGGCTTTTTTACCATTCCTCTTGGACAGAAAATAAGTTTGGGCAAAACTAGTAACATAATATTAATTATGCTCACCACACTTGAATAATTGTCAGACTCCTGCAGCAATTCATTAAAGGAGTCCATCTCCTCAACAGTTTTAATGGGGAGAGAGACCCCTTCTGGGAGTGCGGAACTGTTTTCTTCAACTGCTGGTCCCCTTGAAATTAACAGATGTAGGAGTCGTCGCTGCTCCTTTTGCTCCTCAATGATCTTCTCAAGCAGTGTGAGGAATTGGGCATCACGTACTTTATGAAATAAGAAATGATTGATAGTTTACCCTTTCCCACCTGCAGACGCATTTTGAGGCAATAACAGCAGATGAATTTTGAAAAACATTGTCGTCAAAGGTGAAATTGCTCATGATAAGCAATTTCTTCTTTGGCCACAATGTCTTCAACTTTATTTAACAATTAAGCTATATTTTATGGAGATTTTTCAGGTTTTTGTCACCATGTTTTCAAAGTCGTCTGCTATATATTTGTTGTATGTGGGAAAGAGTTAAATGCAAAACTGAGCACAAGTTATTTAGGAAATATATTATACTTTCAAGTGATACATCGGATCATATATATCACAATTTGGAGTTCAGATATGTAGTAATCTTATCTATTATTATCCCATAGGCTTGATTAAATACCGAGCATCTGAACAACAAATTGTGGCATATGATCCGGTATAACACAGCAAAAATATACTGTAAGAGGTATATCACTCAAAACCTTCTTTTTGTATATAAGATTAATTGTCAATAGTGTTATAATTCAGTATTAATACTTATAAATGAAGCTTACTTAATACTAATTAAAGTATGTGTGATAATTTAAAAGCAAAGTTGGAAGCATGAATCATGAAAATATCATATCCTTGTATGCTAAACCAATAATCAGTATCTAAGAGGAGAAAACAATTAAACTATCAAAACGATTATTAATAATTAAGGTTTTAACAGCTGTTACAATATACCTCTTGCTAGCAATGAAGTTCCAGCTGAGGGAGTCGACTGCATAGGGGAGTTTGGCAGTGATCCGGATGGAGTTGAGACAACTGATCGTGTCAGAGTTAGCCTCGGTGGTGGGCTTGGCAACGTTATTGGGTTTGGCATAAGTGGTCGTGGTAACATGTTCATTTTATTTGACACGGGCTCAGGCACATCTGAATCATCTGAATCTGAGGACATGATCCGATTTGGTGCTCTATTAATAGTGAAGTATCAAGCAATGAGTACATTAAATTAGTGAATTTCATTAAATCTCAACCAATAATTTAACAATGCAATATGCTCCATTGAAATTCATACAACTATTTTCAACATGATGCATGGAATTGATAATCCAAATACCCTATGGTTATATGTGTTATATATGAAACAATTAAATGCTAACAAAGGTTGAAATGCTGATGCATGTATTTTAACTTCTAGTTTTTAAAAATGTGTTCCGCCTATGATCTGAGGTGTCTCAGTGCTAAAGTAAGATCCAGGATTCAGTCTCCTAATAAACCAACTATCAGTCAAGACTGGCATATTTGTCATGCAAACAACATTTACCGTCTTTTTCTTTTTTTATCACTGCAATTGTCATCTGTTTGCAAGTCACTGTCTTCTTCAGCCTGTTTTAATTTTGCTCGTGCCTTAACATAGGAATCTGAAACATCATTTGAAAATTAAGTTCACTTTATCTGACAATCTGATGCATGTTGAACACTTAAGGCTAATTACCTATTTTTCCATACCGCTTTGTATATAATGCCCCTGGTTATCTGAATATTTCAAAGTAGCAGTAGTTTATTCTAAATAATCTATGAAAATATTTATATGCAGATTGCACAGTACCAACTTCTGCACTGAAAATGAAATAGAATCAAACTGACAATTGTTACATTAATTTTATTATCTGAAACAATCATGCTGCCGTTGTTGAAAATGTATTTATGGCTTGATGAGAACGAGACAAATACTAAGGAGAATTAAGTCTCCCTTTACAACGAGGATTTCAAGTCGTACAAAAAGCAATTTCATAAAAATGATGGGGTAAAAAATGTTACTTAAATTTAAAAAAAAAAGCAATTGTCCGAAAACAATTGGGTACATACTCAATTTACTGAAAAAGTTATCTGTAGCCCCGAATGTTACATTGAATTTGAAATAAGTAAATTCTTACCATTGCGGTAGAGCACTCGTTCTATTTTTTGGTTTGACCAAGTGTCACTTGGTGGTTCCTCTTTTAACACAGCATTGTTAACTCTTGTTGAAGTTTTGTAGGGAGGCCATTTTACAGACTTTTCATCACAAAGCCAATTAATCGGTACTAATGCAATTTCAGTACTATTTTTGAATTCAACAATTACATATACCATGTCTTCAGTCTGTGAAATACAAGGCAAATTAAACGGCTTTTGTTTCTGTGCATTAATATTTAGATTTTTATGTCAGATTTAATCTTGTCAAAGCTGATTTGCTTTGTAAGCTGCAAGTGAAAAAAAAATGCCATTTCAAAATATCCATCCCAACAAAGAACGGTCAATTTAATGCAAGAGTGTGCATGTATTTTACCCTCAAACTAGTGTTACATAAACTTAACATGATCTGCTTTGTAAAATGAAATATAAAAGCAGTATCAATGTTCACACATGTACCAGTACCGCTATGAACCAGGCTTTGACAATAACAGTGGTCAGTTAAAAATCGGGGGGACCACTGAAAGCTACAGTTAAAATTGTAAAGATGTCATGATTTTGTATGGAAGTTACTTGCAAGCCAGTTAAAGGTTTTTTTACCAAAAGGACAGAGAAAAAACATAACACACCATTAAATCTAGCTAACCGTCCAGGAGTTATTCAATTGTCACCGGGGGATATTTGCGCTAAATCATAATACCGTATTATTTTACTATATTTTGTTTATCATATATTATTTGTATTCATTATTTATCTTGTGTCCATATTGTTCACTTTCTAACTTGTATAACTTCAACATTGAATACACCATAAGCTTTAAGGCATATGTTCTAAAGTCTCAGTTCCAATGATTTGTCTAGATTTCCCAACTTATTGCTTTTACAATTTATTCATAATCTATGCCAGTGGCAGAAACTTAATAAATTCTTACTTTAATTTCCAAAGTTCTAAGTTTGTACACGTCGCCAAGATCCTATACTCAATCTATTTCTAATTCTAAACTAATTTCTTTCTTTCTTTTATGGAGACATGTGACAATTTGGTCCCATGACTCCGCCTTAAAACTCTCTTTCCAATCATTGCATTGTCACATAGCATCAAAGTAAAGTAGCACCTACTTATCAATTGTTACCAGACCTTAAAATCAATCAGAGCATATACTGACAACAGTTCTACTTGATTAATCCACAGATAATCTCATTAACATAAACATGAGCCAGATGCCAGAAACCATATATATTATTAGATAATTCATACCCATATAATTAACCCTTTCCCTCGTACGACAATTCTGCAGCAGACGACTTTGAACATATGGATAACCTATGACTAATAGTGGAAAACATTTCTTCTTTTGTCACTATGTTTCAAAAAGCTGTCTGCTACAGAGGCGTCAGAAAGTGTCTATATGAGAGAAAGGGTTAATTAATCAACTTGTATTACACTAAAATGCCTTGTGTCACAAGCTTTGTTTTGGGAACTATGAAAACCACATACAGTGCATGACAAAAGGTTATACATTGTGAACTAAAGGAATAACAACAAACTGGTCCTTATATGGAAGGAATACACATTTGCATGAAATATCACACAATTTGATTGCAACAACATTTTCTTGCAGCTGGGACACTCTGAAAATTCTCAGGTCTGATGAAAACAATGGTTCTGAGAAAAAACAACCTGGAACACCTCTGAACCATTCCACTACAAATATTCTTTCTAGGGAATCATCAGTTGGCGACAAAATATTTCTTATCAAACCAACCTTTTCGTCAGAAATGATACAGTTATTGCCTCTATTAATAGATAAGAAAATGTGTGGTAAAATAAGTTCCTGAAATTGATGGTAAATGCCATATTCTCTGACTTGGGGGCCATAATTGTGCCTTTTCTTAACAATGCCATATTTAGGGATTTGTGTGGGTCCCAATCCTTTACCAACCATGAACGCTTTCTCAGAAAGTCTTCGAATAACTTGTTCCAAAGGATAATTAGGCTTCCGTACAAGCTTTTTTATTTGACCTAGGTAACTTTCAAATGGGAAACTTGAGTAATTATCTAGCACCCCAAACCTCGAGACATCATCTGCCAAATGAACTAGACCATGTACATTGTAAATATATTGGCCATCCCCATATATCTGACCAAACTGACTTACAAATGCCTTAAGTAAACAATTTGCAAACTCACGGTATTGCGGACAGAAAAATGAACTAGAAAGACAATAAATTGCAATAAAAAGCAACTTGAAATGGTTGTAAATTTCACTGGACAATAGTCCTTTGAGAAGTACGGGACCAGTATAAAGCAAGAACATACGAAATTCAGTAGCTTTCCATCTGTCTAAGTCACTTAAGGATCTACCTTTCCTAAGAAATTCACGTGGCAGATAAGACGTCGTATCAGCAAGGCCTGCAGAAAGAAGTGTTATAAAAGTTCCCCCCTGTCTCTTTGTACCTTTAGTCCACGACCAAAGTAACCTTTTCATTATACCTAAACACACCAAATGCATATAATCAAGTGGAAACTGGCTGACCATGCCTAAAGATAAAGCTGATAAAGGTGACCGGCCAATATGGTGAGATTCATAAGTCATTTCACCAAACTGTACATCAGTACGCAAAGCAGCATTTATTTCTGGAAAGGTAATCTGCTCACGGTAATGGCCTTTTTGGACACATTTGTCACACCCATAATAGCCGGAATGGCCTTTGGTTTGCTTCACAAATGCTCTAGCAGGTGTATCACAGATAACACAAGAAATTTCAATGCGAATAGTATGCTCTGTATCTTGGATTCTAAGCCCAGTGTCAGTAAGTAAAGTCATTTCATTAACAAAAATTTGAAAAAAATCATGAACATTACTTGGTTTTTTATTTCCAAGAAAAAGTCCAATAACAAATGGGTTCGAAATGTAAGGATATATAATCCTTCCCAAGATTGCCCAGAACTGAGTTCCCGAGCTTTTGAACAATGGAAGCCCATCAATGTTTAATTGAATCTGCACAACTTGAATGTTTTCAATATGAACTGGCGAATTTGACTTGATATCAAATAACACAGTTGTTTCTATTCCAAAATGATGATAAGAACCACCCCCAACTTCCACAATTTCATAATTTGTTTTAGTCTTGAGAAGAGTTCTTTGGTCTTTGGGTAACATAGGGTGGTAAATGCGTAAAATGGTCAATAACGATTTGACAGCATTATGCGGGATGTTAAACTGTGAAACCCATAAACAAAGGTCATTGTTCTGGCCAGTTTAGCATTTCACTTTCATATGGTCAAAGGGAAGTAACCCTTGTCTTATTAGTTGTTGGAAATTGAATGGAGTTATCTTGTATACATTATTTGCTTTCGGTTTACTCGGTTTTTATCGTGTTCCGCTTGTATCAGCCTAGAAGATGCCGTGCCGAGAATTTGAGCATCTCAAATCTTAAGTTGTATGGTCCTGCACACTCTGTATGTTAATAGCTTTCAGCTACAAGTTAAAACATGTATTTTTCTTCTTGAATGCCATATCGTATATCTTCTTTGCATAATCTTAGATAGTTGATTTAGCGTGCAAATTCAGCGTAAGCATGGGACTAAAAATGGAATGGCGCGGTGTCTTCTTTCTGACGTCACGCGGCTCTATTTTTAGTAGGTATTCCCTGCACTTTTAGGTTGTCCTCAATGATACGTGTTAAGAGATATATTTTCTTCGTGTGGTTTAATTAATGTGAATGAATATTATTATTTAGATGAGATCAGCTTATTGTGATTTATCAGTTTGTGCACCGTTTGCATAGGTTGTATTGTGCAGTTAGTGTTGTCCCTGATCATGCACCATGATGGGGCTTCACTGTTTGTCACATATTTTGTACACCTTAATTTTGTAGGTGTTTTTTGTCTTTGATCATGTAGGTCCACATTAGTTAGTCAATATTATACATGTATGTAGACTTAGTCAATCTTATACATGTATGTGGACTTGTTTTCTTGGTAAGCGGTGCAGAACCTGATGGATTGCAATGTAATTTTTTTGACAGTGAATATAATAGTTGTTTGTTTGCTTTTAGGATTTTACCGTCAATAAAGAACTATGGTAAACTATCTGCGGACTTCTGTTTATGGTCTATATTGCAGAATAGTAAAATCAGAGTAATCTATGGACAGTTTGGACAGCTGAACCAGCACCTACGTCTTATAAAAGCCAAATCGCGTTAGCATGGCCGAGGAGGAACCACGAATACGGACCTTGACCGAAAAGGGTTTAGATCATTATGAAGAAACGCGGTTGAAAATATACCAGAAAGTGCAAACGTCCTATGATCTACTTAGTGGTTTATTGGAAGAGACAAATGTAGACCTGGAGAACCTGGAGGTCACAAAAGTATTCTCGGACAGACTCCGTAGTGCACACGCCACATATTCAACGGTTTCAACAGAATTTGCAGACTTTTTGTCAAGAAGTAAAACTGAAAGTAGTTTATCAGAGCTCGATGAGTTGGACAGAGAGGCGAAGTTAATGGGAGATCGCGTATGCATAGCTATGCAAAGGATAAGTGACATTATTGGGACTTCAGAGGCTGCCGCTTCTGTAAGATCAAAGTTATCTCGCGCTTCTAAGAAGTCAAATTCTCACGCGTCATTTTCTTCAAGTTCTCGCGCTCGCGCGGAAGCAGCACGCATTCGGTTAGAGTATGCCAAGAAAGAAGCAGAGCTGTTGAAGAAAATAGCACTCATTGAGGAAGAACGTCAATTTGCAGTGGCAAGAGCGTCAAGGGTTAAACAGGAAGTTAGTGCGGACATAACTGTTTTGAAGGAAGAGAGTGACTTCGCTGCCGCAGAAATGGAAGCATCTTATGTAGATGAAGCTGATGGTGTGTCGGTCACTCAACGTGCGAGAAATATCTACTTTAACTTACCTTATCAAGCTGCCAGTGAAAGATCGCAAGATTATATAGATAATTTACCTGCAGTGCCTAATGTTGAGACAGCCGGGACGCAAACTAGACTTCCAGAATATGCTTTTACCAATCCAAATAGACAATTAGAGTGTGATGATATTAGTGTTGAAAGTTCAGACTCTGAGACTTACCTCAAACAGTGTCCTAGTGAAGCGAAGCAGGCAAGCGTTTGTGAACGTCAAGATACACGTCAAGATTCACGTCTGGCAAGTATTTGTGAACGTCAAGATACACGTCAAGATTTACGTCTTAGAAATTCAGACACTGATGTTTTGACTAGTTTCCTGTTGCGGAAAGATATTATGCCACAAAGATTGAAGAAGTTTAACGAGAAACCGCAATCCTTCGGCGTATGGAAAGCAACCTTCAAAAGTGTGATGAAGGAACTAAAAGTAACACCCGTAGAAGAGATTGATTTGTTAGTTAACAATTTGGGACAAGAATCACAAATTTGGGCTGAAAGCCTACATGCATCGAACGCTTCGAATCCGGAACGAGGCTTAGAGCTCATCTGGGAGAGATTAGAGAACTGTTATGGATCGCCGGAGATAGTTGAAGCTTCGCTGAAATCGAGACTTGAAAAGTTCCCCCAGTTGTCTAATAAAGACAATACACGTCTATATGAACTCAGTGACCTTTTGCTCGAAGTGTGTTCAGTTAAAGCGGATCCTAAATTTGCCACTCAGTTCGCTGCCTACGACTCTTCATCTGGTGTCAATGCAATTGTGTGTAAGCTGCCATATAATCTTCAGCAAAAGTGGATTTCGCAGGCTGCGAAGTACAAGAAGGAACATAAAGTGACATTTCCACCCTTTTCAGTATTTGTAGAGTTTGTGCGAGACGCAAGTAAAATTCGTAATGACCCAGCATTTCAGTGGGATAATCAAGTGGCAGAAGTGTACCCAAAAACGGAACAGAGACAGAACTCTTCGGTAAACGCTCGTGTAGTAAATCGTAAAACTGACATCCAGGTTAACAGTGAAAACAGTGACGACAAGTTGGAAAGTAGTCAGCTCACACGATGTCCCATACACAGATCTGGACACAGTTTAAAAGAGTGTTACATTTTCGCGAACAAGACATGGGAAGATCGGCGAAAGCTGCTGAAAGAAAAGGGTATATGCTACAAATGCATTTCTTCCAGTAATCACGTGTCCACTAACTGTCCAGTGACGGTCACCTGTGAAATATGTATGAAGAAAAATCATCTTACGGTCATGCATCGAGATGGAACTGAGCATAATATGCGTAATTCAGCTGTGCCTGCATCTGAGCGAAATAAAGTGACAGTATCTTCAAAATGTACTTCTCTCTGTGGCCAAGGCTTTAGGGGCAGATCCTGCGGGAAAATTGTCTTGGTTGACGTACATTACAATGGTCAAGAAAGTACAGAACGTGTGTACGCTATTTTAGACGATCAAAGTAATCGCTCATTAATAAGCACTGAACTCTGTGACAAAATGAACGTCTCCGGTGAATCAGCAGAGTACACACTGTCCTCATGTTCGGGTAGTAGCGTCATGGCGGGGAGACGCGTTGCTGGCCTGACTGTGTTGTCTACAGATGCTTCAGTGCCTGCTAGCTTTGAATTACCCATATTGATTGAATGTCAGGCCATTCCGCAAGATATCTCAGAGATACCGACACCAGAAGTCGCACATAACTTTCCTCACCTAAATAAGATTGCTTCCTCGATTTCTCCATTAGAACAGGGTGTTGGCATACATCTGCTGATTGGCAGAGACTTACCTGCAGCCCACCATGTGCTGGATCAAATAACAGGGCCCAGAAACTTACCCTTCGCCTTACGACTTCCTTTAGGCTGGGTTATCATTGGTGAAGTGTATCTTGGGAAGGTTCATCGGCCAGATTCCGTGCATACTTACTTGACCAACATAGGCAAGGACTGTCGAGCTACAATCTTTCAACCATGCATGTCTTACCTGACAGTGAAGGAACAAGACTTCATTGGTAGGAACGTTTTCCAAAGATCTCCTGACGATAACAAAGTTGGCCTGTCAGCTGAGGATAGAGACTTTATCAAGATTATGGATCAGAGTTTTGTGAAAGACGCTTCCGGACTGTGGACAGCACCTTTGCCTTTCAAGACATCAAGGCATGCACTGCCAGATAACAAATCTCAGGCATTTAAACGTGCAATCCTGTTGAAGAAAAGCTTGGAAAGGAATCCAAAGAAGTGTGAGCATCTGGTCCAGTTCATGGAGAAGATTGTCCGTAGTGGCGCAGCAGAGAGGGCTCCAGTCTCAACTGAAAATGGCAAAGAGAAATGGTATCTGTCACTATTTGGGGTGTACCATCCCAATAAACCAAACCAAATACGAGGAGTGTTTGACTCGTCAGCTACCTTTAAAGGCCAGTCTCTAAATGACCTGCTGCTCTCAGGACCAAACCTGACCAACAGTCTGCTTGGTGTGTTGCTTCGTTTCCGCAGAGACAAGTATGCCATATCTGCAGATATAGAGCAGATGTTCTACAGATTCCTTGTGAATACTGAAGATAGAAACTTCCTACGCTTCTTCTGGTTTGAAAACAACAACCCAGAGCAGCCACTGACTGTTTTCCGCATGCGTGTCCATGTCTTTGGAAACAAGCCTTCCCCGGCCGTGGCTACATATGGCCTTTATAAGACAGTAGAGAAAGCTGACACAGATGTGGAGAAGTTTGTCGCAAGGGACTTTTATGTTGATGACGCTTTGGCATCCGGACCGTCACGTGAAAGCGCAATTAGCCCGTTGGAACGCACAAAGAAAGCCCTGCAAGATAATGGTCAAATTCATTTGCACAAGATTGCCTCGAGTGACACTGAGATTATGAACCACTTTCCAAGGGAGGACCGAATGGTAACCTATACCTGTCCTATTTGCGAGATGGTGCTACTATTGTGCGACGAAGGTCAGGACTGTGCAAACTAACTGTAAACTAGAGTTACATCAATATAAGTGCGTTAAGGACACTTTAACATGACATTTAAGTGCGTTAAGGACACTTTATCGTGAATTTCTATGCATACATAGGACACATTAGATTGATATCTTTGTGCGATTAGGACACGTATCTCTAGTGGTTGAATCATCAATCAATATTAGTGGAACAGGACACTAAACTTCGTTATGAAGTTCTATGGTTCGATATTAGGACTGATATTATCATTTGGTAGAACTTTATGTCTTACAGACGTGCAAGACTACATAACTATAGGTCACATCTTGTTTCGTTAGATATGACTTCTTAAATTAAGGTGTTATATCTTTCGATATAAGACGGGGAGTGTTCTGGCCAGTTTAGCATTTCACTTTCATATGGTCAAAGGGAAGTAACCCTTGTCTTATTAGTTGTTGGAAATTGAATGGAGTTATCTTGTATACATTATTTGCTTTCGGTTTACTCGGTTTTTATCGTGTTCCGCTTGTATCAGCCTAGAAGATGCCGTGCCGAGATTTTGAGCATCTCAAATCTTAAGTTGTATGGTCCTGCACACTCTGTAAGTTAATAGCTTTCAGCTACAAGTTAAAACATGTATTTTTCTTCTTGAATGCCATATCGTATATCTTCTTTGCATAATCTTAGATAGTTGATTTAGCGTGCAAATTCAGCGTAAGCATGGGACTAAAAATGGAATGGCGCGGTGTCTTCTTTCTGACGTCACGCGGCTCTATTTTTAGTAGGTATTCCCTGCACTTTTAGGTTGTCCTCAATGATACGTGTTAAGAGATATATTTTCTTCGTGTGGTTTAATTAATGTGAATGAATATTATTATTTCTTATTTGCGTATGGTTTGAAGAGTTTTAATAGATGAGATCAGCTTATTGTGATTTATCAGTTTGTGCACCGTTTGCATAGGTTGTATTGTGCAGTTAGTGTTGTCCCTGATCATGCACCATGATGGGGCTTCACTGTTTGTCACATATTTTGTACACCTTAATTTTGTAGGTGTTTTTTGTCTTTGATCATGTAGGTCCACATTAGTTAGTCAATATTATACATGTATGTAGACTTAGTCAATCTTATACATGTATGTGGACTTGTTTTCTTGGTAAGCGGTGCAGAACCTGATGGATTGCAATGTAATGTTTTGACAGTGAATATAATAGTTGTTTGTTTGCTTTTAGGATTTTACCGTCAATAAAGAACTATGGTAAACTATCTGCGGACTTCTGTTTATGGTCTATATGGCAGAATAGTCATCTTCCTCCCCTAAATCACCAGAACTATCTGACGATATAGAATAATGATTATCCAATTCATCTTCATTTGAAAAAAAGCCATCAAAAAGACTTTCATCATCTGAATTGTTTTCATTTTCGGAAGTAATGGTTCGCAAATCAGATTCATCTTCATCTTCCCGAATAATATTCATTATATTGGTATGTACAGTGTGGGAGTCGGAAGGTGCTTCAATGTCGTGTGTACAATTTACATTTTCATTTAAAGGATTCACAGACTGCAGACTATGTCTTAAAATGTCTGATTCAGGGAACCCCGATTCAGGTTCTGCATGAAAATAAATATTTGACAAATGATCATTCACACTAGACCTTACTCTCCTGTAATTATGCCAGTATTGAGATTTTCTACTCATTTATAATTGTTTGCAAATGTGTTTATCAAAACAACTAATTAAATAACTTATAGACAAAGGAACTTGGAACACAAATAATTTATTTTTATGTTATATATATACTTAAATTTAATTACATCATATCTATTTAATGAGTTTCATATTAAATCGGTTTTAAATGTCATTCAAAGCTATGTACGAATTGAACGATATGCATGTATGGACCAAACCAGAGGTTATTTCTTTCCCGACACTCAATTGTCAAAATATGTTACAACACATACACAGTAGAGCTCTATTTCACGTAACAAAAGCAAAAATACAATTTTACTCGCGAAATTACATGACAAACAGATAAATGCAAATCAATTTCACAGTTAACAAAAGCTTTACATACGCATGAAAAGACCAAAGAAATTGACAAAGCGATCATCTATTGCAAAAGACGGCTTTGTATTATTTTACCGTGTATATTCCTATAATCAAAACCAGTTTCCCGTTTAATTTACCTTTATATTTCGTCCCTTCAAAAATCGCGCATAATTGTTGTTGTTGTTCCATTTCAGAAATCAAAGTACTGCTGGTAGGATTAACATAATATTTTGGCTATTTCAATTAGCAGATTTACATTAATTGAACAAATAACAAATTTCTCTTGATTTTAGTTTTGCTTTTGACTGTCTCACTGTTGATGGTGCTAATTATTATATTTTTAAAAAGGTTTCCCTAATTGGTCCCATGTGGGTACTATCAGGGCAAATCCATGGGGATATACAGGACTTTTAAAGTACACACTGAATTTATTCATAAAAAAATCATAAAAAAACCCAGACTTTACCACATTTCATCGAGTGTCGCATCTTATTTAGTTTAATACACACAAAGTGTCCATGCTGGTCCTAGAAAGGCACACCCTATGTGGGTCCCACATGGGTATCAACACTTTCAATGTGCAAACTTCGTTTTTATAAAACAAGATCAGCTTCTATCACCTTTCAATATTTTTTGTATTTAATAATGTAGGAGCATGACTATTTCTTAATAAAGGTCCATTGTGGGTCCTATACTATAAGGGCAAACCCTTCTAATACGGGTCCAACATGGGTCCCACATGGGTAACCAATGCATGTATATATACAAACTAAATATCTAAATTTATATGAAAAACATAAATATCCCATACGGGTCCTACACGAGTCCCACAAGTGTAATCAATACAGGACTTTCAGTTTGAAGGCTTCGCAGTTATGAAAGAACATTCCTGAAATGACTAAGCTTTTAAAATCTTTCAATGTTTTACCGTATTTTATATAGTTTAAGAAGGAAGCATTTCATCATATAGACCCCACGTGGGTCATATTAATTATGGCAACACCTTCTAATATGGGTCCCACATGGGTCCCACATAAGTAATCCACACATAGGCATCAATAAAAGAACATTCATACAATTACAGAAACAATTAAAGATCAGCTTTTATGTTTTCAACGTATATTTATTTCTTATACATTTAACTTATAAATTTCTGAACAGTAACTGTGTCATGGGTCCCATGAGGGTCCAGTAAGGGTAGAACTTTCTAATATGGGTCCCAGATGGTTCCCACATTGGTCAGCAATACAGGGCTTACCCATGTACAGCCCATATGCGCCCCAGTAGGACAACACCTTCTAATATGGGTCCTACATGGGTCCCTCATAAGTTATCCACACACAGGTGTCAATAAAAGAACATTCATAAAATTAAAGAAAAAAAGACCAGCTTTTATGTTTTCAACGTATATTTATTTCTTATACATTTAAGTTATATATTTCTAAAAAGTAACTGTGTCATGGGTCCCATGTGGGTCCATTTAGGGCAGACCTTTCTAATATGGGTCCCAGATGGGTCCCACATCGGTCACCAATATAGGGCTTGCCCAGGTACAGCCCATATTGCCCCAGTAGGACAACACCTTCTAATATGGGTCCCACATGGGTCCCTCATAAGTTATCCACACACAGGTATCAATAAATGAACATTCATAAAATTTCAGAAAAAAATACCAGCTTTTTGGTTTTTTGACGTATATTTATTTCTTATACATTTAACTTATATATTTCTGAAAAGTAACTGTGTCATGGGTCCCATGTGGGTCCAGTAAGGGCAGAACTTTCTAATATGGGTCCCAGATGGGTCCCACATCGGTCGACAATACAGGGCTTACACATGTATAGCCGTTATGGGCCCCAGTAGGGCAACACCTTCTAATATGGGTCCCACATGGGTCCCTCATAAGATATCCACACACAGCCAAACGGGTATCAATGAAAGAACATTCATAAAATTACAGAAAAAAGGACCAGCTTTTATCTTTTCAACGTTTATTTATTTCTTATACATTTAACTTATATATTTCTAAAAAGTTACTTTGTCATGGGTCCAATGTGGGTCCATTAAGGGCAGACCTTTCTAATATGGGTCCCAGATGGGTCCCACATCGGTCACCAATATAGGGCTTGCCCAGGTACAGCCCATATGGGCCCAAGTTGTGCTTGCTTGCTGGGTTGTGTCTATGTAAATATGGTTTAAGTTCAATACATGAAGTGTCCATTCCAATCCACCCTTTGGATACAATTTCGTACACCTGTGATAACACTGAGTCACTTCTTGTAGCATTTGCTATCTGTATACAAGTTACAGGCAGATTGTCAATTAGAGAATTCAGGAATTCTTCAGTTGCATCTAGGTTATTTTTTTCAGTTTCTTCCAATGGTAACCTAGAAAGGCTGTCACAGTTTCCATGAGCTTTCGTGTTCCTAAACTGTATATTATACATATATCCTGACAGAAACAAAGCGTATCTTTGTAATCTAGCACCTGTTGTTGAATTTAGTCCTTTCTTGGGATTACGTATGGATATAAGTGGTTTATGGTCGGTAATTAGAGTAAATGTATTCCCATACAAGTATGTATTGAACTTAGTCACACCCCACACAAGCGCTGTCGCCTCCTTATCAATTTGGCTGTAGTTTTTTCTCAGCAGGGAAACTTCGTAAAGCAAACACCATGATTTCCTCCGTAACTACACTGTAATTTGTGTATCGCATGAGGTTTGTTTCATGCGGCCAATCAAGCGGCTACATTTCACCTCATAAATTATTCATGAGTACGAGATTTTTACAACCACTTTGCCAAGGGTATCATATACTTTATGAATAGCCTGGGTAACGAGGATGAGAAAACGAAACGTGTTAAAAACTCCGAGCATCATATTTAGTACATGAGAATGAATCTTTGATACTAAGATGTACAAGTCCGTGAAGTTTGGCAAAGAGAACAAACCAATTTGAACAAATATACATCTCAACTTGTTACCAATACATTTAGTACGTAAGAATGAATCTTTGATACCAAGACGTACAAGACCGTGAAGTTTGGCAAAGAGAACAACTCCATTTGAACAAATATACATCTCAACGTGTTACCAATACATTTAGTTCGTGGGAATGAATCTTTGACACCACGATGTACAAGACCGTGAAGTTTGGCAAAGAGAACAACTCCATTTGAACAAATATACATCTCAACTTGTTACCAATACATTTAGTACGTGAGAATGAATCTTTGATACCAAGATGTACAGACCGTGAAGTTTGGCAAAGAGAACAACTCCATTTGAACAAATATACATCTCAACTTGTTACCAATATTTTAGAGTAAATTTGGCTGCAATACAATCATCAAGTAAAGTAACAGAGGGAGGGTGTGGCAAGGATTAAGCTCGCTGAGTTATATAGCTCTTCTGATAACTGGTGTTATTTATATTGTACTAACAATATAGATAACGGAGCCTTCCAAAATATAATAAGCAAGAGATTGCTTCTCCAGTTTCTACTAGATTATTGATCACAGGAGTACGTTTTAATCATAGAACATTATGTTATTTCCTGCATATAAAAAGAGCTGAGCTATTGAGCTGCTAGGACAATTGAATTGTATTCTATAGTAAATTAAGATATATAATAAGTCAATGAAAATGGAAAGTGGTGATGTACAGGCGTATTTAAAAATGGTGTTATGTATCCCTAGGGAGTGCTCCTACTGAGAAAGGAGGAATATACCGACAAAAACTACAAGATACAAGACACAAGCTGACCATGATATTTGAATTCAGGCCTAATTTTCATTCAATGCGTCAAAAGACAGTATCTAAAAGACAGAAATAAAGTTTTAGAAAAATATTTTTTAGTCAATTCAACACAATTGACGAGTTGACGAATTGACGAACTTGAGGAAGCTCTTCTCAAGGACTGATGGCCCTGGAATTTGAAATAGGGTCTATTATACATTCAATACATCCAGATACAAGATTTTAGAAAAATAGTTTTCGTCAACTCGTCAACAAAATTGACGAGTTGACGAATTAACGAACTTGACAAAGCTCTTCTTAAACGACTGATGGCACGAAATTTAAAATAGAGCCTAATTTGCATACAATACGTCCAGATACATTATATAAAAGACATATTTTTTTTTTTAGAGAAATATTTTTTTCGTCAATTCGTCAACAAAATTGACGAGTTCATGAAATTTGAAATAGGTTCTATTATGCATTCAATACGTCCCAGATACATTATCTAAAAGACAGAAATAAAGTTTTTAGAAAAATATTTTTTTCCCCGCCAATTCGTCAACAAAATTGACGTCTTCTTGAATGACTGATGATCACAAAAAATGAAATAGGGCCTGATTTGCATTTAATACGTGCAGATACATTATCTAAACGAAAGAAATATAAGAACAATATTTGAAAGACAAATAAAGTTTTTATGAAAAATATTTTCGTCAATTAAATTTAAGAGTTGACGAATTGACGAACTTGAGGAAGCTCTTCAAGTTTAGTTGGGTCGTATTAAATTCTCTTGCTTTTTACATAGAAGCTAACTTCACAAATAATTTGAAGTTCGTCACTCGTCCATTCGTCACTCAACAACCTAATTTCACGGACCTAAACAAAAAATTCACAGTTCGTCATTCGTCAATTCTTCACTCGTCAACTCAACTTCACGGACCTAAAGAAATGTCACAGTTCGTCACTCGTCAATTCGTCACCCTGACCTGACGGACCTTCGAATAACAGCTTATTTTTTCTACTAACCAGGATTTAAAAATCTCAACGAGCTTGACTTCTTTTGTACTTGTATGAAAGTAACCTTGAAGCAAAGTACCCTTATTTCTTCTGTTATTTTTGCAGGTACGGGTAACCTGATTGTATTTATATAATCTGATGTTCAGGCATTAACTGACATATATACGACTTATTACCTAAGACAGTATGTAATCTGCAACAGAAGAGATCTTGGTGATGGTTGTTATTTATACAAAATAATACTAAGTATGTGACTATATCATTTATAATTATATGGCATTTGGGGCATGAAGTCAAATAGTTCCGAGAAAATAATTGTCCAATAAGTAAAATTAATATTTTACACAGTACGGTAGATAATCTGGATATAACAGTGCAAATCGCCATGCATTACTATAGGCATGTACTCGCTGTTGAATAAATCTGTTCCTATATTCTTCATTTATGAATTTCTTCCAGAATGACAGTTTAGAAAATGTCGCGCTTTCCGCAAAATCTAACAGATATTTAGGAAGTTCGTATTTCCCAAATATACGAGATATGTCTGTCATAAAACCGAGTGCGTTTCGAGGTGAGTTAAAGAATTTAACAAACCTTTGAATGAACATTATTTTCAACATTTTAATTCCTGGAACATAGCAAAGCTGGCAAAAGAACAAATATTCCCTTTTGTCAAGTTTGTATCCTATTGGCTTATTGCAATGGTACAAAGAGCGACAATTGTTCTAGTTGAATACGGGAGTGATTGCATATGTTTGATGCACTGACTATAAACTTTTTCGGGTAAATGAAGGTGTAGTTTTGTCATGTCATTCCATAATTCACAGCCATATATTGCCGTAGGTAGAAATATCGAATCATATATAAACGTTTACAGGTTAAAGGTTGTAGTCGTTAGATATAAACATGAATATCTGCAAGACTAAAGTAGGTTTTCCTAATCTTTGGACTCAGAGATTAATTACATTCTATACCTAGATGCGTTTATTTATCAGTTTCTGCAACTTTATTAGAGCCTAAGTACCAAGTTTGATTACGAGTTTAGAATTAATTTTACGATTCGTCGAAAACTAGAACATTACCTTTATTTACGTTATACAAATAGTGGTCCAAAATAGAATTTTGGTAACACTTATCCATGAGTCGCTCAAGTCCATTTTTAACCAATGATACTAATACCATATCATCTGCTGTCGTAGGAAAGCCGAAACTGTAGTCGATTATTTTGTATACAATACTTAGAATTGGACAATTCCTCCATTAAATCATTAATGAATACAAGATACAACCGAGGACTGACGACTTGGTCCTGCCTGGTTCACTGTAGTATTGGGAATTAAAGGCGTATCGTCGGTATGTTACTGCGCATCTTTTTTGCGCATGTCCTTTCCAATTCATTTTAGTGCTTTGCTCTTTTATGCTCATTGCGCTCAATTAAATTGTGAAACTGTCAATATCCCGAACACGATATCAACAAGGTGTAAATTCGGTGTAAAATCATTATGTCCGCACAAGCTAGGCTAAAGAGTGGCAGATTTTTATCTTTCATACGTGCAGAAAGCGAAAGCAATCGCAATCTTTTCAAAAGATTGACGGAAACTTGCATCGATACTGGATAATCGGTATGGGATTCGCCGCAAACTAAGCGGAAAATATGCCGGGAAGGAGAATTGTATACTAGAACTCGTTTACTTGGAAGATCAGCCTGTTTGTGAAGTGTGAAATAACACTATCATAAGTAATATTTCTCCTGAAACCAGACATGGCTACGGCTCGTTATATTATGTGGAACTGTGAATACTGTCGAAACAACCAAACGACACCAGCCGAGCAAAAGGGGCAACACAAAGGGGGTGTTCGTCTGACAGTCATTTAGCTGATTTTTATCTTGATATATTATCAAATTGAACACATTCAGTTAAATTTCAAGGAATTTTACCAAGGATTCATGAATAAGTAAACTGTCGCTGTGATATAACTGAAATAATGTTGAAAACGGCATAATACCCCAATAAAACAAAGCCAACTTATTGTCAATGTAGCCTGTAGAAATCAGTATGTTTTTTTATTCTGTTTTGTGACCAGGCCCCTTTCAATTACGAAAATAGTGACATGTAAAATGTGATGAAAGTCAGCTTTTATGAAATTTAGGCCTACTTTTGTGAAAAAAAATAGGTGTCTTTTGATTGTGAATGGGGCCCCAATTTGGGTTATGAAATAACACTCTAGAAATAAAAAATACACACAAAATATTCTATCATAGTCATAAATTATTACACATGTGTTTATATGTCTTAAGTAGATTGCAATATGATTTAGTTAACATTATATCAAAGCCAGGTATTTATCAACATCTTTGTTCTATTTTTCAGAACTGTAGACAAGACTCCATATATTCAATTCAAATATGACATGGGTTCACAGAAGGGTGGATCGGATGGAGCTATATAGAGTGGCTGCCACTCTAGTAGGGAGCAAGTCAGGAAAATGTGTTGCATTTTGACTTATATCTCAAGACTGTAGACAATGTAGGTTTCATGAAAGTAAATGTGAATCAATGCCCATCCATCAGTGTTGAAGAAACTGGCATGATAGTTCTAAATCTTTTGAACCAGATGTGGCGCGCTGTCTTGTGCTGAAGAAAGATAATAGGAATGTGAATGTCTATGTTGTAATTATGGATGACGATGCATCAACCATGGTGAAAAAACAGTTTCCCATTTTGTACAAAGATGGTCAGACATAAACCACAAGACAAGAAAAACATGAAGGAAACCGGTTGTACAATTTACTGAAAAAACTCTTAACTACTCAAGTCAAGAAATATTTTCAAAAGTGATTTAGTAAGGCTGTAATGCAGAATAAGTGTGATCCATATGCGCTTGCTAGATCTTTAAATAATACACACATGCTTGCAATGCTCTACATATAAACATTGTGAGTAACTTTGCAGAAGAAATGTTCATTTTGAATAACATAAAACTGTAATTTGTTCCTATGTTGTGAACCTTCATGTTTCAGTAATCTGAGTCTTCATTTGTTGCCAGTGGATATGTGTACAGACACTGTTTGCTGTATTTCTATATGCACAAAATGAAACAGTTTCAATAGCATATTTGAGTGTCATTCTATGAGAACCAGACTGAAGGTCTTTGTGACTAGCATAGATTCAGACCAACGTACACCTCTATGCAACTTGATCTGATTGATCAGATCATATGCATGCTTAGACTGCTGTTTATTGTAGAGAGTTATTGATGTTTTCAAGTGGTCACTGGATATATGATACAATCATTCATGCATTGACAGGTCTGTAATTCATTTCTCTGATGTGTTTATTATGAAAAGTTAACAAATGAAAATACCGCATCAAGGAAACAGCCCTGCAGCAGTTCTGATTGCTCGCATGAGCAAATCACTAGAACTGCTGCTATGCTGTTTTAAAAAAGCAGTTTTGATTCTTGCCAACAGCAGGTCGTGGTAGATTGCCTGTAGGCAAGGCACGTTCTCATAGCCTAACTAATGAAATTGTATTATGTACAAGCAAACTGTTGATGGGATATAACTGAAATACTGTTGAAATGGCATGAAACCCCAATCATAAACAGAAACCATACAGAGGTACTTTTTATTTTTGTTATTTTACCAATGTGAAATACATCAGTAAAAATTATCCTGGTAATATGTACAGCAACTAGTGGTTTATTTGCTTAACCTTTTCCCACATACAATGATTGAATGCTATAATTTCTCCTTTTGTCACAATGTTGTCAAAGGCTGTCTGCTGCAGAGGCGTCAAAGTAAGTTGGAATGAATGTGTGTATTTCAACATAATTCATGTGAGACAGTGAGAGTTATTGAAGATATGTATCCTATATACTAGAAGATTTTCAAATTTGTAATTTTTCCTAAAAACATTTCTTAAAGGGAGATAATTCAATGTGAAATTTAGCGAAAGAACAAAGCCAACAGTGTTTTGTTTTGTTTAATTCAACAACCCTTTTAACAAGTTATTGATATGAGAAATATTGAAAAAATATCTCCACTAAAAAGCTTTTAATTTTTAATGGATTTCAACAACCCTTATAATAAGGTGTTCATATGAAAAGTATTAAAAAATCTGTCCACTATCATTTTTTAAATTCCAACATTTGTATTGTACCCGTGTTCAATTTTATACAAATTTGATCATGGCGGCCATCTTGAATTATTGTATATAAAGTGTTAAAATAGAAATATTTTAAAAATTGGTCAATATTAATTAAGTTGATACATGATTGATTCCTGTAATATGAAATAAAAACATGTTGATTCACTGTTATGAAATAGTGTTGTTTCTCTTCATTCCGTTATATTTCCTTAAACTGAGCAAATATATGGGTTTTAAAAGAGTGCATAGCAAACAAAGTAGATCCGCGACCCATTGTTTTGAATGTTGTTTTGAGTTAGTCTTTGAGT
This sequence comes from Serripes groenlandicus, assembly GCA_031761405.1. Taxonomy (NCBI): domain Eukaryota; kingdom Metazoa; phylum Mollusca; class Bivalvia; order Cardiida; family Cardiidae; genus Serripes; species Serripes groenlandicus. The sequence continues at coordinate 33,683,658 of JASEVX010000002.1, forward strand.
AAGGAAGCTCTGGACAAAATTTAAGAAAATTCTGTCCATTTGAACAATTCAGAGGATACGCCTTTAATAGGAGGTATACCCTTTGTTTTTAGACAGCTGTAAGCGTCTTGAAAGAGACTGTAGACTAATTTAAATAAACTTTTGTTTGTGCCTGTTTTATATAATTTTGTCAATAAGATATGGCGAGAAACTCTGTCGAAAGCTTGTCTGACATCAACAAAACATGAGTAAACTTTAGAATTATTTTCCTTAGCAAAGCTCCCACGGAATAAAAATGACGTCATCAAAAAGCTCCTCATTGTAGGCGATGTATCGAAACTTTATGGTCTTTTTCTATGAAGTCTCGTACATTTCTTTGATATAATTTTAGCATAGTCGAACATAAAGATATTGCTCTATAGCTAGTTGATTTTGATTTGTTTTTATTACCACCTCCCTTATATAACACTGTAATCATACCTTGTTTCATTTTGTGTGGTGTATACGCAAATGGTGTCATTTTCTGATACAGTAATGTAAGTGCCTTTAGAATGACGGACCCACCGTGCAATAGCTGTTCATAGTATACATTATAAGGACCACATGCTTTAATTTTTCCACACGATCTTAATAAATTTGTTTCGACTTTCTTTTCGCCGATATTGATATCGTCGATGATATGACCATATAGATAATTACTGAAGGAAAAAAGCTCCATTTCTGCGCGAGTATTATTTCAGTTATACAACTTTCTTGTTGAGAGGGGATATACAGGTCAGAAAAGTAATTTTTCTAACTTACATGTATCTCTTCAGGATCTCAGTATATACGGCCATTGAAATTCATCTTTGATGTTAATGTACATCTTTTCTTTTTTAGTCCGTTTATAAATAATCTTCCAAAAGTGATTATTATCAACTTCTGCTGCTGTAAAATGGTATAAAGGCATTTTTACTAGCTTTGTAATTATTGCACGAAAGAGAGTCGCGATCTCGTGGCCTATTTTCACTTAACCACCTTTTACGTTTCATATTCATATCTTTGTGTAATTTTGTTAAGGTGGAGTTCTAATATGGTTTAATAAAAGGTTTATATTTTGGTTTTGGGATGTGTTTCTCTGTTGCCCTATGTATAGATTGTATGATATTGTGATACAGGTCATCAATTTCGGAGTGGAATGAAATAGCTTCCCCTGTTAGTATTGATTTTAATAAATCATCATCATTTTCTAAAGATTGCTTATAATTCAAAATGGAACGTTGTTTCAAAGTACTCCAGTTGATTGCGTACAAATTAGAAACTTGTATTGGTTACTTGTATTGGTTGGTTATGACTAGTGTTTGTCTGACTAATTATTTCACACTAAAGGGCAGTGCGTAGAGAAGTCAATAGCATTGTCCTCCACAAGACTACATTGCCATACTGAGAGAGACTTAATGTATAGCACTCTGGCCAGCTACATCAAATTGTCCACGAGGAAAACACAGGTAAATAAACGAGATCGTATAGTGATACATTTATTTATTTAAATAGGTAAACTAGAGTCTCACGACTCTCTCTCTCTCTCTCTCTCTCTCTCTCTCTCTCTCTCTCTCTCTCTCAGGCCTGTCCATCCTCTCTGACTCTCCCCAGAGAGCATATACCTCTCCTCACTATCTCTGCATGTCTCTCTATCTATGCAGATCTCTCTCCCTCACTTCCACAAAAACATACATTTATATACTACTGGGCTGGCGCCGTATACACGTGATATCCCGTATATAGTTATACCCTCATGGATCTAATATCTCACATGTATACCTCTATACCTCTACCCTCATTGTGTTACATTCGTCCCCCTCTTAATAAATTTTCACCAAGAAAATTGTACAAATATATAAGTAACACAATGGGTTGACGCAGCCCTACACATTTGAAAATAACTACAATAAACAGTGCATGCATAAACTAAACACTACATATTATATGCACACTTACAAATATCAAAACAAAATCTTAAAAACTAAAGTCTGCAGTTATAATCAAGTAGCCAAAGAATAAATTGTTCATCTGTCTGAACCAGATGGTTGAAGCACGGCGTTGATATCGGTTGTGGGTAAGGATCATAAATGTCATAGTAACTTCTCCAGGAATTTCATTCAATAATCTTAACAGGTGGTCATTATAAACGTGATAATGATTCATTGATAATCTGTCTGTAAAGAGAAAGTCCAGTCTCCTACGTTTAATCAACAGCTGGCGTTATCTTCTAGAAAAACAATATACCGACAGGTATGTATCTAAAACTGTTGATTCCCCGGTTTGTTAGTATTTTTCCCGCTCTTTATCATTTTAATGGACACTTAAACATGTGTCCATCACCAGGCAGATCACCGCAAAGCTCATTATAGTTGTGCCGTGTTAGCACAAACACAACCCTGACTTTACGATGATATGTTATGATCTCGATAAGATTATACTGTCGTATAGGGTTACAATAGATATACAATTCTATATACTGCAGCTTAACTGCTACAAACACATTAAACATAGTTAGTTCTTTTCCGGAACATCATGAGCCCCTTTGCTCAAAAACAAACTCGGATACATCATACAGGTACTCTCTAGGCGTCCCCACGTACCCTGTTAACACTTCTCCGGACGGCGCTGAAACGGTTGGCGGTGGGTTCCCGCCATTATTCATGGTTTGGAGTTCAACTTCATTGTGAACCGCTTCGTTCCGCCCTTTTGTCATCCCGTTACGTAAACAATGTGGCAGACAGTTAATCAAAACACTACATTTTTATTTTTAACAACATATTAGGCCTTATATGACTAACCACTATGGCACTACCCAAGCTAACGTAATACAAAGCGCTACGCGACAAACTTACTTCATTTTTAATGTCACATCGTATTTTATCTAAATACATTATTTCGAACAACAAACCCTGCAGAGCTCTCCGGAAAGGCTCATACATGGTTTTATTTAAATAAGTCGCAATTGCTTCTTTCAAATTCTAACTCTTTAAATAACTTACTTTAACCCATCGCACGTTTTGGGAAAAGTTCACCGACCTAAGATCAAATGTAGATCCACCCTAGAAATAATAACCCAATTGTATAAATGGTAATCTATAGGTAAGTTTTCCTTGGTAACCAAATTAAGAAATGTTTATTGGACATGATAAAGTGGCTTCGGAGATATAATTGGTACAGATAGATATACCTCGAATTTTTCGTCAAGCCTTATCATTGGTATTGATAGCACACGCATTATTTTCCCCTATACAAACACCATTGTGCACGTTAAATGTCTATAACTTTACGGTTGTTCAACTGGTGCGATATGGTCTGAGTTTAATGGGAGGTTAGATACCTGTATACATTTTCATTCTAACATCTGTGTCTGCACAGATTTCTCTATTTTTACGCCTAATTTTAATGACCTGTTGTTTGTATATCGGCGGCGCGTCGCAGTTAACGAACTCAGTTTTCTCGGAGAAACGACCCCAGGAAAGTTTAACAACAGCATTAGTGATAAGCACTCTGGGCTTGTTTCTAACCCTTGTAAAATGAGGATTTTCCGAGTGTTTAAATACCTGACAATAACAAACATGAACTATTTGCGGAAGGGTCTTTATTTTCGATTGAGTGCGAGCATACCTCGGCACAAGAATTTAGCAATATGTTCTCTATTTTTGTTTCAAAAATTTGAGAAGAAGTGAATCTGAGCCTACACCTGAAGACTTTATAAAAATAGTATTTTTGTTCTGTTTGTACAGCCACCTACCCGATTACTACATGTGGAAAGTATTTGCGTTAAAATGTTGCCCTGACTTATGGATTCCAGAAGACACATTGCTTCTTTTTCCACATTCCCAAGCATAGTGGCCTTACTCTACGCATTGATAACAGATAACGCCTTTTCTGTATCGACCCTTATTTTGTTTGACTTGGCAATACTTACTTGCCCGTAACTGTTCCACGCTCTACAATCTGCAATGAGGTGCTCTATCTTGTGACAGTAATTACACTTAATTTTCTGTCGATAGTGATCGACCTCCATCGAGACGGCCTCATCAACTTGATGATTTTCTCTTGGCGCGTGACCCGTTCGCAATTGAAATCGCGTAGCTATCCTAACCGCGTTCTGAAATAGTTGTAGGATTTCCCTCATTATTTTCATTTTAAGAAAAGCATCTTCCCCCATATTTAACATTCGCTCGGCTTAAACCTGTACTGTTTTCCCCGTGTTTTGACTTATTTTCCTCAAAATCAGCAGCGCATGCTGAGAATCTACTACTTCGCCAAACCGCGTTTTCAACTCCCCCTTAATTTGATTCCAGGTGTGATCAGCATACTGTTCAATATATCGTTTTATGAAATCACTGACAGGGCCTATGCTTGCCTGCTACGCTATATATTTAACCCTTTCATTAGGTATTCCAGTTAACTTGCCAAAATGTGTAATACTTTTAATCCATTCTTTAAATTCTTTTAGATTACTACCGTCGAAACTTTGAACAACTTTTGCCACGCATTGAGCCCCCATAGTGGTGTTTAAACTAGTCATTTGTTCTGTCATTTTGCCTTGCCAATTACGTAAAAGGAATAACAAAAGATTGTAACTTACGATTCACTGGCAAACGTCTCTGGATGGCTCACAACGGCAACACAATTGGCAAAGTGTCCAACACTACATTTTTCATCATATCAAATTGTCAAAGTGTCCAACACTAGATTTCACATCACGACGGCACAGCACAAGCTACATTTGATACAAATGATACATTTATGTATTTAAATAGGTAAACTAGCGTCTCACGACTCTCTCTCTCTCTCTCTCTCTCTCTCTCTCTCTCTCTCTCTCTCTCTCTCTCTCTCTCTCAGGCCTGTCCATCCTCTCTGACTCTCCCCAGAGAGCCTATACCTCTCCTCACTATCTCTGCATGTCTCTCTATCTATGCAAATCTCTATCCCTCACTTCCACAAAAACATACATTTATATACTACTGGGCTGGCGCCGTATACACGTGATATCCCGTATATAGTTATACCCTCATGGATCTAATATCTCACATGTATACCTCTATATCTCTACCCTCATTGTGTTACCAATGATCAAATAATGCATAACAAGGAAATGTATACAAAAATACATGTCATCAGTATTCTTAGTTAAAATACCTAAATTTTCGTCAACAAACAGCTTCTCAAATGATATTGAGATTGACCTCCCCTTGGAACTAGCATACTATGAACTAGCATACATATATTTTCTCCACATTTTGTATGCATCAATTGATAGAAGTCAATAAATAAATCAATACCATATAGTGTTATATAGTTAAGAAAAATCAATTCATTTTCAAACACACAAAATATATATGAAATATTGAATGTGTCCCCTGCCACCATATAATGCATTGGTGAGGCGGCACCAGCATTTAACAATATTTAACCTAATACTGATAGGCTAATGCAGACGAAACAATTTACTACGATTTGTTACGTCACGTGACTTCATTCATAACTCTGTATCCATCAAACTCAAAGGATGAAATAAGAAATTAAAAAATAGATTTCTAGAATGAAATATCCTAACAAAAACATGCTAAATAACAATAAAATAAACGTACCTGCATATCACTGTTCCGATCACATACCATCAGAGGAGACTGACGGTATATACCTTGTGATACGATGAATTTATAGCGAAATTTCGCCCTTTGTGCATAATTTGATTTGAGGTCCGGAAATTGAAAATATATTGGGTGATGAATGACATAAATATTTACTTTATAGGCATATTCTTTAATTAGAGAAGGGACACGCATACATAGAGATATATAGTGAGATTGAGAGAGAGAGAGAGAGGAGAGAGAGAGAGGAGAGAGAGAGGAGAGGAGAGAGAGAGAGAGAGAGAGAGAGAGAGAGAGAGAGAGACAGACAGACATACATAGCGAGAGAGACAGAGATAGAGGAGAGGGAGAGGAGAGAGACACACAGAGAGAAAGAGAAGAGACAGAGAGAGAGAGAGACAGACAGAGAGACAGAGAGACAGATATAGAGAGAGAGACAGAGAGAGAGACGAGAGAGAGACAGAGAGAGACAGAGAGACAGAGTGAGAGTGAGAGATAGCGCGTGAGAGAGTGAGAGAGCGACAGAGACTATGCCTACGGATCCCAAAGAATACTTTCAAGGCTTTGATTTCACATGCAGAAGATCCACTTATAAGCCCAACTCGTTTCTTTTTTCGGCAATAGCTGATTAATCTGGGTTTTGACCTAGATGTTAACCAAATGATCTAGATATGGTAGACCAATCAAATGTTGTATTCAAAGAATAATGTCAAAGAAAATAAAGGAAATTGAGTGGTTTATAGTTTAGTTGGCGATCCTACGAGGGCACTGATAAGGTGAAGCTTTAAAATGAAATGTTCTGATACTAACCCTTAATTGCTTTCCTTGAAAAACATTATTTAAAACGTATGAAAATATAATATTTAAGACAAAATATTAATTATCTTTGAAACATGATCAGTTTTCAGATATTTATCGTCAATTGACATGTATACACCTCTTGGGAGCCTCGCGAATCCTCATGTCATGAGACGGGTATTCTCGCCTTGATAATCTATTCATAGAAACTGAATCTGGATGGAGATGCCGATTAGCCTTTGGTAAACACATAGATTATTGTTATGATTTAGTAGTTGATTACTGGATAAAAGATATAAATAGTTTAATTTTGGCTGACATGTTGTTCTAAAGAAAAGATAAACAAAAAACAACGCAAGCTGCACTCGACTACCGATTCTATATCTTTTAAAAAACAATGTTCTAATACAACAATGTTCCAACTGATTCACGATTATAATGCATATACCAAATTCAAGGATCTGTCGAATTCTTAGTTATACAATATTTTTGCGCATATTTCATAATTCATGAAAAATTACTGATTGTTTTGAATATTAACAAAACCTTTCTGATAGTCAAGTCATATAATATGCGCATGTTCCATTTCTTAGTGTTTTCTCATATTGATCGCCGTTTATCTTTTTAAAGATTTTCTTGTTAAAACTTAAATTTGCTATCGTTAACATTTTTACGATCAAAACAATTATTTCGAACGGGAGAGTTATCTCTTTATTTAAAATTATGAACCGTAACACAGGTAAATGTGATAAATGACCTGTCGGATAGCACCACATATAATTTGATATGCAATAGATAAAACTTGTTTACTGGTCGTGTTGAATGATGAACTGATATCATCACTTGTTTTAACCAATCACAGCTACGTTGTATGCAGAGGAAAAGTCCCCAATTTTTTTTAATTCACTATGTATTTCGCAAATCCTTTTTCTTTCCCTTTTTTGGTTATCACTTATTTTTCTACATTATGATTATTAAGATAGAGAGAGAGAAGAGAGAGAGGAGAGAGATGAGAGAGGATGAGAGAGAGAGAGTGAGAAGAGAGAGAAGAGAGAAGGAGAGAGAGAGAGAGAGAGAGAGAGAGAGAGAGAAGAGAGAGAGGGAGAGAGAGAGAGAGAGAGATATATATATAGAGAGAGAGGAGACAGAGAGACAGACAGACAGACAGACAGACAGACAGACAGACAGACATAGAGAGAGAGACAGAGAGGGAGAGGAGAACGACAGAGACAGACAGACAGACAGACAGACAGAAAGAGACAGAGAGAGAGAGAGAGAGAGAGGAGAGTGAGAGTGAAATATATATATATATAATTAGAGATTGAGAGAGAGAGAGAGAGAGAGCGAGATTGAGAGAGAGAGAGAGAGAGAGAGAGGAGAGAGAGAAGAGAGAGAGAGAGAGAGAGAGAGAAGCGAATGAAAGAGAGAAGAGGAGAGAAAGAAGAGACGGAACTTATATATATAATTAGAGAAAGAGAGAGAGAGAGAGAGAGAGAGAGAAAAGGAGAGAGAAAGAAAAAGACACATAGACATATATAGACACAAAGAGAGAGAGAAAAACAATATAATTAGAGGGCGAGAGAGAGAGATAGAGAAAGAGAGGGGAGAGAGAGAGAGAAAGAGGGAGGAAGAGACGACAGACAGACAGACAGAGAAAGAGAGAGAGAGAAGAGATATAGAAAGAGATATACTAGAAAGAGAGTGATATATAGAGAGAGAGAGAGCGAGAGAGAGAGAGAGAGAAAGAGAGAGAGGAGAGAGAGAGATAGAAAGGGAGAGAGAGAGAGTGAGAGAGAGTGAGAGTGAGAGAGAAAGAGAGGGAGAGAGAGAAAGACAGAGAGAGAGAGAGAGAGAGAGAGAGAGAGAGAGATACATACTAGACAGAGAAAACGAGACAGACAAAGAGACCAGACAGACCAGAAAGACATACATACAGACATACATCATACATACATATAGAGAGATAGAGAAAGAGAGAAGAGAGAGAGAGGAGAGAGAGAGAGAGGGAAAAAAAGAGACAGACATACAAACATACATACAGACAGACGTACAGACAGACAGACATACAGACAGACCACCGACCGACGACACACACACACACACACACACACTAGGACAGATAAAGAGAGACAGCAAAGAGGCAGGACAGACAGACAGAGAGAAAAAGTATGCATTAATTATTAATGACTTTCCTTTATTATACATAAAAGTACATCCCGCCTATGCTGAAATATAAAAAAGTACATTTCACAGATCCATCTGATTTCATGGGTACATTTCAAAATCCACTGATCATGGTTCGGACTATTAATAACAGCGTTAGCAACATACGAATGTGATGGGAAAGACTGAGTTCGTACAGCGCATTACTCATATTTTACGGACTAAGATACTACCCGGTAAATAGAAAGTCAACAATGTGAGAACGGGAAGCAGAGTTCTTCATGTCGTCCGTATTACCGCGTGTGTTGCTCGTGCTTGCTGTCGTGTCGTTGGTGTTCAGATATCGGACCATTGCTACCCCTGGATTGGATTGTTATGTACTTTAAGAGTCCTGCGAGCAGCATCGATGTGTCAGTGGGACTATGGGTAGTTTAAAAACTGTTTAAAGCGAGTGTGTTTCTCTTCCATATATAAGTATGAAACATACATTATTTTTCATATTTGTCCATAAGTATTATTTTTTGTAGCGCCCTAGATCATGGATTTATAGAGGAACTTTTCAGTTTTTTCTCTATAACAATTTTATTTGCAAAAAATTAAAAAAGCAAGAAAAATAATCTCCTGAAATATAAATGTATTTTTTTATGTGTTTTATCTTAATAATATTTTTACTTTTACTTTGAAAAACAGTCACCCAAATTTTCATCTTAATTACCTATAAACGTTAGGAATACGGTAATTTTCGGTTATTTTTACATATTCTTCAGTAAATATCTTTTATTTAAAAATAATAGAAAATTAAAAAGGCACTAACTAATTTACATTTTTCTTTGACATATATTTTATTAAAACAAAATGATTACATTTTTGTCCTTTTTAAGATTTTCTACAAGAAACTACTAACTTTCAGCGTAAATATAGGTTTCCGTGATTACTAGCGAAAGCTCTCCCCTCGATGATTTACCGAGCATTATCGGAATATTCATACTGGGCCATATGTTAATTGGTTTGTTGTCCTGTGTATTGGTCTAATTGTACACAGTCTTATATTTTTCAACACGATTAAGGAAAAATATTACCGATAAGGTAGTAATTACATCTGCGCACAGGTCAACTTTCCGATTCCGATTCACGTCCGATTTACATTTCCTGATAAATTAATTCAGAATAAATATGTCTATGATTTAATAATGTGACTTATGAGTGTTCGATTGTTAATAATAAATATGGCAATTTCAATTTTTAACAATTTGATATGAGAACTCGAATATTTACCTAGTATTACGAGAAACAAAAGAAGGTACCAGAAACGAGATTTCAATTAATGTAAATGACTGCGGGAGTGCAGTTGATCCAGACTATTTCTCGGAAATGCCCGAATGAATTTAGCTTCCTGACCGTAAACTCAAATTTAAAGAACTAGGAGTAACTACCAACGTTGCGCAAAATATAAAATATCATTGACTGATCCAGTGTATGAAACAAATGACTGGCAATAAGTAAATAAATATAGCAATTCCACCCGCACCCTATGAATAAGAATCTTAACAAAATAATTCATCATATAAAACATATTTAAGCTATATATATGCCTAGTTTTTTTACATTATTTTATTTTTATTTATATCTGTCATATTTTTCCGAATTATTTTCTTTAGTTTGGCGATAACGGGACTTAAACACATGTTCCCATATACAATGTATTTAGCCATTCATCCACATCCTGCAGGAATCTATAACCCATTTGCAAACTGTCTTTTTATTGATGCCTGTGCAGCTAGGACGACTTTTGAAAACTACTGTGCGCAAAGGAGAACTTAGTCTTATTTGCGAAGGGCATATACAAATATCAGGAGCCAAGTTAACATATCATAATAACATTTCTATTGAATATTCAATTATAAAAAAGTCTCCAAAAAATTACAGCCGTTCATCGTTATTGATTCTAGACAGTTGTGCAAATTGAATTAATATACCAATTGATAATACACTCAAAGATTCAGAAGACATACTTGAGATTCAGTTCAGTTGATCTAAAAAAATCAATCATAGAATATGAAAACTTTATAACAATTGAATAAAGTTGAAAACATTGTGTTTTCCTGAATCTTGTTTTAATTATTAAAAAACTACACGGATATAAATAGACTGGTTCACTTAATCTTAATCTTCTAATGCAAACTCGAACGAGAACCAGTCCTAGTGACGTAACTGCTACGGAATATCCGGAGAGCTGACGGAAAAAAAACGGCGCATGCGCGATCAAGACACTATCAAGACACGGCGCATGCGCACGCCTATTGTACCGTGATATTTCTATAACTCAACCATTATAATGATTGCACCCCCGGCATAATCAAAATTAGTACCACATTTATCTACACTCTGACTGATATAATGTTGTTGTTAGCATATAAACACAACTACATTGTACAACATAATGGTTATTAGGACCTGCACACCTTTACATTGCATATTATTAAATAACCGACGTAGAGGATTAATTATAGAGGATCGTTTTCTTCCCACGATGATCTAGCTTCAATGCAGACTCTGTGTATAATACATCCATTGTATTCAACAGTCATCTTGAGCAGGACGATCCAGTTTCATAACGTTACTGGGATAGTATTATGTTTAACCCTTGTACCTCTTGAGACTGTTAATATCAATTTATAATATATGTGTTTATACAGTTACTTGTTATTAATCAAAAACTCTTTTCTAAAATTAACTGAGGTTGTATCATCACATTGCAATCAGACCAAGATACATCGCTATAACGAGTGATTGCTCTTAGAGAGGAAATTTCAATCGACGCCTGTGTCACACCCTAATATACTCACTTCGCATATAGCTCCACCGGGAAGCTCTATTCGGTAAATAGCAGGCGAGCTGTATACGACAAAAGTATATGCAAAGTCCGAATACAGCTCGCATACACTTTGATCAAGCTCACTTCGAATATAGCTCCCCGGGGTAGCTCCTATTCGTTGGAATAGCAAGCGACTGTATACGAAAAAAAGACATATGCAAAGTCCGAATACAGCTCGCATACACTTGGTCACACTGATTGATATACAGAAGTAACACCAGGGTACATGGGCTGTGGACTCATTTGGCCAAATTGCGTTCATTGCCACCGTTGAGGTGAAAGGCTTTAGTTTGGTGCCGTTCATCCGTCAGTACGTACGAGCAAGCGTACGAAGAACATTTTCAGCTGACCATATCAAAGTTCGTATGCCATGCTGAATGGTCATTAGCAAGGTATTCGATTTTGAATGGTCAAATGTATATGGTCAGCTGAATGGCAAGCTGAATGGTCAACCAAGAATGGTATTCGATTTTGAATCTTGATTTTGATATTAGACTTGTTACCACAGACTGGTATTCTATTTTGAAAGGTAGCTGAACAGTCAGCCCGCATGGTATTAAAACTTTGATTGATCAGGCGAATGGCAACCTGAATGGTCCGTCAGCATAGTACTCGATTTTGGATGGTCAGCTTAAATGGATAAAGCAATGCGCACTTGACAGACCATGTGTTGTACATGCATACACATGCTAGAAAGTTCTGCGACAGAATGATTTCAAGACGGTCATAAAAACATATTATGCAATCACTTAAGTTGCCGTAGAGGAGGAAACTCTTATATTAAAAAAATAGAGAACCCAGGGATTGAGCCCAAAGTGTGACCTTTGAAACTTTGAGTTTGTAGCCTGGGTGCTGTGCATGACACATCCTCATTTTACGGATGACATTTGATTGAGTTATGTAAATTTACATTGTCTAGTCGATGATACATCATCGCTGGGCGCTTGACATTATGTCTGTGACCTTGACTGTATCTGCATGACCTTGAAATTATTCAGATGATTAAATGGATACCATGTAGAATATATTGTATTGATATACAGGATCTTACACTGATTAAAATATGGGAATTATTGTATTTTAGTAAATTTGACCTTTGTAACCTTGACATCTTTTCAGCTTGATTTCGTAGATGGGTATGTCTATACAATGTTTATAATATGGCTATAACTCGAGTTTTACTAGTTTTTCTGAGATGAATATTGAGTATTTTGAACAACTGATGATTATATATAACTAGACAGACAGACTTTGTGAGGTTATTTC